>CM038144.1:376962169-377297626 GCA_021437245.1 Aegilops speltoides | reverse complement strand
CGTGTCTCGGGGGCGTGAACCCTTTGGGGAAGGGCTCGTCTCGATCTGAGGGCCAAGCAAAGCGGACCCAACTCATCTTCTTCTTCTAACGCCGAGATCGTGGAGTCGGTCGATCGATGGCGGGCGTCATTCTCTCCGACTCCCTCGGGCGGCCAAAGGCGACCTCCGAGAGTCGGATGCTCAGCAAGGCGGTGGGCTTCGCCCGCTCTCTTCGAGGTGGGGGAGGCGGATAGTCATCTCGCCGTTCCTTTTGCCTCTGAGGCGGCCGTCTTAGTGGCGCTCGATGGTGATGTGAGTCGGCTGTGGTGACGCCGGCTCCTTCTCTTTCCTTCTGCGGACACTGCCCGGTCGGTGTCCGGGAGGTCGCGCGCTTGATCTCGGTGAGGGTAAATCGTCATTCGGTACTGCTTTGCGCGCGTCTGCTTGGCCGCCTGCTGCGTTTTAGCGCAACCGCATCGAGAGCTGCTGGACTCGCTCCGTCATTCTGGCGCTCTTCGCCGAAATTCTTCAGTTCTTGATGCGCCCGCTTGGGTGGCGCGGATGTTCTCGCGGGGTGGCGTACCGCAGGCGCTTTGCCCGAGCAAGTCGGCGATGGCTGCACAGCGCTCTCGGACCGCGCAGGCGGCTCGGCCCAATCGAAGCCGGCGAGCGCGCCTGTGCCCGATCCACCTGCGGCTGGTATGCTCTTGACAAAGTCTCATGCTTGCCAACTTCTTGGCGCCTTCGATGATCTGGCGGCGTTCTTCTAGCGTCCACGGCGTCCGCGTCCTCTGGAATGGCGCGGTCGAGGTCTTCTGCGGACGCGAGCAGCGGGTCTGGGCGTCTTCGGCGGAGTGCTCGCCGTGGCGATGGCGAGCACCTCCGTGATGGCGCTTCCGTCACTCTCCTCGTCTGCAGGCGGCTCGTCGTGGGCTCCCTACGTTAGTGGGGAAGATATCGGCGATCTGGCGTCGGAGTCGACCAGCATCGGTCGGAGGAGCCTCACGGACTCCAAGTGTCTGGCGGGCTCGCGGCGGCGTGGAGTTGGTCGAGGCCAGCGAAGGCTCTCGGGGCCACCAGCGTCATGCCAGTGCAGGCTCGTCGGGCGCACCTCGGCCGATGGCTTCGGCAAAGGCGCTTCGCGGCCTTGACGGCTTGCCGCCGCGGCGTGTAAATCTGAACTCCATCTGGCGGCGGGCTGGCTGCGCTTCGCCCGAGGAGGAAGAGGTTCCGTCGAACAGATCTCCGGACGGCGGTGCACCTCGCCTACGGTGGGCGCCAAATGTCGAGGTTGGATCGACATATGCCAGCAGGTGGCTTATCATGGTGAAGCGAGTAGAGCGTCGCGGTGCTGAAGCGGGATGAGGCGCAAGCATGCGCCGTGAATCTTACCCGGCCGGGGCTCTCGGGGAGATAACACCCTCTTGCTGCTCTGCGGGGTCTCCGCATGATCACTATGGGATGATAATACAAAGGTGCTCCTTGAGCTGTTTGGGAGGCGAGGAGGGAGCAAGGCTGGCTCTCTTCCTTCTTGCTATGTGTCTAAAACCTATCAAGGCGAACCCTTTGCATGGGTGCCCGGGGGGTTTATATAGGCCTACCCCGAGTACAAGTGTATCTGTTGGCGTGGCCCCACCGTCTGTCTCTCATCTTCTTTGTCCCTTCCGCCAACCTGGGGCGGCCCATTGATGGGTCCAGCGGACATGCGAAACCTGTCTGACATTCTGGTGATGCAGGCTTGGTCATGGTCGTGGGAATAGTGCCGCCGATCATCAGCGATCCTTGTCGCCACTCCCGGTCAGATTCTGGTTTATGGCTCGTGGGGCCTGGCGAGGCGGCCGACTCTCGGGAGGCCGACTCCCCTGAGCCGACTCAAGCGTTCGGCCGTCTTCTACTCTCCCGACAAGGGCCAGCGATCTTCGGGCGTCTGGCCGCCGTCGTGAGCGCGGGTACCTCGCGCCTTGTAGCTGAGTCGAGGGAGGCATGGGCAGTGCAGCGCCTCACGGAGATCTTCGGCGATCTGACTCACTGTAGCCATGCCCACCTCGTGGGCGGAGGGGGCAACCACGTCGGGACCATACCCGACATCGGTCTTCATGAAGAATCATGGGCCGACTCTCCTGATCGGCCCCGAAGGTCGCAAGCCAGTCGGCCTGCCCAGTCGCCGTCCGGGACTCGGCTTCTCCAGGTCGCCGGTGGGACTCGGCCTCCCGAAGGTCGCCCGGTGGGATCTTGGTCGAGAGTGCGGCTCGCCCGTCGTCTTGAAAGATCCTGGGTCGGGTCGGCCTACCGTGGCCCATTACATCGACACTTTGGCAACGGTGCATACTCAGGGAGAACACTTCTTGATAATTTTAGTGAGAGATCATCTTAAAATGCTACCGTCAATCAAAGCAAGATAAGATGCATAAAGGATAAACATCACATGCAATCAATATAAGTGATATGATATGGCCATCATCATCTTGTGCTTTTGATCTCCATCTCCAGAAGCACCGTCGTGATCACCATCGTCACCGTAGCGACACCTTGATCTTCATCGCTGCATCGTTATCGTTCGCCATCTATTGCTTCTCGACTATCACTACCGCTTAGTGATAAAGTAAAGCAATTACTGAAGCGTTGCATTTCATACAATAGCGACAACCATATGGCTCTGCCGATTGCGATAACCGGTTACAAAACATGATCATCTCATACAATAAAATATAGCATCACGTCTTGGCCATATCACATCACAACATGCCCATAAAAACAAGTTAGATGTCCTCTACTTTGTTGTTGCAAATTTTTAAATGGCTGCTACGGGCTTAGCAAGAACCGTTCTTACCTCACGCATCAAAACCACAGCGATAGTTTGTCAAATAGACTTCGTTTTAACCTTCACAAGGACCGAGCGTAGCCGCACTCAGTTCAACTAAAGTTGGAGAAAGCAGACACCGCTAGTCACGTGTGTGCAAAAGCGCGGTAAAACCAGTCTCGGCGTAAGCGTAAGCGTAATGTCGGTCGGGCCGCTTTATCCAACAATACCGCTGAACCAAAGTATGACATGCTGGTAGGCGGTATGACTTATATAAATCCACAACTCACTTGTGTTCTACTGCGTGCATATAACATCAACGCATAAAACCTAGGCTCGGATGCCAGCGATGGGGAGCGAGTAATTTCAAAATTTTCCCTACGCACACGCAAGATCATGGTGATGATATAGCAACGAGGAGAGTGTTGTCTCGTACCCTCGTGAGACCGAAGCGGAAGCGTTGATGCAACATAGAGGAAGTAGTCGTGCGTCCTCCGGTCCGACCGATCCAAGCACCGTTACTCCGGCACCTCAGAGTTCTTGACACGCAGACTGCTCGATGGCGCACCCTCGATCTCCGATCCAGCAGAGGCGCCGAGGGGAGTTCCGTCGGCATGGCGTGGTGACGATCTTGATGTTCTCTGTCGCGGGGCTTCGCCTAAGCACCGCTACAATATGACCGAGTGTAATATCGTGGAGGGGGCACCGACACGACTAAGGCGATCAATGATCAACTTGTGTACTAGGGTGCCCCTACCCCGTATATAAAGGAGGGAGGGAGGAGGTGGCGGCCCAAGGAGGCGCGCCATAGGAGGAGAAACCTACTCCAAGTAGGTTTCCCTCTTTTCCTCATCAAGTTGGAGGGAAGGAAGAGTACTAGTATTAGGAAGGAAGAGGGGAAGGAGAAAGGAAGGGGGCGCCCCCTCCCCAGTCGGATTGGGCTTGGGAAGCGCGCCCCTTTGCTCCTTCTCCTTCCTTCCACTTGGGCCCAATAAGGCCCATATACTTCGGGGGTTCGGTAACCTCCGAGCTCGGTATATTCCCAAACTCTCCGGAACCTTTCCGGTGTCCAAATATATCCGTCCAATATATCAATCTTTATGTCTCGACCATTTCGAGACTCCTCGTCATGTCGTGATCACATCAGGGACTCGAACAACCGGTACATCAAAATACATAAACTCATAATATAAGCGTCGCCGAAACCTTAAGCGTGCGGACCCTATGGTTCGAGAACAATGTAGACATGACCGAGACATGTCTCGGTCAATAACCAATAGCGGGACCTGGATGCCCATATTGGTTCCTACATATTCTACGAAGATCTTTATCGGTCGAACAGCGAGAACAACATACTTTGTTCCTTTGTCATCGGTATGTTACTTGTCAGAGATTTGATCGTCGGTATCAATACCTAGTTCAATCTCGTTACCGGCAAGTCTCTTTACTCGTTTTGTAATACGTCATCTCATAACTAACTCATTAGTTACATGCTTGCAAGGCTTAAGTGATGAGTATTACCGAGAGGGCCAGAGATACCTCTCCAGGCAATCGGAGTGACAAATCCTAATCTCGAATTATGCCAACTCAACATGAACCCGGAAACACCTGTAGAGCACCTTTATAATCACCCGATTCGTTGTGACGTTTGGTAGCACACAAAGTGTTCTTCGATTACACAGGAGTTGCACAATCTCATAGTTCTTGGGAACTTTGTATAAGTCATGAAGAAAGCAATAGCGGTATACTAAATGATCAAGTGCTAGGCTAGCAGAATGGGTCATGTCAATCACATCATTCTTCTAATGATGTGATCCCACTAATCAAATGACAACACATGTCTATGGTTAGGAAACATGACCATCTTTGATTAATGAGCTAGTCAAGTAGAGGCATACTAGTGACCATAGTTTTGTCTATGTATTCACACATGTATTATGTTTCAGGTTAATACAATTCTAGCATGAATAATAAACATTTATCATGATATGAGGAAATACATAATAACTTTATTATTGCCTCCAGGGCATATTTCCTTCAGTGCCGTGGATGCAGGAGAGGAGCAGCACCAAAGGGAGCCACAGAGGGCCTCTCGTCGTGCTGCCCCGTCGACTACTTGCCCCAAGGCGTCCCGACAAGGACACCAAGCTCGAGGCCATGCACGAGGAGGAGGAGAGAGCGTAAACCTTGGAGGCTTTGCCTCGACGCTAGACCTTGGCGGAGAAAGGGCTTCCGCCTCTCGGCCCGGCATGGGTAAGCTACTTTCTCTTCTCCTCCGCTTGCATTCTTCTTTTCCTCTTTTCCTCATCGGCTTTCGATCTTGGCTTCGCCCCATCTCTTTCGTGGCGTCCATACCCCTCCTCAGAGGACATCGACACCACCATCAAGGATGTCGCCATGGAGGCCACGGCGGCGAAGATTACTCACGAGGAGGCGCCCGAGCGCCGCCGAGGATGCCGCCAAGGGGCCCACCAAAGAGCGACAAGGGGCTGCCGGGGACGCCGACAAGGCCCTTGCCGAGAGGTGGCGTTCGACGACCTGCCCTCCTCCTCTGCTGCCTCTGGCTCCGGCAGGTACCTGAGGGTCAGCGACGACCTCTTCGTCCAGCTCCTGGGCGCGTCGAGCGCCAGGGCTCCCTTCAAGGGGGAGGTGTTCGACGAGGAGACGCTTGTCGCAGCCGAGCTCGAGGTCGTTGATGAGCCGGGCATTGGTGGCACCGGCTCCCAGGAGGAGTAGCTGCTCCAAGCCATGGGTGCCAGCTTCCGGAAGCTTCAGGCGCTCCACCGTGCTCGTCTGGACAAGGCCAAGTCCAGGACGGCGGTGGTGGAGAAGATGGAGGAGGACTTTGGGGGGCACGTCACCGAGGCGCAGGACTGGTTCTGTCGTGGCCAGGGGCAGTGAAGGCCGCCTGTGGTGAGCTAGCCAACCATGAGGTGGAGCTCGCCATCAAGCTGGCCGACATTGAGAAGGCCAGGAGGCGGCGAAGAAGTTGGCCGGCAAGCCGAGGCCATCCGTTCCCAGCACGAGGCCGCCTTGAAGACCCAGGAGGAGGACCTTGCCGAGCGCGAGGAGAAACTTGCCGCCACGCTCCATGGCAAGGACGAGGAGGTGGACAAGCTCATCCTGCAGCGGACCCAAGAGCTGGAGCGGAGGCATCAAGAGGCGCTCAACGCCCTGGCTCTGGCCCACACAGGCAAGGTGAAGGAGCTGGAGGAGCAAGCTCTGAACTGGCCCAGGAGAAGCACATGCTCAATGGTGCTCTGACGGTGGCGCAGGGCGAGGTCATCAGCAAGTCTGGAGAGCTCTCCGAGGCCAACATCTCCATCAAAGATCTCAAGCTGAAGCCGAGAGAGCTCGAGGAGGCGTTGTCGGGGTCTTGACCGGGAGGGGCTCGACAAAGGAGCTGGAGGCGGAGAAGCTGGCGAGCAGACTGCCAACCTCAAGGACTACAAGGCGGCGAGAAGTGTTGGCAGGCGCCTTCTTGCCGTTGCAAACTCGGCCACCTATCACCTGGCCATTATGGGGATGCCGGAGATGGTGTCGCGCCCACAGGCGAGCCTGAGTCCGAGCGCCAACTTGACCATATACTTCGAGAAGGCCGTCGGCGTGTTGAAGCGGCTTCACTCCAACCGGGTGGCCTCCCTGGCCGAGGAATCCCGGATACTCTGCCGGGGGACCATGACCAGGGTGCTCACCAAGATCGCGCACTGGCACCCCGACCTCGACTTTGGAGCTGTGCTGAAGAGCTTGCCGGAGGGTGTCGACATCGCGGCGCTCAATGAGCGTATCCAGCCCATCCTCAGCCGCATCGACAAAATCAAGAGGGTGGAGGGCCAGCGCCGGGACTAGGCATCCCTTTCTACGTCACTGCTGGAGGTTCATGACCAAGACAAAGCTATCTTTAGTTAGAACCGCGGCGGCAATTTGTGTAATATAACTCTGTGATGCCCCTGAAAGTATGCATGTTATTTTCCTGTTCAATTTTCCTTTGTATGTCCACCCCACGTCAACTGGGTACGCTCGTCGGCACATAAACCCAGGGCGGTGCTCTGAGGACGGATCCTCATCTGCCTGCCAGGTGTGCTTGTTGCTGGGCAAAGCACCTTACCGCCCTTGGCGCGGCCGCTCGATCTGTCGAGCTTGACTCGAGTCAGAACCGAGAGCGTTGCCGATGGCGTAAGGCCACCCTGCCGCTCTTGACACGGCCGCTTGAACTGTTGAGCGGACTCGAAACAGAACAAGGGCGTTGCCGATTGCAGGAGGGCCCCTCTGCGTTCAGGCTTCCCATACATAGGACGAACCGTCGAGGATAATAACTTTATATTTAAGGAGAGGAACTTAAAATTCAGCATGACTTAGCTCTCTCGTCGCCGCCTCGGCGTCCTTCGCACCGCGAGTAGCGCCTTCTTCTTGGTCGGAGCCGTGGCGATGAGGAACAGCCAGGCCAACTGCTAGGCCAGATCCTCACGATTGCGCCCCCTACCTGGCGCGCCAAAGATGTCGGTGGGAAACAACACCTATGGGATCACTGGAATCCCTTCTACGGTTGCGAGGCGTGGGGATCGAGAGGAGAGCAGGACTAGCAGACAACACAGAGGGATTTACCTAGGTTCGGGCCGCAAGGATGCGTAAAACCCTACGATCCTGCTTTGGTGGATGTATTAGTGTTCTTGAGCTCTCGAACTAGCTCTAGGTTCTGCGAGGTTCGAAAGAGCCGAATCCTTTCTCTATGTGCCATGGGCCTCCTTTCATAGGCGGAAGGGGCGGCCACAGTGGCACACAGGAGGTGGAAAGTGCTACAGCATTGTGAGTTTATCGCTAGTATTACAAGACAAGATGCATTTAATGTGAGGCTTAGGTGTCCCTTCGCTTTATCGGGGACGGGGCATCCGTCGCCGCTCCTCATCGCTCTGACACGCGCCCATGGCCAGCGATGCATGTGGTGCCATGTAGGCAGGCAGGCAGCTGAGGTGGCGCGGTGGTGGAACCTCCACGAAGGTTTGCATGTTGCCACGCAGGTGCTTGCCCAGCTGGTTGGGTCGGCAGCTGCATGCGAACGGCGGCGGTGACTTGGCATGTGCGGGCCTGGTGGTGGCCCTGCTGGTGCGCTTGGCGAGGGTCTTACCGGGTGGCCCGGCAAGGGTCTTGCCAGGTGGCCCGGCAAGGGTCTTGCCGTGGCGCGCAGGCGTCCCTGGCAGGGATCTTGCCGGGGTCTATTAGGCTTCTTCGCTGAGGATCGTTGCTTTCCTATCCTCATTTGATCTTGACTATTCTATGTCTTCACAAAGATCTGCATACCACCACAGAGGTGCCTCCCGAGCCCTATCCAACGCATTTGTCGAGCGTTGGTGGGCTCAAGGGTGGCTCACTTTGGCTGGCGTGGGCGAGCTGCCCCGGCAAGGGTCTTGCCAGGGCTGCTGAGGCCCCCCCGGCAAGGGTCCTTGCCAGGAAAACCTGCTTCGTCCATCTGATCTTCGTGGCCTTGGTCCTTGTCATTACTTTGTTTGCCTTGTGGCCTCGGCTTCTCTCCGGCTTCCCTTTCCTGCCATGTTATGCGTGACCGTGGCGGGAGGCTCTGACTGCCCGTGCACAAGTAAAGGGGTCAAAAGCAGAGCCCCTACTTTTGTACACCGACACTCACCGGCAAGTTTGAGATCCTAATTGAGCTCTTTAATGGCCCAATATGCCTTATGTTCTAGTTCGAGAGGTAAGTGGCAAGCCTTTCCACAAACCATTTTATATGGAGACATACCCATAGGATTTTTATATGCAGTTCTATAAGCCCGTAATGCATCATCAAGTTTCTTGGACCAATTCTTTCTAGATCTATTAACAGTCTTTTGCAAAATTAACTTGAGCTCTCTATTGCTAAGTTCTACTTGGCCACTAGACTGTGGGTGATATGGAGATGCAATTCTATGGATAACATCATACTTATCAAGCATTTTACGAAAAGCACCATGAATAAAAATGTGAACCGCCATCAATCATTAGGTATCTAGGGACTCCAAACCTCGGAAAAATAACTTCTTTAAGCATCTTAATAGAGGTGTTATGATCAACACTACTAGTTGGAATAGCTTCTACCCACTTAGTAACGTAATCAACAACAATTAAAATATGTGTATATCCATTGGAGGAAGGAAAAGGTCCCATATAAAGCCCCAAACATCAAATGGTTCAATAACAAGAGAATAATTCATAGGCATTTCTTGACGTCTACTAATATTACCAATTCTTTGACATTCATCACAAGACAAGACAAACTTACGGGCATCTTTGAAGAGATTAGGCCAATAAAACCGGATTGCAATACCTTGTATGCGGTTCTATCTCCGCGTGGTGTCCTCCATAAGCCTCGAGTGACACTTGCGTAGGATCTATTCTGTTGTCGATTGTACTAAGGTAGGGGTACCTCGGTACCCCAACTTGTGCAGCAATGATTCTGACTTCTGCCGCGGGGTTCACTCGTGCTCGCCGAAGACCTTCTGCTCCATATCAAACCATTCAAAAACAAAGTATACAAGGCAGAAGATCGAGACCCGGCAAGCGGAGCTTGCCGGAAGAAACATTCTAGGCTCAAGGTTACATCACTCACGCAAGGCCACAGCAAGAGGAGCTTGCGGAAGACTAGGAGATTACATCATAGAAGACACGCCTCGGCGAGGCCGGGGGCGACAAGTTCTGAGCCAGTAGCTCCGGGCCAGCAAGGTCAAGACCCGGCAAGGTGCTTGCGGGAGAATTGCGCTGTGTGCCCGCGCTCGGCTCATCAGCCCAGCGTGCATACAGGGCCTTTCGAGGGCGCGTGGCGGATGGCTGTGCAGCTTTGGGGACACGGTGGCACTTCACGGTGGTGGATCCATCGCCGTGGCGAGCGGAGACACAAGGCGGGAGCTTTTGGGGTCGACGGCGACGGGCATTAAATGCCCTTGTCCCCCCCATCACAAAGTAGGTAGCGACCACTTGTTCACGCCTTTGTAGCTTCTTTGTTCCCTTGACTGTTCCAACTACCACCTCTTTTACATTTTTACCCTTTCTCCCTCGTTGACACTGTCGGTGACCCTTCCACTATAAAGGAGGCCCATGCACTGGCGTGGGGGGTTCGGTTCGGTTGAAACCTTCGCAACTCTCGCGCTCGGTGCAGCTGCTCTCTGTAGCTCTTCAAGCTCCCGAGCTCAATACAAACCAAAGCGGGAGTAGGGTTTCTGCGTCCACCGCGTCCGAACCTGGTAAAGACCGCCAGCGTGCTCGCCACGATCTGCTCTTTGTGCTCCCTCCGCCCTCGTACCGCCAGACAAGGGGCTCCGGCCCCATAGGTGTTAAATGGCGGGCGATCTCCCGACATCTTTGGCGCGCCCGGTAGGGGCGTCGAGTTGTGCGGACCTGATCCGGCGTTCACGCGGGCGCGTTCTTCATCAACCTCTCGGTTTCATCAGCAACTTCATCAACAATCGCGCCATGGCCCCAAGAAGAAGGCTTCGAGGTTGCAGGCCCGTCTGCGTCTCATCTGCCGCCACCGAGCCAGCGGTGGGCGGAGGAAACGCCGTCGGAAGGTGGTCGCCGGCGAGACACTCGCGCGCCACGAATCAAGGCAGGACGAACGACCGCGCCTCGGTCTCCGTGGACACGCGCGTCCATCCCAGCACACGACAACCCAGCAGCGCCGTACCACGGAGGTGGTATCCGCTTTCTTTGGGCAAGGACTACCGGAGGCTCGCGGGATGCTCCGGACCAACGTCGGTCACAAGCAAAGCGGCGGGGGCAGACCCTGCTCCTCCTAACACTGTTAGGAGTCCGAGCATATCCGCTCCTCGCACCGCCGCCCCGCTCCCCTCCACTCGGCGAAGCGCTCGCAAAGCGCAAGCGCTCCTCGACTTCCCTCGGCGGCGGACAAGGCAAGGCGGAGGCGACCATCGAGCCTGATCGCGCCAACAACGACTCTTCACAGCAGCGGCGACCTCGCGGCGCGGCAAGCTGGGAAGAGCGAAGGCCGGACGGCGACAAGACTGCCGGGGTGCAACCACCATGCACTCCCGCCGCAAAAGCAAAAAGCGCCGCCCGCGGAACAACGCCGGCGACGGCTCCACGGCATCGTCGGATCCGCGGGCTCGTCGGGATCAACGCCAGTCCTCGACGGCCGGCGACAAGAAGACGCTTCGGACCACAATCAAAGCGCCGCGAAGCTCGGCGACAATCGAACAAAAAGCTGGGAGCCGGCCGCGCGCGCCCGGTGAACGAGCGACTTGCCGTGCGGCGGCTGCCTGCGTTCACCCGCGAGCTGCGGCGCGTCGATGGCCCAGCATGAAGAATTTCAAGCCCGGCGTGCGGAGAAATGCGGCGGCAAGGCGCAACCCTCGAATTCCTCGGTGTCTACACCATCGCGGTGCGGCTGCGGGCGCGGCGAGAGGATTCGGCGAACTACTTCCGCTTCGTGCTTAAGCGAGCGTTCGTTCTTGGCTTATGCACTTGCGGAAAACTCCATTTCTTCTTGGGCAGACCTTTGCCATCGGTTTGTTGGCGCCTTCCTTGGCGGCCACAAACCCCACGGCCAGAGAGCGATCTCCACATTTTGGCCCGAAGGAAGGAGAATCCCTGCGCAAGTATATCCAACACTTCGGCCGTGTGCAGCACAACATCCCCGATGTCCACCCTGCCGCGGTTATCAGCGCGTTCCACCAGAACGTGCGTAACCGCCGCATGCGTGAAGAGATGGCGATGACCAAGATTCGGGATGTCGGTGAGCTCTATGCTCGGCTGATAAGTCGCCTGCTGAAGAGGGGAGAGACTCGGGGAGGATCTTGGCGCAGGAGGAAGCGGCAGCGGCACGACGCGCCGCCCGGCAAAGAAGAGGCGGCGGAACAACCAAAAGAAGAACAAGAAAGAGGTGCTTGCCGTCGAGAAGTCCGGCAAGGAGGCTCCGCCAAGCAAACACAGTGGCGGCTCCGGCAAGGAGCCTGCAGATGGCGGCAACCGACAAGCGGGGCGGCTCCGGCAAGCAATATTGCAAAATCCACCGCACCAAGGGACACGATCTCTACAATTGCAAGCGTCGACTATCTCGTCGAGCAGCAAAAAGCTAATACGAGAGGCGCGACAAAGAGAAGGCCCAAGGTGGCGGAGGAGAACCGAGCAAGAAGGCCATTCAATGGCCGGGAGGACGCAGCGGCAAGGCCAAGCAGCGGCAAGGTGATCGACCTCCCGGGGCGCGACAAGGATGTAGAAGGCGACGGCGAAGACATGGAGGATGAGGATAACAGCGAGCAGGAGTTCCGAAGGCCACGGAGGTCTGTGCGTCGGCGGTGGCGCCTCTGCACACCTCCACCGCCCGGCTAAAGCGGTGGGTGCGTGAGGTGAATGCAGCGGAGCCGCCCGTGGAGTCACGCAGCTCCTCAAATGGTCCAAGACGCCCATCATTTTTGATCTTGAGGATCACCCCGACCGCACCACAGCGGTCGGGTGCTTGCCGATGCTGGTCTCGCCCACCATCCGCAACCTCAAGGTCACCAAAATGTTGGTTGGCGGGCGGGCTGAACTTGATCTCCTGCTGTGATCAAGAAACTCCAAATTCAGATGGCGAGCTCAAGAGACCGGTTCTTTCAAGGAATCAATCCGGGACGGAGCAAGCCCAAGGAAAAGATCACTCTGCCGGTGACCTTTGGCGGGAGCTCAATTTCAGGATCGGCGCATCACTTTCGGCGTCGCCGACATTCCGTTTGCCATACAATGGAATACTCGGCCGTCTGCCCTCGCCAAGTTCATGGCAGCTTCCCATTATGCTTCTAGCGTACTCAAGATGCGGGGCGATAAGCGTCATCACCATCCACGGCGACAAGAAGGATGCGCTTATCTGCGCCGACAAGATCTACTGGGATGCGGCAGCTGCGGCCGATAAGGATACACTTGCCGCTGAAGCTCCGGGGAAGAGGGCGAAGACCAAGTCCGGCAAGTGCTCTGGGGCCCACTCCGGCAACCGCACCTCTTCGGAGTGCTGCGCTGCCGTCGAGGACGTCCCGTCGAGCTCCACCGGCAAGTGCGCGAAAACAAAGACAGACCAGCCAAAGATCAAGCCTCGCAAGGACGGCAGCTCTGGTGCTCACTCCGGCAGGCGCGTCTCCCCGGGGCGCCGCGCTGCCGTCGAGGACGCGCCATCGAGCCCGCCGACCGGGTCCACCGCCAAGAGGGCAAAGAAAATTGCCAAGCTACGAACTTTTGAGTTGTACCCCGAGAATCCATACCTGTATGAGCGACACGGACGCCTTGAAAGGGTCGAATCGTGGTTGGGTTGCGCCGTCGGTTCGTCTTGAGTCCACTCGACGATAAAAGCACGCCGCAACCAGCCCGACAAGTTCTTCCGCGAGGGCTGCACCGCCACTGGCCGCTGATGCCTGCGCTCAGCAAGCATGTTTCGCTTAGTGGGCTCCCGAAGCGTAAGGGCGAGAACATACAAGGGGAAGGATCGGGGAGAATGCGGCCTCGGCGGATTGTTGGAAATAGAAAAGCTAAGTCGTCCGAGCTTTTGTGCGAGCACTCCTTAGTTCCATGCTTTTCTATATTATGTTCCTCGTCGTTAGTCCTTTGTACGCAATACGTCTTGTGGAGGAACCTACCCGTGGATAGCCGCACCCTTATCTTGCTTTCGAGCACGCTCAGCGATTTAAGTGAGCTGCGACAAGTGTCGCGCCCTTGTTTCGCTTTTCGAGTCCGCTCAGCAAGCTAAGTGCGTTGCGACTAGCATGGCAAGGTTGCTTGCCGGTAAGACCTTGGCAAGCAGGCTGCTTCGAGTTCAGCACACTCGGCGCTTCATGGCAAGGGCCCTTGCGGCAAGTTTCCCTAGAAGCGTGGGGTAAAACGCACAAAGGGCATAAAGCGAGAGGGTGTAACGAGCAAGCCCTGCCGTAAGATGCCCTTCGTATGAGAAACTTGTGCGCGGAGGAACCTACCCATGGATAGCCGCACCCTTATCTTGCTTTCGAGCACGCTCAACGATTTAAGTGAGCTGCGACAAGTGCAGCGCCCTTGTTTAGCGTTTCGAGTCCGCTCGGCAAGCTAAGTGCGTTGCGACTAGCAACAAGGTTGCTTGCGGTAAGACCTTGGCCGGCAGGCTGCTTCGAGTTCAGCACTCGGCGCTCGCGGCAAGGGCCCCTTTGCCGGCAAGTTTCCCTAGAAGCGTAGGGTAAAAACGCACAAAGGGCATAAAGCGTAGGGTGTAACGTAGCAAGCCCTGCCGTAAGATGCCCTTCGTATGAGAAACTTGTGCGCGGAGGAACCTACCGTGGATAGCCGCACCTTATCTTGTTTTCGAGCATGCTCAACGATTTAAGTGAGCTGCGACAAGTGTCGCGCCGTGTTTCGTTTTGAGTCCGCTCGACCAAGCTAAGTGCGTTGTGACTAGTCGCGGCAAGGTTGCTTGCGGTAAGACCTTAGCGCGGACTGCCGAGTTCAAGACTCGGCGCTTTCGCGGCAAGTAAGGCCCCTTTAAGCAAGTTTCCCTAGAAGCGTAGAAGTATAAACATACTGAAGGGCAAGGCACGACATCGTATTGCAAAATCGCACGAGAAAGGATTTATGTACATACACATGTAAATAATGAAACTATTGCAGACCTATCTCAGCTGTTTTCATGGCTGAAATTACAGCGACAAGGAGAAACGAGAAAGAGCACACCAAGCACTGGATTTTGGCGGGCGAAGCTGCCGGGGCTGCGGTGCAAGATTCCTTCCGGCCAGGATAATAGCAATAAAAAGCTGCGGCATCGGATAAGTTTTTCATCCCTCGTCATGCATCCTCTCATGGACCGGGAAAGCGGGGCTGCGTCTTTGAGCAGCGTGTCTTGTAAAACCCGATGGCGGAGGAGTTGTGTCGTGGCCGATTCGCCCTTGGTTTGTTTCGAGTCCGCTCAACAAACACAAGGCGCTTGCAATCGCCCGGCAAGGTTGCTTGCGGAAGCAACACCGCCAGCCTGGCTGCTGATGTCCGCACTCAGCAAAGCGTGTTCGCGCCGGCAAGCTCCCGAGGCGTGGGATGGGAACATACAAGGCACGAAGTCAAGTAAAAGACTCGGTCCGACAAGCGTTCCCCTCTTTTCATTAAAAACATCCTAGTTTAATACAAGTCCATAGAGGATGAAAAACATGATAGAGAGGATTACAAGTTTTAGATGCAGCTAAGGCCCAAGGGCTTACAAGTTAAAAAGATAAGATGCCCGTAATCCTTTTCCTGCCCCTCTTTTCGGGAGGTAGGTCAAGGAGGCCCTGCAAGAGAAGCTTGCCGGGAAGAAAAAGGGGGCGCCTAGGAGAGCTACAGGCGCGAGAAGACACCAAGAGAACTTCCGGGGCCGCCGGGAGCTTGGCGGAGGCGGAGGCGAGCTTGAAGGCGAGGTGGTGGGGCGTCGGCCTGACGAGGCTCCTCGCCCTCGTGCTCCGACTTGGCCTTACCGCCACCCCTCTTCCTCTTCCGCAGCCTCCCTATGCCCGGCCGCCCAAGGAGGCGGCCCGGGGGAGTTGAAGGCGGCGACCGGATGATGGGGTCGCCGGTGGCGCTGTGAGCAGCATCAAGCGCCTAGTCGGACCCGCCATCCTCGCTGTCGTTCTTTGTCGTTCCCCTCCTCATCACTCTCGCTCGAGGAGGGACCTTCGCTATCGGAGGATCTGTCCACATAGCATCTCGCCGGATCCCGAGTCCTCAAGACCTTGGCGGCGAGAAGGTCGCACTTGAAATGGAGGTAAACCCGCCGTCAAGCTGTGGATGTGGGCGACGTCTTCCACCCTCGATCGAAGTACATCACGCCGGGGCTGGGGACACGACACTCACTCGAAAGTGCCGCTGATCCCACACCCCTCATCGCAACTCCATCACCTCGGGCGGATCCGGTTCCATCGCGCCATGACGGGCCGGCAGCTGGAGGCGGCGACAGGCGCTCGGCGCAGCTTGATGAAGAACTCCCGAGGATCGTCTCGGTATGGACCGCCTCGAGAAAGGAGCCACCGGAGGAGACGGGGAGGCACGTCGCCACGACCGCCTCCCGACCGCCTCGACCACGCCCTCGGCCTCGTCGCTGCCTCGTCCCTCCCTCTCCCCTCGTGGCGGCTCCGCCGCCAGGTGCTTGGATAGGGAGAAGTGCGCTACCCGAGGCGACCCTCGCTGCCACCGTTGAAGAACCAGGATTTCCTCCTTCCATGGCGTAAAGAAGAACGGAAGTCAAGACGAAGGGAGAAGGGGAAGTGTGAGACCATTGTGCTCCCCTTCCGCCCTTTTTAAAGGGGCGAGGTGGGGGCTCAACCGCCCTGCCCGGCCAATCGGGAAGCAAGGAGGGCAGAGGAGCGGGGCCGACTCGCCATCTCCGCCCGTGACGGCTCGGTCTCCCACCTTCGCCGCCCACGACCCCCATGCATGAGGGCCGCGTGGCGAAAAAGCGGGGCCGGAGCGACGGGTGAAGTGACCTCGCCCTGCACCACGATCACGGGGGTGGATGCCCTAAAGACCGCACGCGCCGCCCACGTCTCCCACGACGCCGCATTCGACGCGTGCCGTTACGGGAGGGGATGCGGCAGATGCGGAAGTGGGTTGGCCGCGCTTGGCGCGCGTGTGCCCGTGCTGCTTGTTTTGGGCCTGGCCCAACAGCGCTTCGGCACCGTGTGTGGCCCAGCCGAGGGCTCTGTCGGTGTACTAAGGTAGGGGTACCTCGGTACCCCAACTTGTGCATCGGGCGGTTGCAACTTCCCCCGAGGGTTCACTACGTGCTCGCCGAAGACCTTCCTGCTCCATATCAAACCATTCAAAAACAAAGTATACAAGGCAGAAGATCGAGACCCCGGCAAGCGGAGCTTGCCGGGAAGGCCGTTCTAGGCTCAAGGTTACTGTAGGATCGGAAGTATGTCTAGAGGGGGGGTGATTAGACTACTTGACAACTTAAAATTTTTGCCTTTTGATTGGAGTAGTTTCTTAGCAAGTTTACAATGACAACCAAGTCAAGTATCACCCTACACATGCAATTCTAGAGTTGTGGCAGCGGAAAGTAAATTGCACGTATAGTAAATGAGAGGTGGAGAAGAGCAAGCGCAAGTTGGTGACACGGAGATTTTTCTCGTGGTTCCGATAGGTGGTGCTATCGTCAATCCACGTTGATGGAGACTTCAACCCACGGAGGGGTAGCTGCTTGAGTCCACGGAGGCTCCACCCACGAAGGGTCCACGAAGAAGCAACCTTGTCTATGCCATCATGGCCTATGTCCACGGAGGACTAGCCTTACTCGGGGTAGATCTTCACGAAGTAGGCGATCTCCTTGCCCTTACAAACTCCTTGGTTCAACTCCACATCATGACGGAGGCTCCCAAGCGACACCTAACCAATCTAGGAGGCACCACCCTCCAAAAGGTAATAGATGGGGTTGGTGATGATGAACTCCTTGCTCTTGTGCTTCAAATGATAATCTCCCCAACACTCAACTCTCCTCACTGATTTGGCTGTGGTGGAGGAAGGATTGAGTGGAAAGCAACTTGGGAAGGCTAGAAATCAAGTTTCATATGGTGGGAGTGGAGCAACTTGATCTCAACACAAGGGTAGGTAGTTTTCTTCTCGAAATGTAAGGTAGGAGTGGTAGTTCTTTCGATGGCTCTCTCCACGAATGAAGAGGAGGTGGAGGGGTATTTATAGCCTCCACACAAAATCCAACCGTTACACACATTTGACCAATCTCGGTCGGACGAAGTTGACAACTCGGTGGGACCGAAAGTTCAAATCTTGTGAGCGTTGGGATTTTCAGTGGGACCGAAAATACAATCTCGGTTAGTCCGATTCTTCCAAAGTCTAGGGTTTGCCAATTTCGGTGGGACCGACTTTCTCATCTCGGTGACACCGATTTGAGTCTGAAGGTTCTGAAGCTTGCAACACCAATTTCGAATGACCGAGTTTGGAATCGGAAAATCCGAGATTCTTAGGGTTTGGGTATATGGGTGAGGTGGTTCATCTCGGTGTGGTGAGTTTGGAATCGGTGGGACCGAGATTACTTATGAGTTTATGTTGGAATGAAAGATTGCTGATAGTTTGAGAGATAAATCACTAAGCACTTAGAGCAACCAGATCATCATCATAACCTCACCCCTTTTAATAGTATTGGCTTTCCTATGGACTCAATGTGATCTTGGATCACTAAACCAAAAATGGAGTCTTGAGCTTTTGCCAATGTTTTCCTTAGCATTTTGAGGGTCCACATCATCGGTCATTGCCATACCCATATCATTGAACTTTCTGAAATATTCTCAAGAAATGATTAGTTCAATGATATATATGTTGTTATTAATTACCAAAACCACCTAGGGATTAGTTGCACTTTCAATCTCCCCTTTTGGTAATTGATGACAACATATAGATCAAAAACTTCGACAAATGATATAATCAATGAATGACATCGTCGCTTTGAGAAGTATGTGATAAGCAAGAGCTCCCCTAAATTTGTGCATTATTTAAGATTTGCGTTTGAATGCAAATGCACAATCGATTAGGATCATGGTTTACTCTTCCATGTCACATACATCTTGGTGGAGCGCACAAAAATGATAAGAATGAATAACATGCACCCAATCACCAAGACATGAGTAAATGATCATACAAGATATGAATGGAATATGATAGACATCAAGCACACATTAAGCACAGTATGATCAAGCACTCATCAAGATAGAAACAAACGTAGTATCAAACACACGAAGTATCTCAAAGAACTCAAAAGTATCTCAAGGAAAACCATAAGCGAAAGAGCAAAAGCGAGCACTCTCTCTCTCGAAGCCCTATGATCTATACAATTTCTCCCCTTTGGCAACAAGTTACCAAAAGTTCGAAAGGTATAGAGCTAATCGTCACTCGGGACTCTGCTGGCGGCTCTGTCTGCGTCGATGGAGTGGAGATAGCTGCATCTGCAAAGCTCTGCTGAAGTCTGTGGAGCTGGAGGAGTGGATCTTGAGCTGGTCTTTGGGCCAGCGGAGCTGTAGGAGGTGCTGATGTAGTAGCCACAGGGTGCGACCTTTGGAATAGCAGCTGATCTGGGCTTTGTGGAGCCTTTGGGCAGGCTGCTCATAGTCATCTGGACCATATCACCTTCCATCTCTCTCATGAGTTCTGCCTTCTCCTCTTAGCTTCCTCGATGTCGCCTCAAGCTTGTTGACGGTGACCTGACTTCACTTGATCGACAGCGTCGAGCATGGAACTTATCCTCAACTATCCTCTCAAGGCTCTCCGAGGCGCACTATGCTGGCAGGCGTAGCTCAATTCTCGAGTGGCTTCAAGAAGTTGTTCGCAAGCGCTCTTGGGCTTTGCTGCTTGCTTCCTCGGCTTTAGCTTGTTTGGCAGCTTCGGACTTAGCATGTCCTTCTACAGATGTGGGAGCATCCTCGGTCATCACAACCTCGTTATCCTCATGTTCAGGGCTGCGGTGGCAAGTGGGGTCTATCCAACAGGTAGGTGTCCGTGCCAAACTTGGCATTAATGAGCATCTGAATATGCGGAGCAAACCCACACGACCTCTTCTGGTCTGCTGCTGTCCTCTTGATAGTCTCAACTATCAGGTCCATCACCTTAAAAGGTGTCTTCTGATCTAGAATGTGCAGCATGTTGATAGAGTACCCTCTTATCATGCGGTGGTCTCCTGACTTAGGCATCAAAGTATGCCTCAGAATGGTGTTGGTGGTTGGGAGACCTGCCTGAAGATAATAGACTGAACCAAGCTTCCATATCTCTACATCCTTCTCCTTTACCTCATTGTACATGTTCTTCATTGACTCGTGATTTTTCTTGAATGCCATACACATCAACATCATCTTCCCTTGAAGCTGGTGCATTCAGCAATGCTCTCCATTCTTCAACGGTAGAATGGAATCTACTTATCATCATCCATACAATTCTGCCATCGGATAGAAGTGTGCGGTGGCATAGAAGCGCATGATCATCTCATCGTTCCAAGCGGTCAATTTCGACCAACGAACTCTGCAATCCCACAAGCGGTGAAGCTTTCATGCACATGTGGGAAGTAGTCTCTGTGCTCTTCACTTTGTCGATGTATTCCCGGTCTACATATCGGTGTCGGCAACAATTGGCTTCTTGTCCATGAGCACTTTGTCTCATAAAAGTCTTGTTGCTCTCTTGTGTGGAATCTTGGGTCAACTGCTGTTCTTCTCTGGTGGCATATGGATCAACTTGCCTCCATAGCTTGAGTCATTTATCCTTCCTTTCCTTCATATTTTCAGCTCGAGGATGAGCTTCATTATGAACTGGCGGTTTACATCGAGCTTGAGCAAAACATGAGCCTCATCATCGATTCTGCGGTGGCACATTGTCCTTCTTCTTCTCTGAAGCGGTATGTTCCTCACAGTCTTCTTTGGCTTGGCAGCTGGTTTGGCTTGGGCTGCCTTTTTTGGAGCTGATTGCTTAGCTTTTGTGGGTGCTCCTGCTACGATGGCATCACCCATCAACTTCGCTTCGAGGAGGCTGAGGTGCTTCCTCATCGAATCATCATCATCATCGACTTCTTCATGAACTTTCCTCTTCCTCTTGGAAGTCTTCTTGATCTTGCTGGAGGTTTCTTCCATCTTGAGCTTCGTGCAATGAGGATTTTGTCACTTTGCTTGTGCCTTTCTTTGTTGTTGCCCTTGATAGTTCTTGGCAACCACTTGCCTCTTTGGCTTAGAAGTTATTTCCTCATCTGCAACAAAGTCTGAATCCTCCTCATCTGAATTTCTCTTCCTCCTGCCTCAGTAGCAGTGCAGGCAGATCCACTTGGAGTGCTCTCTCTCCATCATCTGAAAAACTGCTTGCTTCGGACTTGTAGCTGCCTCTGGAATCTCAAGCGGCATCTCGGACCTGTTACATTGTCACTTCCATCGACATGGTGACAACCTGTGAATAGAATAGGTATAGGCGAGAATAGAAGAGTTATCACAAACCGCAGAGGATTTTGCAAAAGAATGAGTTCAAACTTTAGTTTTAGGTTTTCACGAGAATACATGTCGTCTCGACCGAGTCTATCAATTCGGTGAAACGAAATGTCTAAACAGACCACATACACCACTTTCGGTTGGACGAAATGGGTTTCAGTCTAGCCGAGACTACTAGGGTTTCACTGAATCTTCACTTGGTCTTACCGATTTGCACAACTTCGGTTTCACGAAAAGTGCAGTGCAATGGCCAGAGGCCAAATCGGTCAGTCCGAAAATGTCGAATCGGTCACACCGAGATGTGTTCGGCTGAAACCTAACCCTAAAATTTTCACTCGAAATTTGTTCTATGACCTAAGCGGCTGGATAGGGAGATCTCAATCTTGGCAAGAAACATGGCAACGCCTAACGTGCATTGAATCAGCGGTTGGAGCACGAGAGGGATGAAACTCACCCAATGCGGTGGAGCTTCACTACGGCGGCAACGGCGTGATGAGAAGGACCGTTGACGGCGATGGAGACCCGCGGCGAGGGCGCACAGGCGACGGCGGAGACGATCCGGAGACCAAGGCGACGGCGTGAAAGGTTTGAGGCGAAGCGTTTGAAGAAGTAATCAACGCGCTCGTCCTCGAGTATATATACCCTTCGGTGTCGGTGGGACCGAGTTTGAAAACTTCGGTGGGACCGAGATGGTTAGCTGCGTGCGATTACACGCCAGTCACGCCGAAATTTGAAACTTCGGTTTCACCGAGGTGAAAACCTAGATCAATCCAAGTGATTTGATCCGTCCGATTTGAGTATATCGGTTTGACCGAAAGTACTTAGAAGGTTTTGGAAGTTAGGCTTTTGACGGATCGGTGGCTCGAGTGCTCCTCACTCGGTCTGTCGAAAAAGTCTTGTTCAAAGTTTGTGATATAAGCATGAATAGAGTTTGAGACAAGAAAGCATAGATAGCTAGGGGAGGAACTTAGGCATTCTTGTCCATCCATTTGGTCAAAAAGAAAGAAAGCCAAAAGACCAAAGCAACAAATGGATGTCCTCGAATGGATAAAATCATGCATCCAACATGCTCACACAATAAGATAGCAAATGAAATATGTGTCAAACATGCACAAACAAAACACTAACAGCTAGCACACAATTTGGCGATGACTAGGTCATCTATATATGAGTATATTGACTTAGGAGTCAAATGAGAACATTTGATCATAGGTCATACTCATCGTTTAAGCACAAGTGGGGTTACCACTTTTCCATAAAGCATTGATGTGTTCACATCATTAGAAGATGCTTTAGCTCATTTCTTTAGAGCAAAGCTCCCCTTGATGTGAGAACCCTTTTAAAGGGTCAAACTAACCTTGGGTTGTCGTTGAAGACTTCATGTAGATGTTGAAGATGTGGATGCTCAATGTTGATGAAGATCATCAAGAGTTGGGAGCAATCCTTTGGATTGGGCACTTTCAATACCTACATGGGTTAGTCCCACAAGGAACAAACAAGAGTATCCATGGACATAGATTGAAGTACACAATAGATGATGTCCATGAAAGCAATGATTACCTTGTCCCTTGACTTACCAACATGAGGGTTTGTGACTCCATGAACTAGTGCAAGATGTGGAAGTTGATTGCACAAGTCCTTGCCAAAATGAATGTGAGTGAAGTATATTGGCGGAGTCACCCTCAAGAACTCTCTAGTTCTTCTTCTTGGGATCCACATCATCTTGATGGGAATCCTTGGGGTAGTAGTTGAGCTTGTTGAAGTAGAACTTGAAGTTGCCTTGGGAACCCACTTGACCATGGCCTTGGGTGCTTCAATGAATGCATCAATCTCCTCTTGAAGCTTGTCCTTGCCTTTTAGCTTGTGGTCTTGTGGTGGAAGGTCATCTTGAGCTTGTTCCTCATTGGAAGAAATAGGATCATACTTCTCCTCTTGAGAGACGAACTTTGGAGTGGGGTATTGACCTTCTTCCCATTCAACACCCTCGGCGTTGAACTTTCGCTCAAAACCAATTCCTTGATTCTTCCGTGTCTTCCTTGTTTGCGAACAATTTCCTCAAAGCTTTTGCTTCGGCAAGACTCTTGTAGACACCTTTCTCTATAATCCCTTTCAATAGACTATTTTCTTGCTCAAGTGAAACTTGGCTTGAAACATTGTTAGTGGAATCAAGAGAATTACTAGAAGTAACAACATTTGATTTAGCATGATTATTGTTACTACTAGATGAAGAATTTTTCTTATGCTTGTCATGCTTAGTTTTGATAGGTGGCAAGAAATTAGACAAGAGAAGTCGTTTGGCAAGATATGAAGAACTCTTCTTTGAAGATCGTCATTGATAGCTTTTAGAAACTCATGTTCTTGCTCTAGATTGAGCTTCTCGAGCGTAGCTTCTCATGAGATCTTAGGAGCTCTCTATGATCTTCTTGAGTTGTTTCATGAGCTAACTTAAGAGTGTTTAGTTCTTTAGTTAGACGCTCAATCTCCTTCATAGCATTGTCATTCGACTCTTCTCGACTATAAAGACTACTAGCATGTTCATCATTACTAAGCTCACTAGATTTATCATGTAAAGCTCATCTTCACCAAGCAAGTCATCCTCATCACTATCAAAGTCAATAAACTCAGGATGTGATACCTTGGGGCCTTTTGCCATGAAGCATCTTCCAATTCCCTCATTTGGTGAATCAAATATGTCATAGGAGTTGGAGTTGGAGGATACGAGAGCAAGACCGCAACACCTTCATCTTGATGTATTCGGAGTTGGAGTGATAGCTTCTTTCGAGTGATTGTCCGAGTCGGGCCGAAACCCATTCACCAACATGAGCTTGATGTTTTCTTCTTGTGTAGCTCCTTGATGACTTGTCTTTCCTTTCCGAATCCTTGCTTCTCCGAGAGGATCTTCGTTCATAACGATCATCTCTACTCCTTCTCTCTTTTCGAGGCGACTCTTCTCTTGAGCTTCTTCTTCTTGGAGATTCTTCTCTTCTCTTGTGGGGAGTCGAACACTCATTTGAGTAGTGTCCGGGTCTTCCACAATTGTAGCAGTTTCGATCACGACTAGAAGATCTCTTTTCATCATATGATCTAGACTTTGAGCTTCTTTCCTTGCTTCTACTCTTGTAGAATTTGTTGAAGTTCTTCACCATTAGGCTTATCTCTTCATTGGAAACTAGCTTGTCACTTGAGGATGTGGGAGCTTCAACTGCAGCTTTGTAAGCACCACTTGACTTGTTGTGAAGCTCTTCCTTATCTTTAAGTGTCATCTCATGAGCAACAATCCTTCCAATGACTTGGTAGGCTTGAGATCTTTGTAGTTTGGCATCATTTGGATCAAAGTGCACACGGTGTCATACTTTCCATCCAAAGCTCGAGAATCTTCTTGATGATGAATCGGTCGGTCATTTCTTCGCTTCCTAAGCCTGCCATCTCATTGGTGATGAGAGCAAGCCTAGAGTACATTTCAGCGACCCTTCACCTTCCTTCATCTTGAACTTGTCAAGTGACCTTGAAGAACATCTAGCTTTGATTCCTTCACGGACTCGGTACCTTCGTGCATTTCGACCAAAGTATCCCAAATCTCTTTTGCATTCTCAAGGCGGCTGATCTTGTTGAACTCCTCGGGACACAAAGCATTGAAGAGAATGTCACAAGCTTGAGCATTGTTACGTAACATCCGCAACTCATCTGCGGTAGCTTCGCGATCCGGAACTTTTCCTTCTTGAAGAACTCACCTTGCAAGCCAACACAAATAATTCCCCATCGGCGGGGTTATGTCCAAGAATATGCATTTTCATTTTATGCTTCCAACTAGCAAAGTTTGAACCATCAAAGTAAGGACCTCTCGGAAATTACCCTCACTAGACGCCATACTCTCCTAGGTTGTGAAACCAAGCTTATGGAGTCAATGCAATGGAAACCAATCCAATGGAGACCAAAGCTCGATACCACTTGTAGGATCGGAAGTATGTCTAGAGGGGGTGATTAGACTACTTGACAACTTAAAATTTTGCCTTTTGATTGGAGTAGTTTCTTAGCAAGTTTACAATGACAACCAAGTCAAGTATCACCCTACACATGCAATTCTAGAGTTGTGGCAGCGGAAAGTAAATTGCACGTATAGTAAATGAGAGGTGGAGAAGAGCAAACGCAAGTTGGTGACACGGAGATTTTTCTCGTGGTTCCGATAGGTGGTGCTATCGTCAATCCACGTTGATGGAGACTTCAACCCACGGAGGGTAACGGCTGCGCGAGTCCACGGAGGGCTCCACCCACGAAGGGTCCACGAAGAAGCAACCTTGTCTATGCCATCATGGCCTACGTCCACGGAGGACTAGCCTTACTCGGGTAGATCTTCACGAAGTAGGCGATCTCCTTGCCCTTACAAACTCCTTGGTTCAACTCCACATCATGACGGAGGCTCCCAAGCGACACCTAACCAATCTAGGAGGCACCACCCTCCAAAAGGTAATAGATGGGGTTGGTGATGATGAACTCCTTGCTCTTGTGCTTCAAATGATAATCTCCCCAACACTCAACTCTCCTCACTGATTTGGCTGTGGTGGAGGAAGGGATTGAGTGGAAAGCAACTTGGGAAGGCTAGAAATCAAGTTTCATATGGTGGGAGTGGAGCAACTTGATCTCAACACAAGGGTAGGTAGTTTTCTTCTCGAAATATAAGGTAGGAGTGGTAGTTCTTTCTGATGGCTCTCTCCACGAATGAAGAGGAGGTGGAGGGGTATTTATAGCCTCCACACAAAATCCAACCGTTACACACATTTGACCAATCTCGGTCAGACCGAAGTTGACAACTCGGTGGGACCGAAAGTTCAAATCTTGTGAGCGTTGGGATTTTCAGTGGGACCGAAAATACAATCTCGGTTAGTCCGATTCTTCCAAAGTCTAGGGTTTGCCAATTTCGGTGGGACCGACTTTCTCATCTCGGTGACACCGATTTGAGTCTGAAGGTTCTGAAGCTTGGCAACACCAATTTCGAATGACCGAGTTTGGAATCGGAAAATCCGAGATTCTTAGGGTTTGGGTATATGGTGAGGTGGTTCATCTCGGTGTGGTGAGTTTGGAATCGGTGGGACCGAGATTACTTATGAGTTTATGTTGGAATGAAAGATTGCTGATAGTTTGAGAGTTAAATCACTAAGCACTTAGAGCAACCGGATCATCATCATAACCTCACCCCTTTTAATAGTATTGGCTTTCCTATGGACTCAATGTGATCTTGGATCACTAAACCAAAAATGGAGTCTTGAGCTTTTGCCAATGTTTTCCTTAGCATTTTGAGGGTCCACATCATCGGTCATTGCCATACCCATATCCTTGAACTTTCGAAATATTCTCAAGAAATGATTAGTTCAATGATATATATGTTGTTATTAATTACCAAAACCACCTAGGGATTAGTTGCACTTTCAATCTCCCCCTTTTTGGTAATTGAAGACAACATATAGATCAAAGCTTCGACAAATGATATAATCAATGAATGACATCATCGCTTTGAGAAGTATGTGATAAGCAAGAGCTCCCCCTAAATTTGTGCATTATTTAAGATTTGCGTTTGAATGCAAATGCACAATCGATTAGGATCATGGTTTTGGTACTGTTCCAACTACCACCTCTTTTACATTTTTACCCTTTCTCCTACGTTGACACCTGTCGGTGACCCCTTGCACTATAAAAGGAGGCCCATGCACTGGCGTGGGGGGGGTTGATTCGGTTGAAACCTTCGCAACTCTCGCGCTCGGTGCAGCTGCTACTGTAGCTCTTCAAGCTCCCGAGCTCAATACAAACCAAGGCAGGAGTAGGGTTTTACGCGTCCACCGCGGCCCGAACCTGGGTAAAGACCGCCCGCGTGCTCGCTACGATCTGCTCTCTGTGCTCCCTCCGCCCTCGTACCGCACAGACAAGGGGCTCCGGCCCCATAGGTGTTCGTGGCGGGCAGTCTCCCCTGACACCTTTTCATGCTTAGGTACACAACATCTAATAACACCATCTACTCCTTCTTTGTAAAGGTGAGGGTCATCCCAGAAGTAACGTCTTAAATCATAGAAAACCTTTTTCTTTTGCTGGTATGTGAAACTAGGTGGTATAAATTTAGCAACAATGTAATTAGCATAATCAGCATACCATGGAGCACTGCGAGAAGCATTTATGACCGCTAATTGTTCATCAAGAAAGCTATCATCAATAGGTAATGGGTCATCAAGAACATTCTCTAACCTAGACAAGTTATGCGCAGCGGGTTCTCAGCTCCTTTCTATCAATAATATGCAAATCAAATTCTTGTAATAGGAGAACCCATCTAATAAGTCTAGGTTTAGCATCTTTCTTTTCCATAAGATATTTAATAGTAGCATGATCAGTGTGAATAGTTACTTTAGAATCAACAATATAAGGTCTGAACTTATCACAAGCAAATACAACTGCTAAAAAATCTTTTTCAGTAGTAGCATAATTTCTCTGGGCACTGTCTAGAGTTTTACTAGCATATTGAATAACATTTAGTTTCTTATCAACTCTTTGTCCTAGAACAGCACCTACAGCATAATCACTAGCATCTCACATAATTTCAAAGGGTAAATTCCAATCAGGTGGCTGAATAATAGGTGCAGAAGTCAAAGCTTTCTTAAGTATTTCAAATGCTTCTACACAATCATCATCGAAGACAAAATGAATATCTTTTTGTAAGAGATTAGTCAGAGGCCTAGAAATTTTAGAGAAGTCCTTAATGAACCTCCTATAAAAACCGGCATGACCAAGGAAACTTCTTATACCTTTAATGTCCTTGGGACATGGCATCTTTTCAATAGCATCAACTTTAGCTTTATCAACTTCAATACCTCTTTCAGAAATTTTATGCCCCAATACAATGCCTTCATTAACAATAAAGTGGCACTTCTCCCAATTCAAAACAAGGCTAGTATCTTCACATCTCTGCAAAACTCGATCAAGGTTGGTCAAGCAATCATCAAAAGAAGATCCATAAACAGAGAAATCATCCATGAAAACCTCACAAAAATCTTTTCACAATAGTCAGGGAATATAGCCATCATGCATCTTTGAAAGGTAGCAGGTGTATTACATAAACCAAAAGGCATACATCTATAAGCAAAAGTACCGAAAGGGCAAGTAAAAGTGGTCTTTTCTTGATCCTCTGCTGACACAGGTATTTGAGAGAAAGCAGAATAACCATCTAGAAAGCAAAAATGTGTATGTTTGGATTATCTTTCTAGCATTTGATCAATAAAAGGTAAAGGTAATGATCCTTTTTAGTAGCTTTATTTAATTTGCGGAAATCAATTACCATCCTATAACCTGTAACAATTCTTTGTGGGATCAATTCATCTTTATCATTAGGAACAACAGTAATACCTCCCTTCTTAGGGACACAATGTACATGACTTACCCATTGACTATCAGCAACGGGATAAATTATACCTGCCTCGAGGAGCTTTAGTATTTCCTTTCTTACCACTTCTTTCATCTTAAGATTTAACCATCGTTGGTGATCAATAACTGGTTTATCGTCTTTCTCCAATTTTATTTTGTGTTGGCATAGAGTGGGACTAATGCCCTTAAGATCATCAAGAGTATATCCGATAGCAGCACGGTGCTTCTTCAGAGTTTTCAATAATCTTTCCTCTTCCTGCTCTAAATGGTTAGCACTAATAATAACAGGATATCTTATTTTCATCAAGATAAGCATATTTGAGAGTATCAGGTAATGTTTTAAGCTCAAACACGGGATCAACCTTGGGTGGTGGAGGATCCACTAGGATTTCAACAGGCAAGTTGTGTTTCAAAATAGGTCCCTGTTTAAATAATACTTCATCTATCTCCCTTCTTTCATTCATAAACATAACATTTTCATGGTCTAGCAAATATTGTTCTAAAGGATCATTAGGAGGCACGGCAATAGAAGCAAGACCAATAATTTCATCCTTACTAGGCAATTCTTTATCATGGGGTTGTCTATGGAATTTAGCAAAATTAAACTCATGAGACATATCCCCAAACCAATAATAACAACATCCTTTTCGCAATCTATCCTAGCATTAACAGTATTCAAGAAGGGTCTACCAAATATAATGGGACAAAAGTCATCTTGTGGGGAACCAAGAACAAGAAAATCAGCAGGATATTTTAATTTCCCACACAAGACTTCAACATCTCTAACAATCCCAATTGGTGAAATAGTATCTCTATTGGCAAGCTTAATTGTAACATCAATTTCTTCTATCTCAGTAGGTGCAATATCATGCATAATTTCTTTGTATAAGGAATGAGGTATTGCACTGGCACTAGCACCCATATCACATAAGCCATGATAACAATGATCTCCTATTTTAACAGAAATAACAGGCATGCCAACAACATGTTTATGTTTCTTAGCATCGGGTCTAGCAATTCTAGCAGCTTCGTCACAGAAGTAAATAACATGCCCATCAATATCATCAGCCAAGAGATCTTTAACCATAGCAATACTAGGTTCAACTTTAATTTGCTCAGGTGGTGTAGGTGTTTTAGTATTACTCTTACGAACCACAGTTGAAGCTTTAGCATGATCCTTTATCCTAACAGGGAAAGGTGGTTTCTCAATATAGGTAGTAGGAACAATAGGATCATTATAAGTGATTGTATTTTCTTCAACTTTAATAGGTGCAACTACTTTTACTTCAGTAGGAGGATTATATTTAAACCACTTATCCTTAGGAAGGTAAACATGAGTAGCAAATGATTCACAGAAAGAAGCTACTATCTCAGAGTCAAGTCCATATTTAGTGCTAAATTCACGGAAAACATTGGTATCCATAAAAGATTTAACACAATCAAACTTAGGTGTCATACCTGACTCCTTATCTTCGTCGAGATCCCAATCTTCATAGTTGCGTTTAATTCTTTCCAATAAATCTCATTTGAATTCAATAGTCTTCATCATAAAAGAACCAACACAAGAAGTATTGAGCATGGAGCGATTGTTGAGAGAAAGCCGCGCATAAATTTTTTGAATAATCATTTCTCTTGAGAGATCGTGATTGGGGCATGAATATAACATTGACTTAAGCCTCCCCCAAGCTTGAGATATGCTTTCTCCTTCGCGAGGCAAAAAATTATATATATAATTACGATCATGATGAACAAGATGCATAGGATAAAACTTCTGGTGAAATTCCAATTTCAATCGGTTGTAGTTCCATGATCCCATATCATCACATAGCCTATACCATGTCAATGCCTCTCCCTTCAAAGATAAAGGGAACACCTTCTTCTTGATAACATCGTTGGGCATACCTGCAAGCTTAAATAATCCACAAACTTCATCCACATAGATTAGGTGCAAATCGAAATGCAATGTTCCATCTCCTGTAAAAGGATTAGCTAGCAGTTTCTCTACCATACCCAAAGGAATTTCAAAGTAAACATTTTCAGTAGGTTCAGTAGGTTGAGGAGCAACTCTTTGCTCTACTGGTTGGGGTGAAGATACCCCGAACAAGCCCCTCAAAGGATTATGTTCCATAGTAACAAGTGATGATAAATTTCAGCACACTATATAATTTTTTCCTTACCAAGTTCCACTCACCAAAGGCGCTTCACTCCCCGAAGCGGCGCGGTAAAAGGGTCTTGATGACCCACAAGTGTAGGGGATCTATCGTAGTCCTTCGATAAGTAAGAGTGTCGAACCCAACGAGAAGCGAATGAAATGACAAGCGGTTTTCAGTAAGGTATTCTCTGCAAGCAATGAAATTATCGGTAACAGATAGTTTTGTAATAAGGTAATTCGTAACGGGTAACATGGAACAAAAGTAAATAAGGTGCAGCAAGGTGGCCCAATTCTTTTTGTAGCAAAGGACAAGCCTGGACAAGTTCATATATAAAGAAAAGCGCTCCCGAGGACACATGGGAATTATAGTCAAGCTAGTTTCCATCACGCTCATATGATTCGCGTTCGTTACTTTGATAATTTGATATGTGGGTGGACCGGTGCTTGGGTATTGCCCTTTATTGGACAAGCATCCCACTTATGATTAACCCCTATTGCAAGCATCCGCAACTACAAAATAAGTATTAAGGTAAACCTAACCATAGCATGAAACAAGTGGATCCAAATCATCCCCTTACGAAGCAACACATAAACTAGGGTTTAAGCTTCTGCCACTCTAGCAACCCATCATCTACTTATTACTTCCCAATTCCTTCCTCTAGGCCCAAACAATGGTGAAGTGTCATGTAGTCGACGTTCACATAACACCAATAGAGGAGAGACAACATACATCTCATCAAAATATCGAACGAATACCAAATTCACATGACTACTTATAGCAAGATTTCACCCATGTCCTTAGGAACAAACGTAACTACTCACGAAGCATATTCATGTTCATAATCAGAGGGGTATTAATATGCATTGAGGATCTGAACACATGATCTTCCACTGAATAAACCAACTAGCATCAACTACGTGGGGTAATCAACACTACTAGCAACCCACAGGTACCAATCTGAGGTATTGGGACAAAGATTGGATACAAGAGATGAACTAGGGTTTGGGAGGAGATGGTGCTGTTGAAGATGTTGATGGAGATTGACCCCCTCCCGATGAGAGGATTGATGGTGATGACGATGGTGATGGTTTCCCCCTCCCGGGGGGAAGTTTCCCCGGCAGAACAGCTCCGCCGGAGCCCTAGATTGGTTCCGCCAAGGTTCCGCCTCGTGGTGGCGGAGTTTCATCCCAAAAGCTTGCTTATGATTTTTTTCCAGGGTAAAAGACTTCATATAGCAGAAGATGGTCACAGGAAGGCTGCCAGGGGGCCAACGAGGTAGGAGGGCGCGCCCCCACCCTCGTGGACGTTGGGTGGCCCCCCTCTGGTATTTCTTCCGCTCAGTATTTTTTATTAATTCCAAAAATGACTTTCATGGAGTTTCAGGACTTTTGGAGTTGTGCAGAATAGGTCTCTAATATTTGCTCATTTTCCAGCCCAGAATTCCAGCTGCCGGCATTCTCCCTCTTCATGTAAACCTTGTAAAATAAGAGAGAATAGACATAAGTATTGTGACATAACGTGTAATAACAGCCCATAATGCAATAAATATTGATATAAAAGCATGATGCAAAATGGACGTATCAGTCACCCATGTTAGTAAGCTCACCAGGAGCAGAGTATATATATGGCTAGCTGATGGTGTGATCGGTTACCCTTAACCATTGGTAGCCATGTGTTTCCCTCTGATCTAATAATTTTGGAGTCACAAGGATTGGATATAATACTAGGCATGTATTGGTTATCGAAGTATGGAGGAAACATTGATTGTGCTAGTAAGTCGATACTTCTCACCACCCCAGAAGGAAAGAGGATCAAGTATGTATCCCAGCATGCGCCGAGGAGGACTCAAGTGAATTCCTTATTAGGAGTTGTACAGGAGGAAGTACCAGTGGTGAAGGATTACCCTGACGTATTTCCGGAGGAGTTACCAGGCATGCCACCGGATCGAGACATTGAGTTTTGATTGAGATATTGCCACACACCGGACCAATATCAAAGTGACCGTATCGGATGCCCGCACAAGATCTAGAGGAAATTAAGAAGCAGATTAAGGAGTTACTAGAGAAAGGTTACATTCGACCAAGTTCATCACCTTGGGGAGCCCTAGTGCTTCTAGTGGAGAAGAAGGATGGATCTTTAAGGATGGTTGTTGATTATCGTGCATTGAATGAGGTGACGATCAAGAACAAATACCCTCTGCCAATGATCAATGATTTGTTTGACTAGTTGCAAGGAGCTAAAGTTTTCTCTAAGATTGATCTTCGATCAGGTTATCACCAGTTGAAGATCCGAGAGCAGGATATATCTAAGACAACTTTTACCACAAGGTACGGGCTATATGAGTATACCATTATGTCATCTGGTCTGACTAACGCACCTGCCTATTTCATGAACATGATAAACAAAGTGTTTATGGAGTTTTTGGACAATTTTGGCGTGTTGTTCATTGATGATATACTGGTCTACTCGAAGAATGAAGAAGAGCATAAGGAGCATTTGCGTTTGGTTCTTGAGAAGCTCAGGGAACATTAGTTGTATGCCAAGTTCAACTAATGTGAGTTTTGGCTAAAGGAAGTTGGATTTCTCGGACATGTTATATTCGGAGAAGGAATAGCAGTAGACCCTACCAAGGTTACTTCTGTTACTAAATGGGTGGCACCCACATCTGTTGGAGAGATCAGAAGTTTTCTTGGACTCGCAGGTTATTATCGGAGGTTCATTGAGAATTTTTTCCAGGATTACAAAGCCCATGACGGAGTTATTGAAAAATGACACCAAGTTTAAATGGACTAAGGAATGTGAAGCTAGTTTTTAGGAGCTGAAGAAACGTTTGGTTACAGCCCCAGTGCTGATTCTCCCAGACCAACGTAAGGATTACCAAGTATATTGCGACGCTTCACGCCAAGGACTTGGAGTTGTACTTATGCAAGAAGGAAGAGTTGTTTAATATGACTCGCGACAGCTTAAACCTCATGAGCTAAATTATGCTAGGCATGATTTGGAGTTAGCAGCCGTAGTGCATGCGCTGAAGACATGGAGACATTTTCTCTTCGGAAACCATTGTGAGGTATACACGGATCATAAGAGTTTGAAATACATCTTCACGCAGAAGGAGTTGAACCTCAGGCAAAGGAGATGGTTGGAGCTCATCAAGGATTATGATATGAAATTGCACTATCATCCCAGAAAGGCCAATGTCGTAGTCGATGCATTGAGCCACAAGAGTTATGTTAACACGCTCATAACCGGAGGATTACCTAAGGAGTTAGCAGATGATCTTCGAGATCTGTGTGTGGAGATAGTTCCAAGAGGTTATGTTGCAGCATTGGAAATTCAGTCCACTTTGATGGGTAAGATCAGAGAAGCCTAGAAGACTGACAAGGAGATTGCCCAGATAAAGGAAAGGATGAGTAAAGGAAAGGCTAAAGGATTTTGTGAGGATGAGCACGACACTTTATGGTTTGAGGATCGCATATATGTGCCTAATGACCCCGAGATCAGGAAGTTGATTCTGCAGGAGGCCCGTGATTCATCATATTCAGTTCACCCAGGAAACACTAAGATGTACCTAGATTTGAAGGAAAGTTTCTGGTGGGCAGGAATGAAGAAGGATATTGCCGAGTATGTAGCAGTATGTGATGTATGTCAGAGAGTTAAGGCAGAGCATCAGAAGCCAGCTGGATTGATACATCCATTACCGATACCCGAATGGAAGTGGGATAAGCTTGGCATGGATTTTATTACTAGATTACCCAGGACTTGTTCAGACAATGACTCTATCTGGGTTGTAGTCAATCGTTTGACGAAAGTAGCTCATTTCATCCCGGTGAAGACCACCTATACAAGTGCTAAGTCGGCAAAGATATACATGACCAGGATTGTATGTCTGCACAGAGTTCCGAGGACCATTGTATCAGATAGAGGAACCCAGTTTACCTCAAAGTTTTGGAATCAGTTGCATGAGACTTTGGGTACCAGGCTAGAGTTCAGTACAACCTTTCATCCACAGACAGATGGACAGACCGAGAGAGTCAATCAGATCCTGGAGGACATGTTGAGAGTCTGTGCGCTAGATTATGGATCTAGTTAGGATGACAATTTGCCACATGCAGAGTTTTCTTATAACGACAGTTATCAAGCCAGTTTCAAGATGGCCCCTTTCGAAGCCTTGTAAGGAAGGAGGTGCAGGACACCGTTATCGTGGGATGAAATTGGAGATCGACAGTTATTCAGACCAGATTTAATCAAGGACTCTGAAGAGAAGGTTAAGTTCATTCGCGACAGACTCAAGGTAGCCCAGTCTAGGCAGAAGAGTTATGCGGATACTAAATGCAAGGAGATAGTTTACGAAGTCGGAGACATAACATATCTTCGTGTGTCCCCACTTCGAGGAGTTAAATGTTTTGGATTCAAGGGAAAGCTAGCACCATGTTTTGTGGTACCATACAGAGTCTTGTAACGCATGGGAGAAGTTGCCTACAAGCTGGAATTGCGAGAAGGATTGTCAGGAGTTCATGATGTGTTTTAGGTTTCCCAGTTGAAGAAATGCCATGCAGAGATGGTCGATATTCCTCTGAGAGATAAAGTTCACTAGAAGCAATTCAGTGTGATTTAACCTATGAAGAGAAGCCAATCAAGATTCTCGAGTTTTCTAGTCGAGTTACTCGCAGCATGGTTATCAAGTTTTGCAAAGTTCAGTGGAGCCACCATACCGAGGAGGAAGCCATCTCGGAGCGAGAAGAAGATCTCCGTAGAGACCACCCAAACCTTTTTGCTGACCAACCCGAATCTCGAGGGCGAGATTCATCTTAAGGGGGGTAGCTTTGTAACATCCCAATTTTCAATTTGGATCTTATACATAGATCATCATATGCATGTCATATTTATTCTTGCATTTTGTTGTAATCCTAGAAATCTTATGCAACTCAAGGACCCAAGGAAAGAGTTGGAGGTTCCACAAAATTAATATTTGAATTTATTATTTTCTCTCCAATTATTACCAATATTAAAAATAAAAAGAGAAGATAATATGACTTCTTCAAATTAAGAGAAATATTGGAGAAAGAATTTTAAAATCAAATTATGATTTTATTGATATTTTATTTGGATTAGAAAAATATGCATTTTTGAAAATTGCATTTTAGGCGGAAAAATGTTCACTTTGTTCTATATATTTTATTTAGACATCAAAAATTGCTTTTGGCGTTTTTTAGAATTTTCTTATATTTTATTAGGAATTTTTCTTTCAGGCGAAATTATTTTTAAAAATCTTCCCTTGACCGGGCAGAGGACCCAGCCAAGCGGGCATGGACCAACTCCCACCCGGCCTACGTCCCGCGCGCCGCCGTGCTCGGCACGGACGCCGAGGAGGAGTCCGAGCCGGACTCCGTCCCGGGTTGGCCCCCTCCCCAAGCCGAACCGCCACCCCGCCCCCTTAAATAGCGCCAGCCCCACCGCCTCTCACCACCCCACCACCGCAGCTACCATCGCCGCCGCCTCGGCGATCTTGGCGCTTTTTTTTGCCGCCGCCACTGCCGCTTGTCGCCTGTGCCGCTGCTCGCCGATGCCGCCGCCGCCCGCCTGCTGCCGAGCCGCCTCGCCGCGCCATTCGCCGCCTTCTCGAAATCCGCCTTGCCGCCGACCCCGGTTTTCGTCGTGAACCGGTAAAAAAACCGCCGATTCGTTTCGGTTTTTTTAGTTTTTGCTTTAGATCGGTTTTTATATTTTTAGGGTTTCTATTTAGCGAACGTTCACTCGAACGTCTGTGCTCACGAACATATTCGTTCGTTTGTCTCTGTTAGTGAACGTTCGCTTGTTAGCTTTTTTCTTTTTAGTTTATTTTTGGCCAGGGACCTATCTGCGATTATTTTTATCGTGAATTATCCCCTGATCTTTAAACTAGCATAACTTTTTGCTCGTTTATCCAAATTAGATGACACCAACGCCTAGATCTTCGTATCATTTTGTTCTTTCCAGATAACCAACTTGAACATGATTTTGGTACTGTAAAATTTGAGTTTAGTCCAGATTAGTAAACGATCTTGTTTCATTCGTATTTTGAGTTTCGTTGCCCCATTTTAGTTGAATCTTTTTGCAAAGCGTAGCTAATCACTTGTACCTACTGTTAAGATCTAATTCACATGTTAATATTGCTGTTAGGTTTTGACTCTTGTTAGTTTAAGACGTTTTCTTGTTTCGTGTTTGATTTGGATCTTTTCTCGTTCTTCTCGTGTTTCGATTGATTGATTGCTTATGTATGCTATTGTTTGTCTATGCTAGATTACCCGGAGTGCGAAGCTTGTTACAACGAATCTCTAGAGTTTGCAGATCGTTAGCAAGGCAAGTTACACCTTGATCATACTATTTTATACCCAATTTTACTATGCATTAGTTCTGCCCTCAAATAATTTGCATGAGTAGGATTGGGAGCATGTGGTTTTGGTTGTAGTGCTTGAGGTAGGAATCTAATACCTTTTGATCACCCCGAGAATATACGTTATGCTTATTATTGCTTAGCCATGCTCGTAGAGGATTGGATCGTGATTCACACATGGAAATTTGAGAGTTGTTTAATCATGGATACCATTAAGGTGGTAGCTTTTTAATATACATCTGGGTGGATTGGTTGAGGCACCTGGAGAACCCAGTGTTGCCTGTTTTGGGAAATCCCGGAGTACCCGTGTGATTATCCTATGGAATGCCACCCAGGATCAAAGGGATCATAAGATTATTCATGCTAGAAACTTCCGTGTGCAGCCACAAGCCATTATGGGCTCTGGCATAGTTGAGTAAGTTGTGTGAGCTCTTGAAGAGGTGGACTAGCAGATGTAGGGGATGTAGGTGGTACTGTCTACCCGGAGTAGAGAGTTAATGCTTCAGAAAGGCTATGTCTCGATCATCCGATCATGGATGCGGTCGAGTCTTGAGGGGAAAAGTGCGCAAACCTCTGCAGAGTGTATAAACTAATCATGGTTAGCCATGTCCCCGGTTATGGGCATCTTGAGTATCTAGTATTTGAAACTATTGATGTGATCTCATCACGTTACATTAATTAATTTGGTTTGGGTTAATGATGATATCTTTAATTGGGATTTGAGTTGGGGTTACCTTATCAAATAATGGGCAACTTGGGAGTAGTTAAATAAATTTATTCCTTTGTTGTACGGAAAAACTAGCTTTAAGCAAAAACCATGAAACTTACAGCCTCCACCAGCCAAATATTGCATGTAGATATAGTTCTTGCATTTCATTGCTTTATAGTGTAACTCTGCCAGCATATTCAATGTGCTGACCTACACGGCTGCAAAATCTCATGTTGCAGACTACTCACACGACGAATAAGGTGCGATAGGTCATTGTTTTGCATGCAGCTATGCCGTTGGAGTTGATGGACTCATTTACATTCGAAGCTTCCGCAATTATCTAGTTATCTGGCCTTCAGCCATGATATTTTTGTGTAATCATACTCTTTATGAGGACTCGATGTAATAAGTGTGTGATTGAAGCTCTGTTATAATTCCTCGAGTACTGTGCGTGTCAGCATTACTGATCCAGGGATGACACTGATGCATAGAGACTTGACCGTTTGAGGTCTTGTCGCTACACCCCTCCGTTGGAAGGAAGGGGGGAGCCGACTAGGACTAGGAGTCCTAGTGGGACTCCCCCCACTTGGCGCGCCCCCTAGGGCCGTCCTCCTCCCCTCTCCTCCTTTATATATGGGGGCAGGGGAGCACCCCAAAGCACAACAGTTGTTTCTTAGCCGTGTGCGATGCGTTCCACCGTTTACTCCTCCGGCCATATTGCCGTAGTGCTTAGGCAAAGCCCTATGTGGATCACAACACCAACACCATCACCACACCATTGTGCTGAGGGAACTCATCGACTCCTTCGTACCTCTACTGGATCAAGAATTCGAGGGACGTCATCGAGCTACACGTGTGCAGAACTCGGAGGTGTCGTACATTCGGTACTTGATCGGTTGATTCGAGAAGACGTTTGACTACATCAACCACATTAAGCTAACGCTACCGCTTTTGGTCTACGAGGGTACGTGGACACACTCTTCACCTCTTGTTGCCATGCATCTCCTAGATAGATCTTGCGTGAGTGTAGGAATTTTTCAAAATTGCATGCTACGTTTCCCAACAGTGGTATCAGAGCCAGTTCTATGCATAGATGATATGCACGAGTAGAACACAGAGTTGTGGGTGGTGATCATCATACTTCTTACCACCAATGTCTTATTTGGATTTGGTGGTATTGTTGGATGAAGTGGCCCGGACCAACCTTACATGACTGCGTTCATGAGACCGGTTCCACCGACAGACATGCAACTAGTTTTGCATAAAGGTGGCTGACGGGTGTCTGTTTCTCCAACCTTAGTTGAATCGAATTTGACTGCGGCCGGTCCTTGTGAAGGTTAAAATAGCAAACTTGATAAATCACCGTTGTGGTTTGATAACCCATAAGTATAGGGGATCACAACAGTTTTTGAGGGTAGAGTATTCAACCCAAATTTATTGATTCGACACAAGGGGAGCCAAAGAATATTCTCAAGTATTAGCAGTTGAGTTGTCAATTCAACCACACCGGATAACTTAATATCTGCAACAAAGTATTTAGTAGCAAAGTAATATGGAAGTAACGATAATGATGGTAAAAGTGTGATGGGAGTTTTATAGTAATTGTAACAGTGGCAATGGAAAAGTAACTAAGCAAGGATCAATATGTGAAAAGCTCCTAGGCATTGGATAAATGATGGATAATTATGTCAGATGTGATTTCTCATGCAATAGTTATAACATAGGGTGACATAGAACTAGCTCCAGTTCATCAATGTAATGTAGGCATGTATTCTGAATATAGTCATACATGCTTATGGAAAAGAACTTGCATGGCATCTTTTGTCCTACCCTCCCGTGGCAGCGGGGTCCTATTGGAAACTAAGGGATATTAAGGCCTCCTTTTAATAGAGTACCGGACCAACGCATTAACACTTAGTGAATACATGAACTCCTCAAACTATGGTCATCACCGGTGAGTATCCCGATTGTCGTCACTTCGGGGTTAACGGATCATAACACATAATAGGTGACTATAGACTTCCAAGAAAGGATCAAGAACTCACATATATTCATGAAAACATAATAGGTTCAGATCTGAAATCATGGCACTCGGGCCCTAGTGACAAGCATTAAGCATAGCAAAGTCATAGCAACATCAATCTCAGAACATAGTGGACACTAGGGATCGAACCCTAACAAAACTAACTCGATTACATGGTAAATCTCATCCAACCCATCACCGTCCAGCAAGCCTATGATGGAATTACCCCCGCACGGCGGTGAGCATCATGAAATTGGTGATGGAGGATGGTTGATGATGATCACGGCGACGGATTCCCCTCTCCGGAGCCCCGAACGGACTCCAGATCAACCCTCCCGAGAGAGATTAGGGCTTGGTGGTGGCTCCGTATCGTAAAACATGATGAATCCTTCTTTCTGATTTTTTTTCTCCCCAAAAGGGAATATATAGAGTTGGAGTTGAGGTCGGTGGAAAACCAAGGGACCCACGAGGCAGGGGGCGCGCCTAGGGGGGTAGGGCGCGCCCCCACCCTTGTGGACAGGGTGTGGGCCCCCTAGCCTTGATTCTTTTGCCGGTATTTTTTATTAATTCCAAAAATATTCTCCGTGGAGTCTCAGGTCATTCTGAGAACTTTTATTTCTGCACAAAAATAACACCATGGCAATTCTGCTGAAAACATCGTTAGTCCGGGTTAGTTCCATTCAAATCATGCAAGTTAGAGTCTAAAACAAGGGCAAAAGTGTTTGGAAAAGTAGATACAATGGAGACGTATCAACTCCCCCAAGCTTAAACCTTTGCTTGTCCTCAAGCAATCCAGCTGATAAATTGAAAGTGATAAAGAAAAACTTTTACAAACTCTGTTTGCTCTTGTTGTTGTAAATATGTAAAGCCAGCATTCATGTTTTCAGCAAAGATTATGAACTAACCACATTCACAATAACACTTAGGCCTCATGTTTACTCATATCAATGGCATAATCAAATAGCGAGCAATAATAATAAATATCGGATGACAACACTTTCTCAAAACAATCATAATATGATAGAACAAGATGGTATCTCGCTAGCCCTTTCGAGGCGCAAAACATAAATGCAGAGCACCCTCGAAGATCAAGGTGACTAGACATTGTAATTCATGGTAAAAGAGATCGAGTCATAGTCATACTCAATATAAATTAATAGTAATGCATGCAAATGACAGCGGTGGTCTCCAACTAGTGCCTTTTAATAAGAGGATGATGACTCAACATAAAAGTAAATAGATAGGCCCTTCGCAGAGGGAAGCACGGATTTGTAGAGGTGCCAGAGCTTGATTTTGAAATAGAGATAAATGATATTTTGGGTGTCATACTTTCATTGTCAACATAACAACCAAGGGTTCTCTATATCTTCCATGCTACACACATTATAGGCGGTTCCCAAACAGAATGGTAAAGTTTATACTCCCTGTTGGGGATATAACTATTAGGTATGAACCACCCAGGAGGGACCGGGTTATACCTATGGCGATTTATGAAGCCCAAGACGACACTGGAAGGTGGCGGTTCAGTTAAGGGCCCAAGGCCGAAAGGCGACTTAAAGCCCATAGAGATAAACCGCCATATGTACATAACTTGTATTGTAAGGCAGGAATAAAGAGAGACCGAGCCGGACACTATTTATGAGTCGGCCGGGACTCTATGAGCCACTAAGCGTCGACCTCTGTATATAAAGGGACGACCCGTCGACGGTTCAGGGAAAGTAACATCAGATCGAGAACTAGGTCAAGTGGATTTGCTCCCTGGTAATCGAGACATAAGCAATCCCACTCAAAACTGGATCGTAGGCTTTTACCTTCACCGTAAGGGGCCGAACTAGTATAAACCCCATGTCCTTTGTCCCGATTAACCCCTTTAAGTTTCCTAGCTGCGATGGCTCCATGACTAAGTCCTTTCACTAGGACATCTGACGTGACAATTCCACGACAGTTGGCGCCCATCGTGGGGCCAACGCATAGTGGATTTGAGTTCTTGAAGGGCAGCTTCGAAGGGCTCAAGGGATATGCTGTGGGCCGGATGACCAAGAGTCGTCGCGGCAAGCTCTACATCAACGACGCAGGCTGGGGCCTCGACGCCAGCTCAATTGAGTACGGGTACCGGGTCCCCTTGGGCGGAATCCACGTCTTCATCGGCAAGATCGGCGAGCCAGGCCCTAAACCGGACATCTGCACCGACATCGTCAAGATGGCTAAGCGTGCGAGACCCACCTGGGCTCAGCCTGCCGTGAAGCGTGCCTTCGTGGGATGCATCCATGGAGGGGAACTTTCTGGAAGATCTATGTCTGGAGGTGAGACGGCCATCTACTCTGATGGTGAGTCGTCCACGGGTGAGACGGATTCGTTGTATCAACTGCAAGACGGCGGGCTTGGGGCCTGTTCTAAGGGCAGCATTATTCTGGACCTCTTTGAGCAGCCGAGCAGAGTTGGGTCTTCATGGCTGCCACGCAACCCGCTCAAAACTCTACGACTGCGGCGGCGATAACCTCTGGGTCGGCGACAGCCAGGACTGGAGGCCCTGTGCGCCCGCCGGCTCAGGTGCTGATGGATCTCATGGATAAGATGACAGCCCTATTAACCGCCGTGGTCAACCCGGCGGATCAAGCTCAACATGATGTGGAAGTGGCACAGTTAAAGCAGGATATAGTGCAGTCTAAGGAAGACCTGGCGGCGGAATACGTCAGGATGACCGCAGAGCGGGCGGCTCTGGATGCTCAAGCTCAGCGGATTCAGTCGCAGGCTTTCCAGCTCAACGATGGATCAGAACGCGTCAAATGAGGTCACGAGGAGAAGGTACCAGAAGACTCAACCCCGTCTGCCTCCGGTTTATGATCCTCGAAACCTCTTCCGTACACCCGGTGCAGGGCCCAGTAACCCGTCGGAGGTAAACCGGGTTGCAACGCCCGGGGCTGGGATGCCGGTTCAGCCACGTGTGATGGAACACCCTTGTCCGAATACTACTCCACCTCACTATGTACCAACACCATCGGGTCATTATTCTAACCCTCTGGAGAACATGATCTCTGCGGCGGCACGATTGGTGGCTCTCCCGGTGGATGGCGACTCTCCGACGGTGGTTGAAACACGAAGGGTCAGAGAGCTTATTCAGACGGCTTTGGCGCAGCAGGAGGCGTACTCTTATAGCCGAGACAGGATTCATTGGACCCCTCGCCCAAGCCGGAGCCCGAGCTATAGCAGGCACATGGATTCGATGGCCGTTTCAAGCAACTCCCGGCGTCGTGACCAGCCAGGCGGGCATGACCCGGCGCATGATGAAGTTCCTAATTTGGTTGATCAGAATAGGGTACGTCAAGAGGCTAAGCGGGCGGCTCAGCAGGCGGCTGAGTAGGCGGCTCAGCGGGCGACTTACCAGTCGTTTCGGGTTTATCCGACTACTTGTATTGAGGTAGGTGTGACCACTAGGACTGGAGGTGTCCCTTGTCTGGTGTCGGCTCTACGTAATGAGCGTTTGCCCAAGGATTTCAAGGGGCCTCGAAAGGTGCCTAATTACACGGCCGACTTACAGCCTGGGGCATGGATTGAAAGCTATGAGATGGCCATGGAGCTACTGGAAGTCAGTGACGCTGCAATGGCCAAATACTTCACCATGATGTTGGATGGAACGGCCCGCAATTGGTTGAAGGGGCTGCCACCTAATTCTCTTGGTTCATGGGCAGAGTTAAAGGCACGGTTTATTTAGAACTTCAAAGATACATGTGTAGGTGTCAAAACCGGCGGATCTCGGGTAGGGGGTCCCGAACTGTGCATCTAAGGCTAATGGTAACAGGAGGCAGGGGACACGATGTTTTCCCCAGGTTCGGGCCCTCGATGGAGGTAATACCCTACTCCCTGCTTGATTGATATTGATGATATGAGTATTACAAGAGTTGATCTACCACCAGATCGTAGAGGCTAAACCCTAGAAGCTAGCCTATGATTAAGATTGTTGTTGTCCTACGGACTAAACCCTCCGGTTTATATAGACACAGGAGGGGCTAGGGTTACACAGAGTCGGTTACAGAGAAGGAAATCTACATATCCGAATCCGAATTGCCAAGCTTGCCTTCCACGCAAAGGAGAGTCCCATCCGGACTCGGGACAAAGTCTTCAATCTTGTATCTTCATAGTCCAACAGTCCGGCCAAAGTATATAGTCCAGCTATCCGAGGACCCCATAATCCAGGACCCCCTCAGTAGCCCCTGAACCAGGCTTCAATGATAATGAGTCCGGCGCAGATTGTCATCGGCATTGCAAGGCGGTTCCTTCTCCGAATACTCCATAGAAGATTTTGGACACAAGAATCTGTCCGGCTCTGCAAAACAAATTCCACGTACCACCATAGAGAGCACAATATACCACAAATCTAATCTGCTGACAGCTTTTTATAGAATGACGCCACGGTCTAGTCATTATTCGAGCCGTTTTTCATAACGAGCTACCGCACGTAATGCGAGGCGGTTTCCTTGACATGTCTTGTCGAAGCAGAGATCGTGTCCCCTTATCATGGGATTCTCATCAATATGGGTATGGGTAACCCAACTGCACCATCAACCGTGGCGCTTGGGAAATAAGCGATTTTTACGGGCAAGTGGGGAGGCGCACAGTTTCTACCGCCTTTATAAAGAGATAGGGATTCTCCTCTTTCACCCACGCCTTCTTCCTTCTTCGCTCATCCATTCTCGCACGCTCCAGCTCTAGCGCCCCAGTTCTCACCTTCTCCATACAGCTAAACATGTCTGGAGTGGGAGGCAAGTGGATGGCCTCCTCCGTCATGGAGGAGGACATTCTGGCTTCAGGCGGCGGATACTTGGCCGCAGACATCGCAGACCGGCTCCACGGACGCAGGCAGATCATTCCGACTCCGGGACCTCACGAGAGGTTGTGTTCTCGCCCACTTCGTCCACAGACTGGGATTCCCCCTCCACCCATCTGTCCGCGGGCTCATGTTCTATTACGGGCTGGATTTGCATGATCTGTCCCCCAAGTTCATCCTCAATATCTCGGCGTTTATCGTCGTGTGCGAGGCTTTCCTCCGCATCAGGCCCCACTTTGGCCTATGGCTAAAGATCTTCAACGTGAAGCTGAAGATTGTGGTCGGTCAGCAGGCGGAGTGCGGAGGTGCCATGGTGGGCAAGATGCCTAGCGTCACCTGGCTCGAAGGCTCCTTCGTGGAGACCGTGAAGGGGTGTCAATCGGGGTGGTTCTACATCACCGAGCCGCGCGACACCAACTGGGTGGCAGCCCCCAAATTCCGATCCGGCATCCCCATGCGGCTCACCTCCTAGAAGAAGAAGGGCCTAGCCTGGGGCACATCCGCGGAGCTGACCGGACTCCAGAACTGCGTCAAGAATATGATAACCAAGAAGATCAAGCTTGTCAACGTGGTCCAGGTCATGCAATTTCGCCGGATTCTCCCGTGTCAAAGACGGGCATTCAACCTATGGGAGTTCGATGCGGCCCAACACCAGACACTGCAAGAGCTCTTTGACATGACGCACAAAGACGTCTGGAAGGTGTTTTTCAAGGCCAGCTAAGTTCCTCCTCCCACCATCGAGGACCGCGAACTCAGCGCCAAGCGCCACGCCAACTCGTTAAGCACTCTGCATCAATATGTGCCTTTCCTCACTATATTCGTGGGAGGAACTTAAGCCACCACACTAATTTAACAGGAGTATGTGGTGACGGCAGAGCGGATCGACTGTCCGGCTCTGTTGCCTGAAGATCCAGCAACCGCTCTCTTGACAGAGATGCTGGTTCCGGCACCCTTTGAGGTGCCGAAGAAGAAGGCCAAGAAGAAGGCCACGGGGACAAGGAAAAGTCTCCGGCGCAAGGTGGTGTCGGACTCATCGTCCGAAGACACCGAGGCGCATTCCTCCCACAACAATGAGGAGGAGGAAGAGGAAAACCCTCTCCCCCAAACCGAGGGGGAGAAGAAAAGGAAGGCTGCCCCTTCTGGGGAGGTCGAAGGGTCCAAGAAGGGAAGGACCCTCCCTCCGGACCACTCCACAACTGCCGCCTACATCGAGGAGGAGTGGCTACCCAGGGCCAAGCCCCTGGCGAAGTCGTAAGTATTCGGATGCCATAATACTTCTTGCATGTTTCAACTTTATGGCTTCTTATTATGGCAAGATATGTTTATGCAGTCCGTCCAAAGCCCACATCGACTTATCCTCCTTGGATGGGTCCTTGAGCTCGTCGGAGATGAACAACTATTCGCTCCCGACGGCTTCCACTCCCCGGCCCGTGGATGACACTGAGGTGTTATCTCAGAGCATACCTGTAACGCCCCGGATCCGATGCGCCAGGTGTCCGTCAGTTATTCGCCGTCGTTGCCATGTCATTTGCTTGCGTGTTGCGCTTTGCCATGTCATCATCTGCATTTTATCATGTCATCATGTGCATTTCATTTTGCATACGTGTTCGTCTCATGCATCCGAGCATTTTCCCCGTTGTCCGTTTTGCAATCCGGCGCTCCTATGTCATCCGGCGTCCCCTTCTTCTCTCCTTTTGTGTGCGGGTATTAAACTTTCTCGGAATGGCCCGAGGTTTGCCAAGCGGCCTTGGTATACCACCGATAGACCGCCTGTCAAGTTTCGTGTCATTTGGAGCTCGTTTGGTACTCCAACGGTTAACCGGGTAACCGTAATGTCCTCTGTTGCTGCAGCCCAACACCCCTTCCAAAGTGGCCCAAAACCCATCTAACTCCCCTCCATGCTCTCGGTCGTTCGATCACGATCGCGTGGCCGAAAACCGCTCCTCATTTGGACTCTCCTAGCTCCCTCTACCTATAAATCTAGCCCCTTCCCCGAAATCTCGGGCAAACCCTAGATCAAACCACCCTCTCGCATGCGGACATATCCGCCCCGCCACGGACGTGTCCGCCGGCAGCCACGCCGCCTCGCCTATGGGAAGCCGCCACGTCACCCGCCGCCCCTCGCGTCCAACGGCGCGCCACGGCCTGCGCTCCTCCCGCCTGCCCGCCGGCGCCAAAGGCAGCCCGCCGAACCAGCAGCGCCAGCGCGCCGTCTTGCCGCCGCCGGCTTCGTCCCGCCGCCGGTCTCGCCGCCGCCTCGCGCCTCCGGCGACCCCGCCGCCCGCCTCCATGGGACCTGAACGCGCTTCGCCGCCAGGCTCCGGCCGCCCGCCTGCCCGCTCGCCAGCTTCGCCGCCGCCGCCGCTTCCCCGACGCGCCTCGCTGGCGCCTCGCCGCCGCCCATGCGCGCCGCCCGAGGGCCCCGCGCTCCTCCGCCGCCCGCTCCAGCCCTCCGCTCCGGCGCCGCCCGCCCCGCTGCCATGTACATCGCCTGACCCCGCCGGATCGCCGCGCCCTCCGCCTCGCCATGGCGGCGCCTCCCGGCCGGATCCGTGGCCGGGCCGGCCGGATCCGGTGCCCCCATCGCCGGATCCCTCCTCTCCGGCCTCCTCCCGCATCTCCGGCGCAAACTCCGGCGATCCCCGGCCAGCTCCGCCGCCGCCTCGTAATCCGTGCCAATCACGAGGTTGCCCCGATATATCTCTAAGTCCCTGATTTCCGTTATTTTCATGCATTTTCATCGCATCACATCTCCGCACTCGTAGCTCCGTTTTGCGCGTATAATATGTCAAAATGTTCGCCTCGAAGAGTACATCATTTCATCCCATTGCATCATTTGCATTTGAGCTCATCTTGATGCCCGAAATGCTGTTGGAAGATAGCTTCAGATCGTTAGTTTCAGAATCTTATCAGTTCGAGCTCTTTTGTCATTTTGCCATGATTTATGTGTGCATCCTATGAGTGTGAGCTCTACATGAATGTTGGACTTTGTTATGCCTTCTTTCCAGAGGTGTTGACCTTGTATTTTTGTGATGCTTGTAGTGAGTGCATTGAGCTTGTAAAGTAGGGTAGTTGCTGTTACTGTTTTCTGGCAGATTCTGTTATAATTTGATGCCATGTTAACATGCTTCTAGTAATCATTCTATGCATAATCTGGAGATGCTCTATAAACATGTTTTATATACATGTCTTTCTCTATCCATTCATGCCCTTGGTTGCATTTATAGCCTGCTGGAACATGTTCATTTCTTGCTCCAAAGTTGCTTGAAAATGTTTCCTGACAGATTGTTTGCATTAGATTCAATTTTCACGAGGTCGTTGTAGTTGATCCGTGTATGCTATAACCTTGCTCTTGCCATGATTAGCTTCATAAATATGCCTTCTTACTGTTGGTTGCCTTGCCATGCCATGTATTGCTCTGTAGTGAGTGCATCGAGCTCACGAACATGCCTACTCGTTAACTGTTTTTGCCATGTCCTGATATTTCACTAAGTCTGAAATCTGTAATAAAACTTGCTATGTTTACATGGGTGCCATCATTTCTTAAAGTCCTTTTTGGCTTATGGTCAGTAAGGGACTATTGAAATAGGCTTTGAGTAGAATCATTTCATGCCTTGCTTTGCTATTATAAGTTCCTGTAGCATGTTGTTTGCTTGCTCTAAACATGCCTTCCTGATGTTAATTCCTGGCATGTTAGTATTTTCACTAAGTCTGTGAACCTGATATTTTGAGCACTTTCACCATGCTTGTTTGAACATGTTATGATGTGATTTAGCCGTAGCTCAGTGTTCCTCTTTTGTTAAGCATCTCATGTAGTTCGTTGTCATATGCTTTGTTTTTATGTTGGGATGCTGTAGCATAGTTTTGTGTTGCGTGCTAAGTAGCATCGGGCTGTTAAACGCAGATTTGCATCATTCTTGTTTTGCTTGTCATTTGCAAACCGTGCATCCGATTCCGGTGATCTTTATATCGATTTCACCCGAAATCATCTCATCTTTCCAGCGGCATACTTGGTTTGCCAAGTTGATGCCCGGTTCATCATTTTCCTTCCGGAGCACACATATGCATTGCATATCTCATCTCGCATCGCATGTCATGTTTTGCATCATATTGCTTGTGCATTGTTCCTTGTTTGATCGTGGTTCCGTTGCTTGTGCTCTTGCTTTGGGTAGAGCCGGGAGTCGAGTACGTGTACGAGGAACCTGTTGAGAACGCCTACGAGGATCAAGCCTTCGACAACTCTGAGTACCTTTCAGGCAAGATGATCATACCCTCGAAATCACTACTATCTTCGCTTGCTAGTTTGCTCGCTCTTTTGCTATGCCAATGCCACGATGCCTATCATTTGCTTGTCAGCCTCCCAAATTGCCATGTCAAACCCCTAACCTTTGACACCTTTCCTATGCAAACCGTTGATTGGCTATGTTACCGCTTTGCTCAGCCCCTCTTATAGCGTTGTTAGTTGCAGGTGAAGATTGAAGATTGTTCCTTGTTGGAACATGGAGATTTTGTTCCTTGTTGGAACATGTTTACTTGCTGGGATATCACAATATGTCTTATTTAATTAATGCATCTATATACTTGGTAAAGGGTGGAAGGCTCGGCCTTATGCAGTGTTTTGTTCCACTCTTGCCGCCCTAGTTTCCGTCATATCGGTGTTATGTTCCCGGATTTTGCGTCCCTTACGGTTGGGCTATAATGGGAACCCCTTGACGATTCGCCTTAAGTAAAGCTTCTCCAGCAATGCCCAACATTGGTTTTACCATTTGCCTCACCTAGCCTTTTCTTTCCCTTGGGTTCTGCAGACTCAAGGGTCATCTTTATTTTAACCCCGGGCGGTGCTCCTCGAGTGTTGGTCCGAACCGAGATACTCCTGGGGCCACCTCGGGAAACTTGAGGTTGGTTTTACTCGTAGCTAGACTCATCTGAGTGTGCCCCGAGAAAGAGATATGTGCAGCTCCTATCGGGATTTGTCGGCACATTCGAGGCGGTGTTCTTTGGTTTAGTTTTACCTGTCGAAATGTCTTGTTGTACGGGATACCGAGTCTGATCGGAGTGTCTTGGGTGGAGGTCTATTCCTCCGTTGACCGTGAGAGCTTGTCATGGGCTAAGTTGGGACACCCTGCAGGATTTGATCTTTCAAAGCCGTGCCCATGGTTATGGGCAGATGGGAATTTGTTAACGTCCGGTTGTAGTAGACCTGAAGTTGACCTTAATTAAAATACATCAACCGTGTGTGTAACCGTGATGGTCTCTTTCCGTGAGTCCGGAAGTGAACACTGATGTTGGAGTTATGCTTGGCGAGGTTGCTATAGGATCACTTCTTGATCATACTTTTACCGACCGTGCTTTGCCTTCTCTTCTCGCTCTCATTTGCGTATGTTAGCCTCCATTTATGCTAGTCGCTTGCTGCAGCTCCACCTCATGCCTTTACCTTTCCCATAAGCTTAAATAGTCTTGATCTCGTGGGTGCGAGATTGCTGAGTCCTCGTGACTCACCGGATACTTCAAAACCAGTTTGCGGTGCCTATGTTATGAAAGCGGTGGCGCAACCAAGCTCAAGGAGGAGCTCGATGAAGATCTTGCCCTTTGTGTTGTTTTGTTCTAGTTGATCGATAGTGGAGCCCGGTTGGGGTCGATCGGGGACCTTTATCGCATTTGGGGTTCTTCTTTTATTTTGGTTCCGTAGTCGGACCTTGATTGTATCTGGATGATGTAATGCTTTATTCATGTAATTGTGTGAAGTGGCGATTGTAAGCCAACTATGTATCTTTTTCCTTATGTATTACATGGATTGTGCGAAGATTACCTCACTTGCGACATTGCTTTCAATGCGGTTATGCCTCTAAGTCGTGCTTCGACACGTGGGAGATATAACCGCATCGAGGGCGCTACAAGTTGGTAATCGAGCCATCCCGACCTTAGGAGCCCCACCGCTTGATCGTTTTTAGCGGCGAGTTGTGTCTAGAAAAATGTTTTGAGTCATTTAGGATTATATATATCGGAGAGTTAGGAATTCTTTTTACTCCCAGTCCTTGACCTTCGGTGAGGTATCCGACGTAGAGTTTTGACTCTTCTCTTCTCAAATTTCACTAAATTTTTTTTTAGGATCACGGGTATCTTGGAATCGTTCGATATTCTTATAGCGAGAACATTGTTCTTGGTGCCTCGACATTTAGGGGTTGTGGCGGTGTCCGGGAGTTGAGCTCCGAGGTGTTGTCGTCATAATTTTATCGTTGCAGATTCGGAATACGAGTTTAGTTCGCCGACATCGAAAATCTCTTTTATGCAGTTGTTGGTGAGATAACCCGCTAACCCGATCTTGTGGTGAGTACGGAGTATTGCCATGACTTCGTATAACGGATGCTTTTGAAGGTTGAGGTAGAGCGATTTCGAAGGTTTCTTGGTTATGTGTTGACGGATGGATACAATTGGATGTAGGGATTGTTAGTTTGTGTGAGATATTATTGCTCCCTGTATCCCCAACACCTGATTGCATAACCGAAAGTTTGGGAGTTTCATAGGTGGGAATTCAAGTAGCTCTTAGGATATCTTTCCAACGGATGTATGATATGAAATTGGGGTTCGACGTCTAGTGGTCCGCCTATTCACGGTTGATTTTCTGATGGTCTCGTTGTGTCTTAAAGAGTCCTTGGCTATGCCGACTCGGGGACGCCGTATGTCATGTGCCTTCGCCTTGTACATGATGGTGCTGTACGATTGAGCCCGTGTAGGCCCCACCACGAAAACTTTGACGAAATCTCTATCATATGTTTGTTCCGCTTATTCGCAAGCCAGTCCTTTGTTTTTGTTTTGAGTTGTGGTATTGAGTTGCTTCAATGCCAAGTGTTGATTCCATACCTTTCCGAAATGGTGTTCTCATACTCGATGTGAATACCAATCCTTCTCAACAATCGAGTTTGTCATGTCATTTCTTCTCAACGGTGTTTGTTTCATCCGTCTCCAAGTTGACTTTGTTTTCCGCCCTCCCACCCTTTTTTTTTTTCTTCAAGGACTCATTTATCTTAATCAAGTATCCATTTATTCATGTGAAGTCTCTTCATTCTTTTCTTTCAATGTTCGATCCGGTGATCCTCGTGAAGATGCTCACGAGCTTTCAAGTTCATCATCCTTCGTTGTTGTTTCTTCTCCGGTGATTCCAATTCAAGCTTTTGATATTCATCATACCTTTTCCTCATTTCAATGTCTTCTCATATCGGTGCACCTCATTATCATTCTTCTTCTCGCTATTTGTTATTCCGGAGTGCTCAAGATATCTTAAAGATTCGTGTTTCAACTCTGCATTCGTTCAAGCTCTTTCAAGATTGGAATCTCATTCAAGTCATTTAATTCAACCGGTGCAACATCTCTTTTAAATCATTTTCAACAGTGTATTCTTTTGAGTGGGCCCTAACCCACAGGTTTTTTCCCAGGATCTTACCTGACTCTTCTATTTTCCGGAGCTATCCTAAATTCTTCTCCAAGTTTGGCGAAGAATGAGTTATCATCAGTCAAATGCTTTTCTCCAAGATCTTTGGAATTCTTTTCATAGTTGGCTCAACCTCTTCGCTTTTCATTCTTCCGTTGTGCCTCAATAATTCTTGGTGGTGTTTCTCGTTGTCTTTCTCATCATTTGAAGACCGAAGAAGAGTTTCTCTTTAATCTTGCTCTATTCTCTTCAAGATTCATGGTGCTAGCTTGGTTGCCATCCTCCCATAATTGTTTTCGATTGTGAGAATCTTTTTCACCCATTCGGAGTATTTTAGGAGTCTTTTCAGTTTCATTCTTTGAAGCCCATCATCTCAGTATTATTCATTCAAGCTTTCAGCTCTCGTTCTCCAAATCATACCGGTGCATCATTCAAATACCCTCTAATCAGCTCGTGATCTATTCGTTCATTGGTATCTAAATACCCTCAAGTATCTTCATTCATTTTTCAATTCTTCCCGGTGAATTGTGCCTTTGCTACTTTCATTTTCAATTCTTACGGTGGTTCTTTCAACATTCCTCTTCGGTTGTTATCATATTAATTAATTCGTTCTTTCCGAATCCTACCGGTGGTTCGTTGAAGACCTTCTCAAGGTTACGCCATATCTCTTTTAATCCTTTCTACGAGAATAAGTAGTATGCCAAATCCGTTGATTGTCATCAATTTAATTGGTGAAGGATAAGCATAACATAATTCTTATTCTTGTTCATCCAAGTGATTAATTCTTTTCTTCCGGAGATTGTTCATGATGAAGTAATTCTCGGTTCTAGTGTTTCATTTCTTTTCCCGGAGTTCCAAGCTCTCATCATCACGAAGATCCATCTAAATCATTGCAAGGCTTCACCTTGTGTTTTTAATTTCTCTTTCTTTTCATTCCTTTTGTTTACCGGAGTTCTTCATGGAGGCTCTACATGGTGGTTCATCAAGGATTTAATTCTTTCTCAAAGTTTTCATCCAGATTCTTTCCTAAGGAGCTCAAGCTTTCTTCATATGGTAATCCGGAGTGCAATTCTTTCTACCTTATCATTTGAGGTGGTGTTATGTCATTCTTGGCAGTTTGAGTTCGTGTTTCATGGTTCACATGTTGTCAAGAATGAGGTATTTTAAATCCATCATTTTCTCTTCGTTCAAGAGATCTTTTCGACCAATCAACTTCTTCATTGGAGTTATCTTGGTATAGATTTCACCTAAAGCCTTCCCTAAGGAATATTGCTATTTGTGGTGCTTATCAATGATACAAGTTATATCTCTATCATCTTGGTGAAGCAGTTTTTCATCTCTTTGTAGTTCTCAATCAAATCAATGGTTTCCGTTAGTGGCCGGTTGTCACCTCATAGTTTTGAGATGTTTCCATAAGCCCACTACAAGCTTATTCGTTTCGTTGTTGATTTTCCAACAACTCCGTTCGATTCTTCTTTGCAAGGATGCTTTCCAAGTTCACTTGTGGCAGAAGTTGTCATTTTCTTCTCCGTCCCTTTATTCCAATGATCTACTTCTATTCTTTCTTTCGGAGGCATTGTGATGCTGTGCTCTTCAATCATCATCTTGTTTTGTCAGGATCATGTTCTTTTCTTGCTTAACCATTTAACCGGAGTGTTGTGTCATCTCTTCAAGTATCTTTTCATCTCATCAAGTTTTCTTCTCTTTTCTACCGGAATGGTTTCAATATCTATCTTATCACTAAACCTCTTGTTTCTCGTTGTATCCCTTGTTCCTCTTTCCTAACTGAGTGTTTTCAACTTTGCTCATCTTCGTTATTTTCTTCCTTTCATTTTGCTCAACCTCTCAAGGTTCGTGGTTTCACTCATTTCTCAAAGAAGCAACTTAGTTTTACCTCTCCTCTTCCTCTTCCTTTTCCCTCGGTGCCATTCTAGATCTCGGGGCGAGATCCTCTCGTAGTGGTGGAGTGTTGTAACGCCCGGATCCGGCGCGCCAGTGTCCGTCGATTATTCGCCGTCGTTGCCATGTCATTTGCTTGCGTGTTGCGCTTTGCCATGTCATCATCTGCATTTTATCATGTCATCATGTGCATTTCATTTTGCATACGTGTTCGTCTCATGCATCCGAGCATTTTCCCGTTGTCCGTTTTGCAATCCGGCGCTCCTATGTCATCCGTCCCCTTCTTCTCTCCTTTTGTGTGCGGGTATTAAACTTTCTCGGAATGGCCGAGGTTTGCCAGCGGCCTTGGTATACCACCGATAGACCGCTGTCAAGTTTCGTGTCATTTGGAGCTCGTTTGGTACTCAACAGTTAGCCGGTAACCGTAATGTCCTCTGTTGCTGCAGCCCAACACCCTTCCAAAGTGGCCCAAAACCCATCTAACTCCCTCCATGCTCTCGGTCGTTCGATCACGATCGCGTGGCAAAACCGCTCCTCATTTGGACTCTCCTAGCTCCTCTACCTATAAATCTAGCCCTTCCCTCAAATCTCGGGCAAACCCTAGATCAAACCACCTCTCGCATGTCGGACATGTCCACCGCCGCCGCGGACGTGTCCCGCCCGGCAGCCACGCCGCCCGGCCTATGGGAAGCCGCCACGTCACCCGCCGCCCTCGCGTCCAACCGGCGCTGCCACGTGACCGCTGCGCTTCTCGCTCGCCTGCGCGCGCTGCCGGCGCGCCCGCCAGCTTCAGCCAGCCAGCAGCCCGAAGCGCCGTCTTGCCGCCGCCGGCTTCGTCCCGCCGCCCGGCAGGCCGCCGCCTCGCGCCTCCGGCGACCCGCCGCCCGCGCCTCCGCGGGACCGACCCGCGCTTCGCCGCGCCTCCGGCCCGCCGCCGCCGCCGCCGCCGCCCGCTCGCTTCGCCCGCGCCGCCCGCCCATGCGCCTTCGCGCCTCGCCTGGCGCCTCCTTCCGCCGCCTGAGCGCCGCCCCCGCTCGGCCCTCCGCTCGGCGCCGCGCCGCCGCCGCGCCCGCCAGATTGTCGCCGACCCGCCGGATCGCGCCGCCATCGCTTCCTCATGCCGCGGCGCCCTCCGGCCGGATCCGTGGCGGGCGGCCGGATCCGTGCCCCATCGCGGATCCTCCTCTCCGGCCTCCTCCGCATCTCCGGCGCAAACTCCGGCGATCCCGGCCAGCTCGCCGCCGCCTCAGAATCCGTGCTAATCACGAGGTTGCCCGATATATCTCTAAGTCCCCGATTTCCGTTATTTTCATGCATTTTCATCGCATCACATCTCCGCACTCGTAGCTCCGTTTTGCGCGTATAATATGTCAAAATGTTCGTCTCGAAGAGTACATCATTTCATCCCATTGCATCATTTGCATTTGAGCTCATCTTGATGCCCGAAATGCTGTTGGAAGATAGCTTCAGATCGTTAGTTTCAGAATCTTATCAGTTCGAGCTCTTTTGTCATTTTGCCATGATTTATGTGTGCATCCTATGAGTGTGAGCTCTACATGAATGTTGGACTTTGTTATGCCTTCTTTCCAGAGGTGTTGACCTTGTATTTTTGTGATGCTTGTAGTGAGTGCATTGAGCTTGTAAAGTAGGGTAGTTGCTGTTACTGTTTTCTGGCAGATTCTGTTATAATTTGATGCCATGTTAACATGCTTCTAGTAATCATTCTATGCATAATCTGGAGATGCTCTATAAACATGTTTTTATATACATGTCTTTCTCTATCCATTCATGCCCTTGGTTGCATTTATAGCCTGCTGGAACATGTTCATTTCTTGCTCCAAAGTTGCTTGAAAATGTTTCCTGACAGATTGTTTGCATTAGATTCAATTTTCACGAGGTCGTTGTAGTTGATCCGTGTATGCTATAACCTTGCTCTTGCCATGATTAGCTTCATAAATATGCCTTCTTACTGTTGGTTGCCTTGCCATGCCATGTATTGCTCTGTAGTGAGTGCATCGAGCTCACGAACATGCCTACTCGTTAACTGTTTTTGCCATGTCCTGATATTTCACTAAGTCTGAAATCTGTAATAAAACTTGCTATGTTTACATGGGTGCCATCATTTCTTAAAGTCCTTTTTGGCTTATGGTCAGTAAGGGACTATTGAAATAGGCTTTGAGTAGAATCATTTCATGCCTTGCTTTGCTATTATAAGTTCCTGTAGCATGTTGTTTGCTTGCTCTAAACATGCCTTCCTGATGTTAATTCCTGGCATGTTAGTATTTTCACTAAGTCTGTGAACCTGATATTTTGAGCACTTTCACCATGCTTGTTTGAACATGTTATGATGTGATTTAGCCGTAGCTCAGTGTTCCTCTTTTGTTAAGCATCTCATGTAGTTCGTTGTCATATGCTTTGTTTTTATGTTGGGATGCTGTAGCATAGTTTTGTGTTGCGTGCTAAGTAGCATCGGGCTGTTAAACGCAGATTTGCATCATTCTTGTTTTGCTTGTCATTTGCAAACCGTGCATCCGATTCGGTGATCTTTATATCGATTTCACCGAAATCATCTCATCTTTCCAGCGGCATACTTGGTTTGCCAAGTTGATGCCAGTTCATCATTTTCCTTCCGGAGCACACATATGCATTGCATATCTCATCTCGCATCGCATGTCATGTTTTGCATCATATTGCTTGTGCATTGTTCCTTGTTTGATCGTGGTTCCGTTGCTTGTGCTCTTGCTTTGGGTAGAGCCGGAGTCGAGTACGTGTACGAGGAACCTGTTGAGAACGCATCACGAGGATCAAGCCTTCGACAACTCGAGTACCTTTCGTGCAAGATGATCATACCCTCGAAATCACTACTATCTTCGCTTGCTAGTTTGCTCGCTCTTTTGCTATGCCAATGCCACGATGCCTATCATTTGCTTGTCAGCCTCCCAAATTGCCATGTCAAACCCCTAACCTTTGACACCTTTCCTATGCAAACCGTTGATTGGCTATGTTACCGCTTTGCTCAGCCCCTCTTATAGCGTTGTTAGTTGCAGGTGAAGATTGAAGATTGTTCCTTGTTGGAACATGGAGATTTTGTTCCTTGTTGGAACATGTTTACTTGCTGGGATATCACAATATGTCTTATTTAATTAATGCATCTATATACTTGGTAAAGGGTGGAAGGCTCGGCCTTATGCCTGGTGTTTTGTTCCACTCTTGCCGCCCTAGTTTCCGTCATATCGGTGTTATGTTCCCGGATTTTGCGTCCCTTACGGTTGGGCTATAATGGGAACCCCTTGATGATTCGCCTTAAGTAAAGCTTCTCCAGCAATGCCCAACATTGGTTTTACCATTTGCCTCACCTAGCCTTTTCTTTCCCTTGGGTTCTGCAGACTCAAGGGTCATCTTTATTTTAACCCCGGGCGGTGCTCCTCGAGTGTTGGTCCGAACCGAGATACTCTCTGGGGCCACCTCGGGGAAACTTGAGGGTTGGTTTTACTCGTAGCTAGACTCATCTGAGTGTGCCCTGAGAAAGAGATATGTGCAGCTCCTATCGGGATTTGTCGGCACATTCGGGCGGTGTTGCTGGTTTAGTTTTACCCTGTCGAAATGTCTTGTTGTACCGGGATACCGAGTCTGATCGGAGTGTCTTGGGTGGAGGTCTATTCCTCCGTTGACCGTGAGAGCTTGTCATGGGCTAAGTTGGGACACCCCTGCAGGGATTTGATCTTTCGAAAGCCGTGCCCGCGGTTATGGGCAGATGGGAATTTGTTAACGTCCGGTTGTAGTAGACCTGAAGTTGACCTTAATTAAAATACATCAACCGTGTGTGTAACCGTGATGGTCTCTTTCCGTGAGTCCGGAAGTGAACACTGGTGTTGGAGTTATGCTTGACGAGGTTGCTATAGGATCACTTCTTGATCATACTTTTACCGACCGTGCTTTGCCTTCTCTTCTCGCTCTCATTTGCGTATGTTAGCCTCCATTTATGCTAGTCGCTTGCTGCAGCTCCACCTCATGCCTTTACCTTTCCCATAAGCTTAAATAGTCTTGATCTCGTGGGTGCGAGATTGCTGAGTCCTCGTGACTCACCGGATACTTCCAAAACCAGTTTGCGGTGCCTATGTTACCGGCGGTGGACGCAACCAAGCTCAAGGAGGAGCTCGATGAAGATCTTGCCCTTTGTGTTGTTTTGTTCTAGTTGATCAGAGTGGAGCCCGGTTGGGGTCGATCGGGGACCTTTGTCGCATTTGGGGTTCTTCTTTTATTTTGGTTCCGTAGTCGGACCTTGATTGTATCTGGATGATGTAATGCTTTATTCATGTAATTGTGTGAAGTGGCGATTGTAAGCCAACTATGTATCTTTTCCTTATGTATTACATGGATTGTGCGAAGATTACCTCACTTGCGACATTGCTTTCAATGCGGTTATGCCTCTAAGTCGTGCTTCGACACGTGGGAGATATAACCGCATCGAGGGCGTTACAATACCGGGCCAGGAGGAGGTAGTCCTGGAGACTCCTCAAGGTGAGACCCCCGAGGCCGGGCTCATGGGGGGGTGAGATCCCCATGGATTCGGATGAGGGGGGCTGCAGCAAGCCTGGCCCCCAACCGGATACTATGCCAGAACCTCCAGTTGTTCCGGATTCAGGCAGGCAGCTCCCTGCCAAGGGGGCGAGCCGCCTGTGCCGATGACCTCTGTCCATCCAGAGGCATCGAATAACTTGGTGGAAGCACTTCAGAGTGCTTCCCTTGATGAAGGGCACCGAACTCTTATGAGTATGGTGATTGCGAAGGTTCAGTCCGCCAAAAGCGGATTGATCGAAGCCTGCGCCAGCCTCCTCACAGGCTTTGAGGTAAGTAATTTAAATTAGGAGAAAGTATCACAGGATAGATAGTAGCCCCTGATGCTCTGTTTCGTGTTTGGGAAGAAAAACCGAACAGAGGATCAAATAATATTCCCAGGAGTCTAATCATATTATGTCTATGTGAATAAGCGGTCAAGCATCTTGGCCGCCATCGCCACCGCAGAGGTCTCCGGACCGAGGCGTAACTCAGGGCGGGCCAAAGAAGAGCTCGGCCTCGTGAAGAGGCAGCTCGAGGAGAACAAAGGTAAGCAATACCCGTCTGAATGTTATATAAAGGAAAATATCGTTGATGCTAATAGAAGCACGATGAATTTTACTAGGGGCCACGACCGAAGTGGCAGCCTTAGGAAGGCGCTGTTCGAGGCCGAAAACAAAGCGGCCAAGGAGCGCACTGAGCGCAAAAAACAAGAGGCGCGAGTTGATGAGGTCCAGCAAGAGCTTCAGGACTTCGTCAAAAAATTCGAGTCCTTGGAGCGTGACTCCAAGACGCAAGAGTCGGAGCTTGCGAAGGCCCGTCAGAGCGCACTAGACGCCAAGGCCAAAGCCCGGAAGGCCCTCCAGGAAATTGAGGCGGCCAAGAAGATAGCTGCGGGTAGGGCTTTCATTATGCAAAGCAAGCATGTGAAGGAGACTTTCCTTTTACTTACCCGAGTTCGGAGATCTCCGGGAGCATTCGCAGATCTGCCGCACAACATCTCTGATGCCGCAGAGTTCTACTGGGCTAAGGAGGGGAGCTCGACGGAGAAGCTGTTTTGGTCCCAATATATTGGGGTCGAACATCCGATGCCCTTGAGCGACCAGCTAAAGCAACTGGTCGAACTTCACAAGGCGACCAAACTGGCCATGAAGAACTTCATAGTCCGGCTGTGGCCTGGCGAGCCCCTGCCCAGCAGCTACTTCGGCTTTGTCAAGCGGATGGTGAATGCCTATCCGCGGCTTGAAGTCGTTAAGCGGTCCGTCTGCATTGAGGGTGCACGCAGGGCTTTGGCCCGTGCGAAGGTGCACTGGGGGAAGATGGACGCCGAGAAGTTGGTGACAGAGGGGCCACCGAAGGGCAAGGAGCATCGCCACCCCGAACAGTATTATGAAAATGTCGTTAAGGGTGTCCGCCTTGTGGCGGATGAATGTACTAAGGATGTGATATTTGAATGAATGTACTCATGTCATCCTATATTATGAAAACCAGTTCATGTGCGCTATGTAGCACTTGTTAATTTAAAATATTACCTTCTGTGCGGCCGTTTTTTTAAAAAAAATCTTGAGAGTTGGCCAGTCGTCCGCTTCTGCCCCCATGTAACTAGTACTGCGGTGTTCGGGATAAATATAAACACTCTTTATCCAAGTTTTTGGTCCTTTTAAGGAGGTGTTTAACGTCGTGAACGAGGCAATCGGACTATACGGCTTTATCGCCCTCACTTGGCCATAGAAGTCTACAATTTTAAATTTTGGTGAAGCCCCTAGTATCCAGAAAACCAGACTTGGGGCGCTATACACGCCTAAATCGGATGAGGCCGATTCCTCGCCTGAAGCGGAAAAAATCTTTAAGGATTTGAGACCTCTCGAACAGCGACTAGCTCTCGCCTTATCATGACAGTCAGTTTTCGGCTTTCTCTACCGAGGTGCTCATCCGGAAGAACCGGGACACAATCGCAGTAGTTCTCCCTGCGCTACCTTAGTCGATATAGCGGAACGTAAGGTACCAAAACATAGGAGCCGGGCAAACCCAACTATTGAACCAAGACATGATTCGGAGCTGATGCATATAGTGTTATAAGTTCAGGGTGCCGCACTGTTGAAAGTGTTCGGACTTGTCTTGCCAGGTTATGGGGTACTGAAGCCCCTGGCAAACTGGTCGTGCCAAAATGCACGGATATAATAAATAAGTAGTAAAGAAAAGGGGTAAATAAACGTAATAGCAAGCTGACGCTGTATACTATTTTCCCTTGTTATTCAAATGATACATCAAAGCGTACATATAAAAGTAGTGCAATAAGCAGAATAGGACTGATTGGCACATCCTGACCAGGAGCGGGCGGTATGCGGGTATGTAAAACAGGTATAACGATCGTTATCAGAGACCACCTGAGGATTCCCTTGTACGCCAAAGCTTCTTGTCCTCCTGGTGTGTCCGTCCCGCTATGTGTCCGATAGCCGGTCTTTCAGAAGAGCCTCCTGAAGATAGGGACCTGAAAGAAAAAAGGGGTGGAAAGATGCGTGTGTCCCGGGGCGGTCGAACCGCATTATGGACCGTGTCATGGTCGTGCCTCCGCCTATGCCCAGGGTATTTTAAGTGTGTAGTTTTGTACGCGCGGCACAAATTTCACCGTTTGACTGGGACTAGGGCGGAGGCCGGGTTGCTAGTCAAGCTCTAGATGTGCCAGATGATCCTGTTGCGGAGTACTCTGGACTCACTTGACGGTATCCGGGTTCTTTGTCACCGAGTTAGCTGTTTGCCTAAGAAGGTTGTTTTGTACTTCCGCCGCGAGGGCCCCGGTGTGCTCCTCCATGCGGAGCGAGCGCTCTGTGTTTCCATTAACTGTGATAACCCCGCGAGGTCCTGGCATTTTGAGCTTGGGGTATGCATAATGCAGTACCGCATTGAATTTGGCGAATGCGATTCGTCCGAGCAGTGCATGATAGCCACTGCGGAAGGGTACGATGTCGAAGATTAACTCCTCGCTTCGGAAATTGTCCGGAGATCCGAAGACCACTTCCAGTGTGATTGAGCCCGTACAACAGGCCTCCACACCGGGTATGACACCCTTAAAGGTGGTTTTTGTGGGCTTGATCCTTGAGGGATTGATGCCCATTTTGCGCACTGTATCCTGATTGAGCAGGTTCAGGCTGCTGCCACCGTCCATGAGAATCGTGTGAGATGGAATCCGTCGATGATGGGGTCAAGGACCAATGCGGCCGAACAGCCATGACGGATACTGGTATGATGGTCCCTGCGGTCGAAGGTGATCGGACAAGGACCATGGGTTGAAGTTTGGGGCGACTGGCTCCATCGCATAGACGTCCCTTAGTGCACAATTCCGTCCCCGCTTGGGAATATGGGTTGTGTATATCATATTTACTGTTTTCACCTGGGGAGGGAATTTCTTCTGTCCTCCTGTGTTCGATGGTCGGGGCTCCTCGTCGTCGTCGCTATGCAACCCCTTTTCCTTGTTTTCGGCATTCAACTTGTCGGCCTGTTTAAACACCCAGCATTCCCTGTTGGTGTGCTTGGCTGGTTTATTGGGGGTGCCGTGAATTTGACAAGAGAGATCGAGTATGCGGTCCAAACTGGACGAGCCCGGACTATTTCTTTTGAATGGCTTTTTCCGCTGTCCGGATTTAAAGCCTCTAAATCCGGCGTTGACTGCCATGTCTTCGGCGTTGTCACCATTATTGCGACACTTGTGTCTATTTCGTCGTGGCTTGCCATTGCTGTCCCTGGCATCTGAATCGCCTGGGTTTTTGGGTCTGATGTTGCTATGAGCCAGCCAGCTGTCCTCGCTTGCGCAAAAGCGGGTCATGAGTGTCGTGAGGGCTGGCATGGATATTGGCTTCTCTTGGCGGAGGTGTCGGGCGAGCCATTTGTCACAGATGTTATGCTTGAAGGCTGCTAAGGCTTCGGCATCCGGATAGTCGACAATTTGGTTCTTTTTGGTTAGGAACCGAGTCCAGAATTTCCTGGCTGACTCTCTGGGCTATTGGGTTATGTGACTTAAGTCATCAGCATCTGGTGGTCGCACGTAAGTGCCCTGGAAGTTATCAAGGAACGCGTCTTCTAGATCCTCCCAACTGCCAATGGAGCTTGCTGGCAGGCTATTCAGCCAATGCCGAGCCGGTCCTTTGAGCTTAAGTGGTAGGTACATTATGGCATGTAAGTCATCACCGCGGGCCATGTGAATGTGGAGAAGAAAGTCTTCGATCCATACCGCGGGGTCTGTTGTGCCATCATATGATTCAATGTTTATGGGTTTAAACCCTTCTGGGAATTCATGATCCATAACTTCATCAGTGAAGCATAGGGGGTGTGCGATGCCTCTATGTCGGGCTACATCCCGACGTAGTTCAAATGAATCTGGTCTATTGTATTCGTCCCGGCTGGACTTTGGTTTATTTTATCCGGCGTGAAGGTCATCATCACGTCTTGTGGCGCGTCCCCGTGATCCATAGATCGATCCTGACTGTCCTGCTTTGTTTTCCAATATATCTTGCAGGTCCTTCGTAGCCCTGTGTCGGTGTCAAAACCGGCGGATCTCGGTAGGGGGTCCCGATACATGCGTCTTAGGCTGATGGTAACGAAAGCAAGGGACACAATGTTTACCTGTGTTGGGCCCTCTCGGTGGAGGTAAAACCCTACTTCCTTCTTGATTGATATTGATGATATGAGTAGTACAAGAGTAGATCTACCACGAGATCGTAGAGGCTAAACCGTAGAAGCTAGCCTACTTCCTTCTAAGGACCAACCTCTCCGATTTATATAGACACCGGAGAGGGCTAGGGTTTACACGGAGTCGGTTACAAGGAAGGAAATATAATATACGGATCGCCAAGCTTGTCTTCCACGCAAAGGAGAGTCCCACCCGGACACGGGATGGAGTCTCGAGTCTTGTATCTTCATGCTCCAATAGTCCGGACGATGTATATAGTCCGTCTGTCCATATACCCCCTAATCCAGGACTCCCTTAGTTGCCCCTGAACCAGGCTTCAATGATGATGAGTCCGGCGCGCAGTCTTGTCTTCGGCATTGCAAGGCGGGTTCCATCTCCGAATACTCCAAAGTATTTATCGAACACGTAGACCATGTCCGAATTTGCAAGATGATCTTCACATACCACTGTAGAGAGCATAGCTTAAATCTGATCCGCTGGCATCTTCATGCGTCGTGCCCACCTTGACTCGCATTGCGAGGCGGTTTTATTGGTATGCCCTGCCGAAGCATAGATTGTGATACCCTTATTACGGGATCTTCCATCAATAGAGGCGTGCGCAACCCCACGACGACCGTTAGTATGACTCCGTGCGCTCTTAGATAAGTCTCAAGCAGTCACGCTGAGGACTCTTGATATTCACCTCCTTTATAAAGGGGGCCGAGGCCTATACCTCTTTTCCACCACCCTTGCGCCTTTTCGCACCTCGAGTTCGAACACCCGAGATCCTCCAATATGTCCGGATCCAACCCTCAGGGCCGGTGGGTGGCCTCCTCGATCCAAGAGGAGGACATTGCGAGGCTTAGGAGGTCGGATATCCGACCGCCGACATCCAAAGACAAAGCTTCTGCTCCAGGCAGGTCATCCCAACTCCCGAGCCTAACGAGAGCGTCGTATTTGTTCCTCACTTCCTCCGCGGCCTGGGCCTCACCCTTGATCCTTTGTTGAGGGGGCTCATTTCTATTACGGGTTACACTTTCATGATCTAGCTCCGGACGCTATCCTCCATATCTCGTCGTTCATCATTGTGTGCGAGTCCTTTCTCCATGTCACTCCACACTTTGGCTTATGGCTCAAGACCTTCAATGTGAAGCCAAAGATGATCGAGGGGCGACATGCAGAGTGCGGAGGTGCCATAATAAGCAGGAACGCCGATGCCCCCTGGCCGGAGGGTTCTTTCCCAGAAGTATCCGATGTGTGGCAGCGGAGGTGGTTTTACGCCACGGCTCCCGTGAGGCACAAAGTGGGTGGCCGCCCCGACTCCGCTCGGGCCTCCGTCTGGCTGGCGTCATGGACCGGCGTGGGACGGAATTGGGGCCCGCTAGTGATGTACATCATCAGAGAGCCGCATCAGGAGCTTCTTGAGAGGGACATTAACCTTGTCGGCATAATTCAAGTAATGCTAATCCGACGGATGTTGCCGTGCCAACGCCGCCTCTCCGGATGTGGGAGATCAATCCAGAGGGTCCACGGACTATTAAGCACTTCTTCGGCCTGAAGCTCGAAGGGATGTGTAAATTATTCTTCGGACCACAAGTTGATTGTTCGGACACCACCGAGGATGCGGGCCTAAGCTGCAATCGCCTAGATACCCAAGTAAGTAACCTTGACACGGACACTTCGCTTATATTTGTCATAGTTGTTATTCTGAAAATCTTACGTGGCGAAATGGCTCGGCAAAGGCGGAGAGAATCGGTGTCGGCGCCACTTCGAAGGCTCGCCTAGTCCAACCATTGCCAAGATGCTTGGTGGGTGCTCAAACAAAATGCCCTCGTGGAAAGACGAGGGAAGAATAGGAAGCCGAACTTCACGCGCGCATCAAACCGGGGAATTGTTACCTCCCCGAGGAGGATAGTCGGAAGGAGTCTAAAGCCTCCTCCCCACGCGGGAAGAAGAGGGCCGCCTCCGAAGACTTGAAGACGGAGATGCCCAAGCAAGGGAAAAAGGTATCACCAGGGGGTTCTGCCCCGACGGGCACCCTCACTGCATCATGCCCGCTAACGGGCCAGCCCTCAACCGAGCTGTAAGTTAATCGTTTAATTCGAAAGTACTACATTTCTCCGAGAAAGATAACCAGGATTCATTTTTTGCAGTCCGGCTAGCAGCTCTTCTCAACAGAGTTCGTCTTCGGGGGATCTCCCTCCGGATATGATGGAGAGTGAGACCCCACCAACCTCTCCGCCTCATGAGGCGGGCGACACCGAGGTGTCGTCACGGAGGAGTCCAGATCTGCCGAAGCCAGAAGCTAATCCTTCTGCCGCCCTAAGCCTGGAGCATTCGGCTCCCACAGGGGGCGATGAGAAGGATCCGGCACAGTTTGGTGTCCGGCCGGACGTACTGACGGGCCTTTTGGAGCGAGCTGCGCTCTCGGAGGAGCACCGCTCATTAATGAGAACGGTGCTCAAGAAGATTTCATCCGCCACAAGCGGTTTGAATGAAGCATTTACGAGCCTGCTCAGAGGCTTTGAGGTATGTAGTGAAAAATACACAATTTTTTGGCTGTGAGGCACGCGCTAGGTGTGCTCCATATGGATAGTAGCCTTTGAGACTCTGGTTGTCCACCCTAGGCGGCAAACGGAGGATCGTAATGTGTAAGTAATGATTGCGCTGTATATATGCGCAGGTGTTTAAGGATCCGGCAGCCGACCAGTCCATTGAAGTTGCCGAACTAAGGAGGCAGATTGGATCTATTAATGCCGATATCACGCTAGTGAACGAGCGGCTGAACGAGTCACAAGGTATGTGCTCCGCTTTCCTTATTATGTTTGTATAGGAAAAAAATGATAGGAGCATAATATTAATGCGACATGCTTGGACTGCAGACGGTGTTGCTGTCATGGAAGCCCTGAGGTCGGAACTTTCCCAAGACAAGGAACAAGCTCAGGCTAGCAATGCGGCTGCCCTAAAGGTGGCCGAAGAATTGAGAGCCGAACAGGCTGCTCATCGCCGGAGCGAAGACAAGATAGCCGAAATGGCTGTGGAGTTGAAAAATGCCGCCGACTGGTATGAGCTCCTTGAAAAGGAGAATCAGGTTACTTCGGCTGACCTGAACAAGGCACTTAATGCGGCCAAGGAGATGCGGAAAGAAGTCAGGGATGTGCGGGAGGAGCTTCGACAGGCCGAAAAAATCACGGCTGGGATCCCCTACTTGTTGCGGATGAAGTTTTTGGATCCGAAGTATGCTCTCCTGGATCGACGCTAGAGTCCTGCAGACACTTATGCGGACTTGGTGAAGAGTACAGCCGATGCCACCAAGTTTTTTGAGGATCAAGGTGACAAAGAAGTGGAGAAGCTATTCTGGTCCCAATTCAATGCTCCCGCGCGTCCATTGCCGTTGAGTGAGAAGATGGCTGCTTTGGTGGAGCTTCATAGGTTGTCTGGGCTTGCCATGCGGTCTGTGATAGACCATCTTTGGCCGATGGGGCCTAAGCCGGACAGTTATTTTGGTTTGGTGCAACAATTCCTCGGTGTCGTATCTCAGATCGATGCCATGAGGAGGTCGGCGTGTATAGAGGGTGCACGGATGGCACTTGCCGTGTTAAAGCATATTGGATGATATGGAGGCCACCATCATTGCAACCCGTAATCCGCAGAGGCAGGATCCGCCGAGCACTACTTGAGCAGTGGCGAAGGTGCTCGGCTAATAGAGACTCAGTGCTCGAAGAATGTCATGTTCGAGTGACAAATCGAATCATTGTAAAAACAATTTCATTTTGATTATGAGGCCACATTTACACTTTGTACCCGAAAGTATTATTTGTGCCTCCTGTGCGGCCGTTTTTATGTATATGTTTAATTCTGAAAGTTAGCAGTCGTTGGCTTCAGCCCCCACGCATACAATGCGGGGGTGTTCGTGAAATAATATGCATAATCACACTTGATCCAACGTCTTGGTCCATTAAGGAGGTGATCGCACGTCAAACTAGGCAACCAGACTATATAGCTATAACACTTTCACTTAGCCATAGGAGTTTGACAGTGGGGCTACTATGTAGCCCCTAGTACTTTTGCGTGCATCCAAATACGGGCGCGTATGTACATGACCGGGAAACGGCCCTTCATTAATGCGGAGGAATCCTAAAGATTCCGGTGAGTCTTCGAGTGGTTGAATAGTCTCTCGTTGTATCATGACAGACAGTTTTCGACTTTCTCTACCGAGGTGCTCATCCGGAATGACCAGGGCACAATCGCAGTAGTTCTCCTTTGGCCGCCTTAGCCGATAAGAACGGAACATAAGGCGGCAAACCCAGGAGCCGGGCAAACCCAACATTTGACCAAAGACATGATTCGGAGCTGATGCATATAAGGCCAAACTCGTGACGCTGAACACTCCCGAAGGAATTAAGACTTTATAACAGAAAATGGGCTGAAGAATGCCCTTTCATTATAAACCTTGTATTTCCAGGTACGTGCGTTAGTCTGTCGTGGCGAAATGCCAATAACGGCAGTATCCTCTGTGGGTATAGTACCCATGGGATGTGTAAACAACAAGAGGCAATAAAAAAGGTTTACATAAGGGCTTAATCTAAAGAGAAACCTTTGAGCGGGGCCCTGCTACACGTCTGCGCCTTTGTCTCCGTTGTGCCGTATCCTGGAAGGGTGTCGCGCGAATGTTGTCTGTAAAAAAGAAAACCCGTGTATAAGAGTACAACGTAAGCATGCGATGGATAGTAAAAGTGTAAGACGTTGGCCTGCCAATAAGGTTAAGCCAAGAGTGGGGCTGTATTAAATATTTATAGCCCCTCGTGTCCTCTATGGGATTACATATACGGCGCCCTGGCTTGGTTTTATCCGGGATGCCGGACTCGTCTAACCGTGTCCGTGGTCTTAACGACCAGTCATGATTTCTGGTATTGGAGGCTGCTTAGAGTCCGGCCGCTGGGGCCGTCGCGTGTTCCTCCGCGCGTAAAGAGCGCTCTGTGTTCCTGTTAAAGGTGATGACGCCTCGTGGACCGGGCATCTTGAGTGTGAGGTAGGCGTAATGCGGTACTCCATTGAAGCGGGCGAAGGCCATTCTCCCAAACAATGCGTGATAGCTGCTCTGGAAGGGTGTGATGGTGAAGAGTAATTCTTCGCTTCTCGAGTTGCCTGGGGAGCCGAATGTTACCTCCAGGACGACGGAGCCCCTGCTGTAGGCTTCAACGCCTGGTATCACTCCTTCAAAGGTGGTGTTGCTTTGATTGATTCTGGATGAGTCTATCCCCATCCTGCTGGCAGTGTCCTGGTATAATAAATTGAGACTACTGCCGCCGTCCATAAGGGCACAGGTAAGATGGTATTCGTCAATTATTGGGTCGAGCACCAAGGCATCTGATCCCCCGCGCCGAATACTAGTCAGGCCGTCCGTATGATCAAAGGTGATCGGACAAGCCGACCAGTGGTTAGGTGTGGGTACGACGGGCCTTATAGCGTATGCGTCTCCAACCGCACATTCGTGCCTTCTCGTGGGTGGGTGAGTCGCGTGGATCATGTTTACCATTTTTACCTCTGGTGGGATTTTTTTCTGTCCCCTAGTGTTTGGCTGGCGAGGTTCATCTTCATCTTCACTTGGTGTTTCCCTTCCCTTGTGTTCGGCATTTAAATTGCCGGCCTACTTGAAGACCCAGCATTCTTTATGAGTGTGGTTTGCACGTTTGTCGGGGGTGCCATGAATTTGGCACAGTCTGTCCAGGACTCTATTCAGACCTGACGGTCCCTCTTTACTGCCTTTAAATGGCTTCTTTTGCTGACCGGGTCGAGAGCCCCTGAATCCGGCGTTGACCGTTGTGTTGTCCAGGCTCTCTTCCTTGTTTTGACGTTAGTTTTTATTACGTCGTGGCTTCCCGTTGCCATCCCTTATTTCGGATGTGCTTGGGTCGCTGGTGCCTTTATGGGCCAACCAGCTATCTTCACCCGCGCAAAAGGGGGCCATAAGACTTGGTAAGGCTGCCATTGTCCTTGGCTTTTCTTGGCCGAGGTGTCTGGCGAGCCACTTGTCTAGGATGCTGTGTTTGAACGCTGCTAAGGCCTCGGCATCTGGACAATCGACGATTTGATTCTTCTTAGTGAGGAATCTGTTCCAAAGCTTGCGGGCGGACTCTCCGGGCTATTGGATTATGTGACTTAAATCGTCCGCATCCGGAGGCCGGACATAAGTCCCTTGAAAATTGGCCCTGAAAGCGTCCTCGAGTTCCTCCCAACTTCCAATTGAATTTCTGGGAGGCCTTTCAACCAGTGTCGAGCTGGTCCCTTCAACTTGAGGGGAAGTTATTTGATGGCGTGGAGGTTATCTCCACGAGCCATATGTATATGCAGGATAAAATCCTTGATCCAGACCCCTGGGTCTGTTGTTCCGTCAGATGCCTCTATGTTCACGGTGTTTAAAACCCGTGGAAATTCATGGTCCAAGATTTCTTCGGTGAAGCATGTGGATTGAGTAGCCCTCTCAGATCTCGGACGCTATGGCATGTAGTCGGTTGTTGTTATGTCCGGTGTTTATTCCGGACTGGTATCCGCTCGGTATGATCGTTTTGGTGACCATAGTCCCGCGCCGAGGTATATCCTTTAGATCCGTAGATGGACCTAGCCGCACCGGCCTTCTTATCCAGGAGCTCGCGTAAATCATGTGCGGCGTCGGTGGCTGCTCTGTTGCAGTTATGAAGTGGTTTGTCCGGCCTCCTGGTCGTGTTGTTCTTTGGTGGAACGGCCTCATCGTCGAATTCTGGCAACAACTTGCATTTTGGATAGCTCTTTGTATGGCGATCGTCGCTGTATCTTTCCTTAGTGTCTAGCACTTTATTCCATCTGCGATTGAGCGTTTCTTATGCGGCCTTTAGCCGTTGCTTCTGCTTCTTTAGAATTCTCACGGTGGCCATAAGCCTTCTGTGGAGGTTATCTCGTTCCACGCGTGTCTCCGGAATGATGAATGCATCATCATCTGGACTGTGTTCTTGTCCTGGGGCGGTTTGATGAACTCGTCACTCGGGATCATTGTGATCGGGAGTCTGCTCCGAACTGTGTTCAGCGTGACCTGGCTCGTCCTGCTCTATCGCTGGGTCCATATGGTCGTTGTTGCCTTCGGAGTCGACTAGGGGTGTCGATCTTTTGGCGCTCTTGTCGCTATTTTTACTGTTGCTGGAGTTGGAGCGGCGTCTGCGCCGTCATTTTGGTTTTTGCCCGGGGTTTTATCTTCCGGATTGTCGCCGTCATCCTCCTTAGGCGTATCCACCATGTATATATCGTGTAACGGGGTGGTTGTCCACTGCCCTGTGAGCGGTGGTTCCTATTCTTCTCCTGCATCGTCGTCCATACCGTCGATGTCTTCGGAGTATAAGTCAAGCACGTCGGTTAATTCATCGACCGTGGCAATGAAGTGGGTGGTGGGCGGGCCACGAATTCCTCCGTCGCCTGCTTCCCACTCGAGCCGGACATAGTTCGTCCAAGAGCCTCCTGACAAAGAGAGAGACTTTAACAAGTTCAGCACGTCGCCAAATGGAGAGTGCTAGAAGATATCCGCGGCGGTGAACTCCATTACAGGAGCCCAACCAGGTTCGGCGGGCTCAGGAGCGCGCGGACTGGAACCTACAGCCGGATACGAGTCCGGGGGTCCGGTGCCATAGGCTTCTTCGAGGGTGAGTCCTGTGTTCAGCTCTACCACCGATGGGTGTGCAGCCTGCGGAATAGGGTCCATCCACCCGTCCTTGGGCAGCGCGATCTGCTCTGGATTTAGGCCCGGGGCTACTGCGGGGGTGATATCCCGAGCATTGTCCGACAGCAGGTCTAAGCCGTGCCCATCGTGACTGTCCGGCGCTCCTGGCACAGGCCCGAATCTGTTGAAGATCAAGTCTCGCGGATACCCGCCGTGCGCCAAAGCTTCGAACCTGTTCGTGGCGGGCGTAGCTATTGATCTGCTCCAGCCGCTGGCGAATTGGCTGCGGTCTGCCGCCGAACACGAAGATCTGTCCGGAGAGAAAAGTCCCACCCTGGACCGTGTTGTTGACGATGATTGAAGGAGCCATCAAGCCTTGCAGCAACGACACAGAGGAACTCTCAACGAAAGCACCAATGTCGGTGTCAAAACCAGCGGATCTCGGTAGGGGGTCCCGATTTGTGCGTCTTAGGCTGATGGTACGTAAAGCAAGGGACACAATGTTTACCCAGTTCAGCCCTCTCGATGGAGGTAAAACCCTACTTCTGCTTGATTAATATTGATGATATGAGTAGTACAAGAGTAGATCTACCACGAGATCGTAGAGGCTAAACCCTAGAAGCTAGCCTATGATGATTATGATTGTGATTGTGATTGGCCTTCTAAGGACCAACCTCTCCGGTTTATATAGACACCGGAGAGGGCTAGGGTTTACACGGAGTCGGTTACAAGGAAGGAAATATAATATCCGGATCGCCAAGCTTGTCTTCCACGCAAAGGAGAGTCCCACCCGGACACGGGATGGAGTCTTGAGTCTTGTATCTTCATGCTCCAATAGTTTGGACAATGTATATAGTCCAGCCGTCCTGATACCCCTAATCCAGGACTCCCTCACCGAGCCTTAGTATTATCGTTTGATTGGCGATAGGGTGCGGTCTAGACTTCGGGCTGGTACGCCGCTTTATCGCGGCCACGAGGTGGCCGATCAGCCGCATCATGCGCTGGTAGCGTGGGTTTTAAAGCCTCCTCCTCAAGTTGGGGTAGCAGCCTGCGCTTTGGGTAGCTTTCGCTAGGGCGCTCGAGTCCGTATTCCTCGGCAGCCAGGACCTCAGTCCATCTGTTAGTTAGCAGATCTTGATCAGCTTGAAGCTGTTGCTACTTTTTCTTCAGGCTTTTTGCAGTGGCTATAAGCCGGCGTTTGAAGCGCTCCTGCTCGACGGGATCCTCAGGCACGATGAATTCTTCGTTGCCAAGGCTCACTTCGTCTTCGGAGAGAGGCATGTAATTATCATCCTCTGATTCCCCATCTGTTACCTATTCTTTAGGGCTAGCTTGCACATCCTCTTGCTCGGCCTGCTCGAAGCCTGGCTGGGCAGGATTGTTTTCGTGTTCGGCACCATCCGGATTGTTATCTCTTGTGCCGGTATCGCTATTTCTGCTATGGCAGGGCTTGGAGCGGCGCCTGTGACGTCGGTGCTTAGATTGCTTCTCCAGGGGGTTATCGTCCGTTGCCTCATTGCCATTCATTTCTTTGGGGTGTCCACCATATATATATCGTATGATGAGGTGGCTATCCAATGCCCCATAGGCGGTCGTTCCTGTTCTTCTCCTGCATCATCGTCCATACCGTTGATGTCTTCAAAGTTGAAGTCAAGCACGTCGGTTAAGTCATCGGCAGTGGCTATTAAGTGGGTGGTGGGTGGGGAACGAATTTCTTCGTCGTCCGCTTCCCACTCGAGCCGGACATGGTTCGGCCAAGAATCTCTCGACAAGGAAAGAGATCTCAATGAGTTTAGCACATCTCCTAAGGGAGAGTGCTGAAAAATATCCGCGGCGGTGAACTCCATGACGGGTGCCCAATCAGGAGGTGGGATCACTGTTCAGCTCTAACGCCGATGAGTGCGCGACCTCCGTGGCGGGGCCCATCCACCCGTCCTCGGAAGGCACGATCTGCTCCGGATTGATTCCCGGCGTCGCCACAATGCGATCTCCTGAATAGTGTCCGATGGCAGATGAAAGTCATGCCCATCGTAACCGTCCGGCGTGCCTGTTGAGGGAGTCCCGGACTAGGGGGTGTCCGAATAGTCGGACTATCATCATCGGCCGGACTCCAAGACTATGAAGATACAAGATTGAAGACTTCGTCCCGTGTCCGGATGGGACTTTCCTTGGCGTGGAAGGCAAGCTTGGCGATACGGATATGTAGATCTCCTACCATTGTAACCGACTCTGTAACCCTAGCCCTCTCCGGTGTCTATATAAACCGGAGGGTTTTAGTCCGTGGGACATACAACCATTACAACAATCATACCATAGGCTAGCTTCTAGGGTTTAGCCTCCTTGATCTCGTGGTAGATCCACTCTTGTACTACCCATATCATCAATATCAATCAAGCAGGAGTAGGGTTTTACCTCCATCGAGAGGGCCCAACCTGGGTAAAACATCGTGTCCCTTGTCTCCTGTTACCATCCGCCTAGACGCACGCAGTTCGGGACCCGCATTCGAGATCCGCCGGTTTTGACACCGACATTGGTGCTTTCATTGAGAGTTCCTCCGTGTCGCCACCGATAGGCTTGATGGATTCTTCAAACAACAACGCAGTCGTGGTGAGACTTTTCTCCCGGACAGATCTTCAGATTCGGCGGCTTCGATCAAGGGGCAATTCACTTGGCCATCCGGAGCAGATCGAAGCTACACCCTGGCCATCGTGTCGATTCGAAGCCTAAACTTCACGGCCGACATCCGCGGAGACTTGATCTTCGATGGATTCGAGCCACGAGCGGCGTGCCACATCGTCACGATGGGCACGATCTAACTCTGCCGGACAAGATTTTGAGGTCAAGACACTAATCCGCTCCGACCCATAGTTGAGCCGACCGTGCAGATCGAGGATAGGTGGCTGGACACCGCCTCGGGAGCGGCAACTACTACGGCGATGGAGCCGAATACTGACCTTGTCCCTTATGAAGCTCATGACTCCAAGGTGCCGGACTCCAACCTCCTGCGCCCCGCCAATCGAATCCGACACGCCAATCATGGAGTTCACCGCTGCGGACATCTTTCAAAGACTCACCCTTTGGCGACATCTTGAATTCGCTAAAGCATCTCTCGTTATCAGGAGAGCCCTGGCCGGATTGCGGTCAGGATGGTTGGGATGCGGACGACAAACAAATTCAAGCCCCACCCACCACCCACTTTGTAGCCATTGTCGACGATCTAACCGACATGCTAGACTACGACTCCGAAGACATCGACGGTATGGACGACGATGCCGAGACGATCAAGAACCATCGCCACGGGCACTCGAAGACCACCTCGCCATACGACATATACATGGTGGACATCTCAAGGACGGAACGGTGAAGAAGCAGCGGAGGCAGGTTCCCTAAGAAACAGCCCAAGCGCCGACGCCGGGCGCCGCTCTAAATCCCGCCACAAGAAGAATGGAGATTCCGCACCGGAGATAATAACACCCCGAGAGTGCCGAAGACAACCCTCCAAAGAAGATTCAACGCAGAGGATGCGAAGCCAGCCCTCACGAGAGCGCGGCATTTAAGAGGTCGAGGATGATAATTACATGCCTCCCTCCGTAGACGAGGCAAGCCTCAATGACGATGAATTCATTGTGCCTGAGGATCCCGTCGAACAAGAGCGTTTTAAACGCAGGCTAATGGCCACGGCAAACAGCCTAAAGAAAAAGGAGCAACAGCTTCAAGCTGATCAAGACCTGCTGGCCGACAGATGGACCGTGGTCCTCGCGGCCAAAGAGTATGAACTCAAACGCCCCTCCAAAAGCTACCCAAAACGCAAGTTGCTCCCCCGATTAGAGGAGGAGGCCTATAAACCTTCATCACCAGTGCACAATAGGGCAGACCGACCACCTCGTGGCCGCGATAGAGAGGCATCTAAGCCCTCCACCAGAACCCTACCCCGGCACCGCTCGAAAAGTACGAAGCCACGGGGGAATGCGCCGGACTTGCGGGACATATTGGAGGACAAGGCAAGACAATCCAGATCTATCTATGGATCACGTGGGCGCCCCACGACCCACGACGACTACCATCGCGCCGGATACAGCAACTCCGGCCGGGCCGAACACAGCAGACAACGCTCTCTTGAGCTACGTCGTGATATTGCTCAATATAGAGGCGCCGCACACCCACTATGCTTCACAGATGAAGTAATGGATCATCAAATCCTTGAAGGGTTTAAACCCGTGAACATTGAATCCTACGATGGCACAACAGACCCCGCGGTTTGGATTGAAGATTATCTCCTTCATATCCATATGGCCCGCGGCGACGATCTCCACGCCATCAAGTATCTCCCACTCAAGCTTAAAGGACCAGCTCGGCATTGGCTTAACAGCTTGCCCGCAGAGTCAATTGGTTTGGGAGGACCTGGAAGCCGCATTCTTCGACAACTTCCAGGGCACATATGTGCGACCACCAGACGCCGATGACCTAAGCCACATAATTTAGCAGCCAGACGAATCGGCGCATAGTTACGGACACGGTTCTTAACGAAGAAAAATCAAATCGCCGATTGTCCGGATGCAGAGGCCCTTGCAGCCTTCAAACACAACATCCGCGACGAGTGGCTGGCCCGGCACCTAGGACAGAAAAGCGAAATCCATGGCAGCCCTCACATCACTCATGACCCGCTTCATGCGGGGAGGACAGCTAGCTAGCCAAGAGCAACAACCTCGGCAAAAATGCTGGCAGTCCAGATACTAAGGACCACAATGGCAGGTCGCGTCGAAATAAAAACAAACGCCGCATTAACAGCGATAACAATGAGGATACGGCAGTCAACGCCGGATTCAGAGGCTCTAAACCCGGTCAGCGGAAGAAGCCATTCAAAAGAACCACTCCGGGTCTGTCCAATTTGGACCGAATACTCGACCGCTCTTGCCAGATACATGGCACCCCCGAAAAGCCAGCTAACCACACCAACAGGGATTGTTGGGTATTCAAGCGAGCATGCAAGTTAATTGTCGAAAACAATGACAAGGGGCTGCATAGCGATGACGAGGAAGAGACTTCGGCCGCCGAACGAAGAGAGGATGAATGGTTTCCCCCACAAGTGCGGACGGTAAACATGATATACGCAACCCACATACCCAAGAGGGAGCGGCGTGCACTTAGGGATGTATATGCGATGGAGCCATCGCCCAAGTTCAATCCATGGTCCTCTTGCCCGATCACTTTTGATCGAAGGACCACCCACCAAGATCCGCCATGGCGGATTCGCGCATTGGTTTTAGACCCAATCGTCGATGGATTTCACCTCACCGAGTCCCGATGGGACGGTGGCAGCAACTGAACCTGCTTTATCGGGATACAAAGGCGCAAGATAGGCATAGACCCTCAAGGATTAAACCTACAAATACGACCTTCAAAGGCGCCATACCAGGTGTTGAAGCCAATTGTACAGTGCTCACCACACCGAAGTGGTCTTCGGATCCCGGATAATTTCCGGCGAGGAGTTAATCTTCGACATAGTCCCGCTTTCGCGATGGCTATCACGCTCGCTCGGACGAACCCGTTCAAAAATTCAACGCGGTGCCGCATTATGCATACCTTAAGCTCAAGATGCCAGGCCTCGTGGAGTCATCATACCAACGGAAATATGAATGCTCCCTCCGAACGGAGGAACACACAATGCTCTCATGGTAAGTACTGAGCAGCCTTTTAAGGCAATTTTCGAGTCCGCCGTTAAACGACCGGACATGGCCAAACGCGCCGGAGTAACATCAATCAAGACCACGGCACGCCCGAGCATGCGTAGTAATGCGGCTAACCCCAGCCCTTGCATGACTGCAAGACCAGCTCTCCGCCTACATCATTACGCCTGGAGATACCATGGGCATAGGGGGAGGGACACGACCACGACAGGCCCAGAGTGCGGCTCAACCACACCAGGGGCTCCCAAGTGTGTCGCTCTTTCTAGTTTCATTCTCTTCTTTTTATCCACAGGACTCCGTTCACCAGAGGCCCTGTCCGGCGGCGAACCTGCTGAACTCACGATGCAACAGCCAGGGAGGGACAAAGTCTGCATGATTTAACACTGTGTGGTCTCCATTATGAGCATTAAATTTGTTAAATACACCAGTCCGCAGCCTACCCTCGGAGGGGGACATGTTTAAATAGTCCAATCCCTTGCTTACCAAGACTATTTGTATCGCTCGCACTCATGGCGAGAATCCCTTGAATAAACAATGCATCACTTTTCGCTTATAATTGCATTCCTTTTCTTATATATGTTCATTTATGGCATCTTGCATCCAGACACTCTGCACGGCCGAATACACCAGGGCTTATGTTCCCCGTGCATTATGGTGTGATAAGTCCGAACACTTTCACAAGTGCGGCACCCGAACTTATAGCACTATATGCATCAGCTCGAATCATGTCTTGGGTCAATAGTTGGGTTTGCCCGGCTCCCATGTTTTGGTACCTTACGCCCGCTCAGTCGGCTAAGGTAGCACTAGGAGAACCACTGCGATTGCGCCCAGTTGAGCCGGGCGAGCGCCTCGATGGAGAAAGCTAAAACCGACAATCATGATAAGGCGAGAGCTGGTGGCTGTTCGAGAGGTCCTTTCGAGTCCCTAAAGACTTATGCCGCTTAGAGCGAGGAACCGGATAGTGTCCGCCCAGCGTGATAGCGCCTCAACTCGGTCGTCTGAATACTAGGGGCTTCACGAAATTTAAAATTATAGAATTCTATGGCTAAGTGAGAGTGTTCAAGCACTATAAGTCCGGTTGCCTTGTTCGTTGTGTTGAGCGCCTCCTAGATGGACCCAAAATGGGAACAAGAGTGCTCAAGTTTATCCCGAACACCCCAAAGACTAGTGGCATGGGGCTGAAGCCGATGACTTGCCATCTCTCATATTTAATAAATGGCCGCATGAAGGTAATATTATAAATTAATAAGTGTTGCTTAGCGATATGAACAAAGTTTTCAGCGCGCGAGGATAACACATCGCGAAGTTTACTCAATAATTACATCTTTGGGGCACTCATCCGCAATCTTGCGGGCACCCTTCAGACACTCTTATAGTACATCTCGGCGACGATACTCCTTGCCCGGCTGGCGCGTCCATTATAAGTTTCAAGATCCAGCCTGCCCGGTGCACCTTTGCGGGCAAGGGCCCGACGGCACCTTCAATGCAAGCGGAGCGCTTGATGACTTCCACCCATGGACACGCATCCACCACCGCCGCACCATGTCAAGTAGCTCCTGTGCATGGCCTCTTCGTGCCAAAGCCGGACTATGAGGCCCTTCATGGCCTGCTCGGCTACCTTGTGGAGCTCGACCAGCTGCTTCACTGGTTGCTAAGGGCACCGGATGTCCGCCCAAAGATATCGAGACCGTAAGACCTTCTCCGTTGAGCTCCCTCCTCGGTCCGGTAGAATGCGGTGGCATCGGACATGCTGCGAGGCAGATCTCGAAACGCTCCGGAGAGCTCACATCGGGTAAGTAACAGGTAATTCACATTCACATGCTTGCTTTGCATGAAAAATGCCTTACCCGCCGCTATTTTCTTCACCGCCTCCATCTCCCGAAGGGCCTTATGGGCCTCGGCCTTAGCGTCTTTGGCACTCTCAAGAGCCGAGGCAAGCTCGGACTCTCGGGTCTTCGAGTCGCGCTCCAAACTCTCATGTTTCTCCATGAGAGCCTGGAGCTCTTGCCGCACCTCCGCCACCCGCGCCTCCTGCTTCTCTCGCTCCACCTGCTCATGTCAAGATTATGTTCGGCCGCAGACACGGCCTCCTTCAGGATCGCCACCTCGTTCATGGCCCCTGCAGTGCCCACGTTATCCTTGCTATTTCTATTGCAACCAAAATCCTTTTCTGTAAGGTACCAATTTATTACGGTGTTACTCACCTTCTTTGTCCTCGAGTTGCTTCTTGGCAAGGCCGAGCTCGTTCTCGGACCGCCGAGGTTCGCTTCAAAGCACCGACCTCTGCAGTCAAGTCGGCAGAGGTCAAGAGCGCAGCCTCGCAAACCCATATTGACATAATTTTAGAACTCCTGCAGATATCTTTTTAAGATCCTCGGTCCGCTTTTCTTTCCAACACCGAATCGAGCATCGGGGCTACCGTCTATGCGGTATTACATTACATATTTTAAACTTCTTACCTCAAAGCCTGTTAGAAGGCTGCTGCGAGCTTCGTCGACCGCTCTTGGTGAGTGAACCTTCCAATCACCACACTCATGATAGTGCGGTGTTCTTCCTTGATGGAAGCGCCGTTGAGCGCCTCCAACAAGTTGTCTGGCGCCTCCGGTTGGACGGAGGCCGCTGGCATCATGGTCTTGCCCTTCTTACGAAGGGGCCGCCTGCCGGACTCTGGAACCACTTCGGGTTCCGGCATGGAGTCCGGTGCAAAGTCTGGGAGGCTGCCTTGCGGCACCTCTGGAGCCTCCTCCTGATGGGTCCCCTCCTGGGATCCCACCTCGGCGTCCTCGGCGTCGCAAGGGGTGGAGGCAGTCGGAATGGAATCTACATCCGACGGAGCCAATGACCCGCTTGATGAAGCGGGAAGATCATCCTTGGCCGGACTACAGGTAGAGTGCGGCATTAGAAGGACACTATGTGACACAAAAGAGAAATTATAAATCACTCAGGAATCCGGATACTTACAATCTCACCAGGGGCTTGGCCCTTGAGGGCCACTCCTCATCGCCACCGTCGGTGTTGGCAGAGTCGTCCGGAGGAAGGGTCCTCCCCTTCTTGGACCCTTCGGCCTCCCCCCTGGGGAAGCCTTCCTCTTCCTCTCTCCCCTCCGGGAGAGTCCTCTTCTCCTCCTCCTCATCTTCGGGGAGGAGTCCGCCGAGCCATCGGACGACGAGTCTCGATATACCACTCGCACCGGGAACTCCTTCGGGTTCCCGTGGCCTTCTTCTTGGCCTTCTTCTCCGGCACCACATAAATTGTCGGGACTAGCAACCCCGTTAAACGGGCGTCCGCTGGATCTTCGGGAAGGGGAGCCCGACAGTCTACCTGTCCGGACGTCCTCTGCCATTCCTGTTAAAGGCATCGGGAGTATTTAGATCCCACATAGAGTCAAACTGTGAAAGAAATAAATGTCCCATAAAGGATAACATATCTTACCACACCAGCCGGGCGCTTGGTGCTGAATCACGATCTTGATCATGGACGCGGGCTTCTCGCCTTGAATAGCACCCTCCAGACAGCTTTGTACATCGTGTGAAGAGCCCACTCAGAGTCCGGTGCTGTGCCGGATCGAACTCCCATAGATTAAAGGCCCGCTGTTGGCAGGGGATAATCCGGCGGACGAGCATGACCTGGATCACATTGACAAGCCTAAGCTTCTTGTTCACCAAGGTCTGGAGACAGGACTGGAGTTCGGTCAGCTCCTCCGAATAGCCCCATAGCAAGCCCTTCTCTTTCCAGGAGGTGAGCTGCATGGGAATACCATATCTGAACTCGGGGGCCGCTGCCCATTTAGGGTCACGCGGCTCGGTGATGTAGAACCACCCCGATTGCCACCCCTTGACAGACTCCACAAAGGCCCCTCGAGCTGTGTGACGTTGGGCATTTTGCCCACCATGGCGCCCCGACTCCGCTTTGACGCCCTTCACTACCTTCGCTTGACATTGAAGGTCTTGAGCCACAAGCGAAGTGGGGCGGATGCAGAGGAAGGCCTCGCATACCACGATAAACGCCGAGATGTTGAGGATGAAGTTTGGCGCCGGATCGTGGAAGTTCGGGCCGTAGTAGTACATGAGCCCCGGACGAAGGGATGAAGAGGGAGGCCCATCCACGGAGGAAGTGGGGAAGGAACACGACCCTCTCATGGGGCCTAGGGGTGGGGACGAGCTGCCCCTTGTCGGGCAGCCGGTGCGCGATGTCGCTGGAAAGGTATCCGACGCCGCGCAGCTTTTCGATGTGCCCCTCCGTGGCGGAGGAGGCCAACCACTTGCCTCCCGCTCCGGACATGGCTGGAGAAGGTTGAGTCGGGATGTGCGAACTTGGGCGCTGGAGCTCGAAAAGCGGAGATGGATAAGCAAAGGAGGAAGAAGGCGAGGTAAAAAGGTGGATCCTTATCCCTTATATATGGGCGACGAAGACTATGCGCCCCACCGCCTGGTAAAACTCGCTTATCTCCAAGCGCCACCATCAATGGCGCGTTGGGTTACCCACGTCCGTATTGGTGGGAATCCAGAATAATGGGAACACGATCCGCTCGACAAGGCGTGCTAAGAAACCGCCGCTAAACGCTACCGAGGTGGTATAATAAAAACGATTCCGGTGAAGGCTTGGTTGTGGCGTGACGTCATGCCACAAAATACGCCGCCAGATTGAACTTGTGTACATATTATTCTCTACGGTGGAATGTGGAATTTATTTTGCGAGCGGACACTATCCTGGTGTTCACAATCTTCACTTAATTATTCGGAGGAGGAACCCGCATTGCAATGCCGAACAATATGCGCTACGGACTCATCGTCATTGAAGCCTGGTTCAGGGCTACCGAGGAGTCCGGACTAGGGGTGTCCGGATAGCCGGACTATCATCATCGGCGGACTCCAAGACTATGAAGATACAAGATTGAAGACTTCGTCCCGTGTCCGGATGGGACTTTCCTTGGCGTGGAAGGCAAGCTTGGCGATACGGATATGTAGATCTCCTACCATTGTAACCGACTCTGTGTAACCCTAGCCCTCTCCGGTGTCTATATAAACCGGAGGGTTTTAGTCCGTAGGACATACAACCATTACAACAATCATACCATAGGCTAGCTTCTAGGGTTTAGCCTCCTTGATCTCGTGGTAGATCCACTCTTGTACTACCCATATCATCAATATCAATCAAGCAGAGTAGGGTTTTACCTCCATCGAGAGGGCCGAACACAGGTAAAACATCGTGTCCCTTGTCTCCTGTTACCATCCGCCTAGACGCACAGTTTGGGACCCCCTACCGAGATCCGCCGGTTTTGACACCAACACTGTCATGGGCTTGAATCCGTCGAAGATCAAGTCTCCGCGGATGTTGGCAATATAGTTCAAGCTTCCAAACCTGACCTGATGGCCAGGGGCCTAGCTATCGATCTGCTCCAGATGGCCAAGCGAGTTGGCCCGCAGTACAAAGCCACCAAATACAAAGATCTGTCCGGGAAGGAAGACCTCCCCCTGGACTACGTCGTTGAACATGATTGAAGGAGCCATCAAGCCTTATCATGACGACACAGTGGAACTCTCAATGAAAGCACCAATGTCGGTGTCAAAACCGGCGGATCTCGGGTAGGGGGTCCCGAACTGTGCATCTAAGGCTAATGGTAACAGGAGGCATGGGACACGATGTTTTACCCAGGTTCGGGCCCTCTCGATGGAGGTAATACCCTACTTCCTACTTGATTGATCTTGATAATATGAGTATTACAAGAGTTGATCTACCACGAGATCGTAGAGGCTAAACCCTAGCAGCTAACCTATGATTAAGATTATTGTTGTCCTACAGACTAAACCCTCTGGTTTATATAGACATCGGAGGGGGCTAGGGTTACACAGAGTCGGTTACAGAGAAGGAAATCTACATATCCGAATTGCCAAGCTTTCCTTCCACGCAAAGGAGAGTCCCATCCGGACATGGGACGAAGTCTTCAATCTTGTATCTTCATAGTCCAACAGTCCGGCCAAAGTATATAGTCCGGCTGTCCGAGGACCCCTTAATCCAGGACTCCCTCAACATGCAAGCTGCCCATGTCAATTGTGGATTTGACTAATTTCAAGCAAGAGGAGGGCGAGTCCACGACCCATTGGGTATGCCGGGTCAAGGCCATAATACATTCGCCTGATAAGATGGATGCCGGCTCTACAGTCTTAATGTTGGAGAAAAATTGCTGTTTTACGCCTCTGAAAATGAAGCTGGGGCAGCTCAAGCACGATTATAATGACATGGGCCAGCTGATGTCGGCTCTGGTCAAATACGCCGACTCTGATAGTACCAAGGATCCCGAGTCTGATGATGAGAATACAGGGAAGGGAAAGAAGAACGACAACGCCAAGGGTCCTCAGCATAACCCAGAAAATCAAGGAGACAATAATAAACGTAAGGCTGATGGTAGCTCGGAGTTTGTGGCTAACACCAATGCGCAGGGCAACAATCAACTACGTAAGGGGAGACCACCTCCTCGGTCCGGCGGGTCAAGTCCCACTCTGGAGCAGTTGCTAAATGAGCCCTGTCCAAGGCACGGTACTCAGCAGAAACCGGCCACTCACCTGCGGAAGGACTGCACGATCATGAAGGCTTTCAAGAACTCTAACATGTTTGACAGCAATCATGGGCCGGGCGGCGGCTCAGGTGGTGGCAGTTTTAATGGCCCGGACGGCGGTTCAAATTCCAATTTGCAAGGCTCTCAAGGTAATCAAGGTGGTTATAATCAGCAATCTGGCCAGGGAGGTCAGCAGCAGCAGCAATCTTGATATTAGAGTAATCCAAAGCAGTTGAATAGTGGACAATATCATGTGTTTACCACCAGTTTGTGCAAACGGGACCAGAAGCTTCATAAGAGGGTTGTGAACGCTGTTGAGCCGGCAGTTCCTCGTTATTTGAGATGGTCTGAGCAGCCTATCCTATGGAGTAGGGAAGATCACCCTCCCCGGGTTGACAATCCGGGTCACTTGGCCTTGGTGGTAGCGCCTCAGGTTGGTAGATATAAATTCACTAAGGTGCTCATGGATGGAGACAGCAGCATCAACATCCTCTATTATGAGACTTTCTGTCGCATGGGGTTGACTGATAAACATCCAACACTGTTTTCCATGGAGTGGTGCCTGGTAAGTCAGCATACCCAGTGGGTAAGATTGAACTGGAAGTGGCCTTTGGAGATGAGCATGATTCTAGGGCTGAGAAGTTAACTTTTGAGGTGGTTAAAATCAAGAGCCCGTATCACGCCCTGTTTGGACGGCCGGATTATGCCAAGTTCATGGCACGGCCGTGTTATGTTTATCTGCAGCTCAAGGTGTCGGGTCATAAGGGCACCATCACAGTGCATGGGAGTCGGAAGATAGCCTTGGAATGTGAGGAAGGCGATGTTGTTTATGCTGAATCTGTTTGTGCAACAGAGGAGTTGAAGTTTTACAAGGACAATGTTGACCCGGCGGACATGGCGTCTTTGAAGAAGCCAACCACAGAACATGAGCCGGTGATGAAGTTTAAGTCGGCCGATGACACCAAGCTAGTTGATTTTGTTCCAGGCTACTCATATAAGCAGTTCAGTATCAGTGGTAATCTGGATCCCAAATACGAAAGTGCGCTCATCGAGTTCATCCCTAAGAACCGGGACATCTTTGCATGGAAGCCTTCTGACATGCCGGGTGTACCGAGAGAACTTGCTGAGCACACTCTCACTATTGATCCAAAATTTAAGCCGATCAAGCAGTTTCTTCGGCAGTTCAATGAGGAGAGGGGTAAGGCCATTGGTGAGGAAGTAGCCTGGCTCTTGGCATCCGGGTTCATTGTTGAAGTTTTTCATCTAGAGTGGTTGGCTAACCCAGTGCTTGTGCTTAAGAATAACGGTACCTTGTGTATGTGTGTGGATTACACAGACTAAAACAAGGCTTGTCCGGCTAATCCCTCCGCTCTTCCTCGTATTGATCAAATCATTGATGCTACGGCGGGTTGTGGGCGTTTGAGCTTTTTGGATGCTTATTCTGGTTATCATTACATCAAGATGGCAGTTAAGGACTAGGATAAGACGGCTTTTATTACTCCATTTTGAGCCTTCTGCTATGTCTATGCCTTTTGGGCTTAAGAGTGCCCAGGCGACTTATCAGCGATGTGTGCAAAACTGTCTTCACAATCAGATTGGGCGCAATGTTCATGCTTATGTGGACGACATTGTGGTGAATCCTGAGAGAAGGAGACCTTTATAGATGATTTGAAGGAAACCTTTGATAATCTCCGGGTCTACAAGATGATGCTTAACCTGGCCAAGTGCGTTTTTGGTGTGCCAGCAGGCAAGCTTTTGGGCTTTCTGGTTTCTAACAAAGGCATTGAGGCTAACCCGGAGAAGATCAAGGCAATCACCTCTTTGGCTAAGCCGGCATGTATCAATGATGTTCAGCGTTTGGCGGGTTGTATTGCTGCTTTAAGCCGGTTCATAAGCCGGTTAGGTGAGAAAGCCATACCGCTATATCAGATGATGAAGAAGACAGACGGTTTTGTCTGGAGTGATGCTGCTAACGCTGCCTTTGAAGATTTGAAGAGACAGCTAGCTGAGCCGCCAGTCCTTGCTACTCCCATTGATAAGGAGCCATTATTGTTATATGTGGTTGCTAACACATGTGCTGTCAGTGTGGCCATTATGGTGGAGCACAAGGAGGCTGGCAAGGAACATCCGGTTCAATGGCCGGTGTCGGTGTACTAAGGTAGGGGTACCTCAGTACCCCAACTTGTGCACGGGCAGCTGAGGCTCCCCGCAGCTAGACCCACCAGATGCTTGCCGGAGACCATCTCCCACTCCATACCAAGCCATTCAAGAACAAAGTATACAAGACAGAAGCTCAAGACCCCGGCAAGAGGAGCTTGCCGGGAAGGCCATTCCAGGCTCAAGGCTACATCACTCCTGCAGATCCCGGCGAGAGGAACTCGCCGGGAGGACTAGAAGATCACGCCACGAAGACATGCTCGGCCAGACGCTGCGTCCGGCGAGGGCCCGGCAGCGGCAAGTCATAGAGCCCGACAAGCACCCGGCCCGGCAAGATCAAGACCCGGCAAGGTGCTTGCCGGGAGCTATGCTACGTGTCCGCACTCCAGCTCATCTCGCCCACGCCGCCTCCGGCCTTTTCCAGAGACGCGTGGCGGGTGGTCAGGCTGCATGAGGGTGCGGTGGCACTCCACGGTGGTGGCTTGCCGCCGTGGCAAACGGAGACGCAAGGGCGGAACTTTTGGGGCGACGGCGACGGCATTTAATGCTCTTGTCCCCTCGTCAAAAGTAGGTAGGATCCATTGCTCATGCAATTGTAGCCGACCGTCCCGAGACTGCTCCAACTACCACCTCTTTTACGTTTCTACCTCTACCATACGCTGACACTGCCGGTGACCCTTGCCCTATAAAAGGAGGCCCGTGCACAACGAGAGGAGGTTCCGATCATTTGCTACACTCGCGAGACTCGACTCTTTCATGACTTGACGCCGGGTAGCTACTCTCCGAGCTCCCGAGATCAAATACAACACAAAGCAGCAGAGGGTTTACGCGACCATCGCGCCCGGCCGGGTAAAATCAACGCGCCAAGGCTGACGCCTCGATCCGCTCTCCGCGATCCTCCGCCTCGCATCAACACACGGCGGGGCGCCCGCCGCCCCATAGGTGCCGCGCCGCCCATCCCAGTGCCGCGACATCTCTGGCGCGCTGTAGGGGCGCCGAGGTTGTGCGGACTGATCCGGCTTTGGCGGCTGCGCTCTTCACCAACCTCTTGGTTTCACAAGAACTTCATCGACAATTGCGCCATGGCCTCAAGACGAGAGCGAGAGTCGCAGACCATCTCCGTCTTCTCCACCGCCACCGAGCCAACGGTGGGTGGGGAGACGCAGATGGAAGGATGGACGCCGGCGAGGGCGCCGCGGCGCCACCAGATCCAGAGATGAGCGGAGGACCTCGCCTCGGCCTCCGTCGATCCGCGTCCGTCAAATAAGACGGCAACCCAAGCAGCGCGTGCGCTGGAGGATGGTACTCGCGTCCGAGGCAAGAACGTGCTGAGGCTCGCGGGTGCTCCGGACCGCTGTCCATGCATGAGCAAAAGCGAGTGCCGAGGAGAACTCGCCTCCTATCGCTACTAGGAGTCCGAGCATGTTCCAGACCTCGCGCCGCCTCGCCTCCCCTGCACTCCGCAAGCGATCTCCCCGAAGCGCTATATTGTCGCCGAGGACGCGCCATCGAGCTCTAAGTCCGGCAAGGACGGCTCTGGTACTCACTCCGGCAAGTACAGCCCCTCGGAACGCTATAAGCCCGGCGAGAATAGCTCTAGTGCTTGTTCCGGCGAGCGCACCTCCCCGGAGTGCTGCGCCGTCGAGGACGCGTCTATTGAGCTCCATCTGCGAGAGCGAGACACAAGAAAAAGAAAAGCTAAGTCGCCGCGCGCGTGCAGAGCACTTCTTATTCCACGCCGTTATCTCGTTATATCCTCTCACGCTTGTCGCCAGCGTAAACCTGCGGCGCCGAGGAGCTCGCCGTGAACGGTCGCACCTTTACTTTGCTTCAACACGCCAACGAGTTAAGAGTGGATAGCGACCAGCCAGCGCCTCGCTTCGTTTCGAGTCGGTTCAGCAAGTCAAGCGCTGTCGCGAACTAGACACGGCAAGGTTGCTTGCCGGAAGCGACGCCACCGGCGGGCTCTTGATGTCTCAGACTCAACAAGCGCGTTAAGCACCGCAAGTTCCTAGAAGCGCAGGTGAAACGCACAAAAGATACAGGCGAGGGTATAACGAGCAAGCTTTGCCGTGAGATGTCCTTGGTATGGGAGACTTGTGCGCGAGAGGAGCCAAGCCGTGGTCCAGCTTATGCTTGGTTTGTTTCCGAGTCCGCTCAACAAACACAAGTGTGCTGCTGCACCCTTATCTTGCTTTCGAGCTTGCTCAAGAAGGTAAGCGTCGCGAATCGCCCGGCGAGGTTGCTTGTCGGAAGCGACGCCACCAGCGGGCTGTCCATGATGTCGCTAAGCGTGTTCGCCCGGCAAGCTCCCGAGAGCGAGAGTACAAACATACGAAGGATAAAGCTCGGCATCAGACATGTAGTCAAAATCTATATACGCATACATGTGCGCTTGGCGCTTGCATACATACATCAGCTGTTTTTATATGATCGCGATTGCAGCGGCTGTGGAGGAACCGAGAGGCCACACCAGCACCTAAGGTCCGGCAAGTCCGGTCGCCGGGCTGCGGGCGCCAAGGCTCTTCCTCGGCAAGCCAGCCTCGCTGGGCTGCGAAGCGCCAAGTTTCGCCTCCGGCAAGCCAGAGTTCTTTGGGGCTGCAAGATCAGCTAAGTTTTCATCCTCGTCATGCATCCTCCTATGGACCGGAGATGCGGGCTGCATCTTTGAACGAGCGTGTCTTGTAAAAACCGTGACGTGGAGGAACCAAGTTGTGGCCCGCTTATGCATTTGGTTTGTTTCCGAGTCCGCCAACAAACCCAAGTGTGCCGCTGCACCCTTATCTTGCTTTCGAGCATGCTCAGCAAGTTAAGCGCGAATCGCCCGGCAAGGTTGCTTGTCGGAAGCGACACCACCAGCGGGCTGTCCCATGATCGCTAAGCGTGTTCGCCCGGCAAGCTCCCGATAGCGTAAGAACACACAAGGCACGCAATCAAGTAAAAGACTCATCCGCAAGCTTTCCCTTTCTTTTCATTAAAAACATCCAGTTTAGTACAAGTCCATAGAGGATGAAAAACATGATAGAGAGGATTGCAAGTTCTTAAATGCAGCTAATGCCCGAGGGCTTACAATTTAAAAAGATAAGGTGCCCGTGATCCTCTCCTGTTTCTCTGCTCAGAGTTCAGGAGGTAGGTCAGGAGCCCCGGCAAGATAAGCTTGCTGGAGAGGAGACCCCGGCAAGAGGAGCTTGTCGGGGAAGGGCGAAAGGAGCGCCTAGGAGAGCGTGGCGGTGACGCCGCCGTGCCGCCGGAGCTGCGCAAGGTGACGGGCATGGGGAACGCATGCCCGGAGAGCCAGCGACAAGCCCCTGAAGCCCACGGAGAGCCACGGGCGCCAGAAGACCCCAAGAGAACACCCCGGGAGCCGGCCAGGAGCTTGGCGGAGTCGGAGGCGTCGGAGGCAGAGCTTGAAGACGGAGTGGTGGGACATCGGCACGAGGGCACCTCGCCTCAGATTCACTTAACGGCCTTGCCGACCGTCCCCCCTCTTCCTCTTCTGCTGCTCTCTCACGCCACCGCCAAGGAGACGGCCCCGGAGTTCAGGAGCCCGCAACCTGAAGATGGGGTTGCCGGTGGCGCGAGGCAGCGGTGTCCGACGCCTAGTCGGGCCCGCCATCCCTCGCCGCCGCTGCCGCTCTCCTCCTCGTCACTTTCGCTGAGGAGGAGCCTTCGCTATCCGAGGAGCTGTCCACACAGCAGCGCACCGGGTTCCATAGTCGCCAAGACCTTGACGGCGAGGAGGTCACCATCCAATAACTTGAAATGGAGGGTGAACCCGCCGTCAAGCTATGGATCCGGCGAATGTCTTCCACCCTCGGTCGAAGAACATCACGCCGGGCTGGGGACACGACACTCACCCGAAAGTGCCGCTGATCCCGCAGCCCCTCGCGCGTAGCTCCATCACGCGGGTGGATCCGTCCCATCGCGTCCATAAACGGGACCGGCAGCCGGAGGCGACGGCGAGGCGCCCGCGAAGCTTGATGAAGAACTCCTGTGGGTCATCTCCGGTGTGGATCGCGCCGTGGTCGAGACGCCGGGAGACGGGAGGCACGCCGCCACGGCCGCCTCTCCCCGACCGCCTCGGCCACGCCCTCGGCCTCGCTGACCCGCCCCTCCCTCTCCCCTCGTGGCGGCTCTACCGCCACGGAGCGGATGGGGAGTGGTGCGCTGCCTAGAAGCAACCCGCGCCGCCACCGTCGAAGAGCAGGATTCCCTCCTTCCATGGCGGCAAGAAGGACAGAAGACGAAGACGAAGGGAGAAGTGGATGGGTGTGGCCGTTGTGCACCCCTTCCGCCCTATTTAAAGGGGCGAGGTGGGGACTCAACCGCCCCGCCGCCAATCAGAAGCGAGAAGGCGGAGGAGCGGGCCGACTCGCCCTCTCCGCCCGTGGACGGCTCGGTCTCCCACCTTCGCCGCCCACGCACCCCGTGCATGAGGGCTGCGTGGTAAAAAGCGAGCCGAGCGACGGGTGAAGCGACCCGCTCGCGCCACGATCACGGGTGGATGCCTTAAAGGCTGCATGCGCCACCCACATCTCCCACGACGCCGCAATCGACGCGTGCTGTTTGGGAAGCGGCGGATGCGTAGCAGATTCGACGCGCCATGGGCTTCAGCGTGTCTGCAGATTGCCTTGGGCCTGGCCCAACAGCGCTTCGGCACCGTGTATGGCCCAGGCTCGGGGCTCTGTCGGTGTACTAAGGTAGGGGTACCTCAAGACCCCAACTTGTGCACGGGCGGTGAGGCTCCCGCAGCTAGACCCACCAGATGCTTGCCGAGACCATCTCCCACTCCATACCAAGCCATTCAAGAACAAAGTATACAAGACGAAGCTCAAGACCCGGCAAGAGGAGCTTGCCGGGAAGGCCATTCGTGCTCAAGGCTACATCACTCCTGCAGATCCCGGCGAGAGGAACTCGCCGGGAGGACTAGAAGATCACGTCACGAAGACATGCCTCGGCCAGACGCGTCCGGCGAGGGCCCGGCAGCGGCAAGTCATAGAGCCCGACAAGCACCGGGCCCGCAAGATCAAGACCCGGCAAGGTGCTTGCCGGGGAGCTATGCTACGTGCCGCACTCCAGCTCATCGCCCACGCGTCGCCTCCGGCCTTTTCGAGACGCGTGGCGGGTGGTTGTCTTGCATGAGGGGTGCGGTGGCACTCCACGGTGGTGGCGCCGCCCGTGGCAAACGGAGACGCAAGGGCGGGAACTTTTGGGGCGACGGCGACGGCATTTAATGCTCTTGTCCCCCTCTCAAAAGTAGGTAGGATCCACTGCTCATGCAATCGTAGCCGCGACCTGTTCCCGAGACTGCTCCAACTACCACCTCTTTTACGTTTCTACCCCTCTACCATACGCTGACACTGCCGGTGACCCTTGCCCTATAAAAGGAGGCCCGTGCACAACGAGAGGAGGTTCCGATCATTTGCTACACTCGCGAGACTCGACTCTTTCATGACTCGTGACGCTCGGGTAGCTACTCTCCGAGCTCCCGAGATCAAATACAACACAAAGCAGCAGAGGGTTTTACGCGACCATCGCGCCAAGCTGGGTAAAATCAACGCGCTGCTGCTGACGGCCTCGATCGCTCTCCGCGCATCCTCCGCCTCGCATCAACACACGAAGGGGCCGCCCCCGCGGCCCCATAGGTGCCCGCCGCCCATCCCAATGTGACATGACAGCCGGTTTACTATATCAGTGAGGTGCTTATTGAGTCCAAGCAAAGGTATCCACATTGGCAGAAGCTCGTGTATGGGGTATTCATGGCAAGCTGGAAGCTTAAGCAATATTTCCTGGGTCATCCCATCACTGTGGTCAGTTCTGCTCCTTGGGAGGTATCATTCAAAACAGAGAAGCCACAAGATGAGTCGCCAAGTGGACCATTCAACTTGGGCCTCATGGTTTAAAGTATGTGCCACGCACTACTATCAAGCCTCAAGCACTGGTGGACTTCATCAACGATTGGACAGAACTACAGATGCCTGAAGAGAAGCCGGACAACACATATTGGACTATTCATTTTGATGGGTCCAGGCAATTGGAGGGCTCGGGGGCTGGAGTTGTTTTAGCTTCCCCTCGAGTTGACAAATTTTGTTATGTGCTAAGGTTGATGTTTCCCTGTACTAACAATGCAACTGAGTATGAGGCCTTGCTCCATGGTCTTCGGATGGCTAAGGAGATGAGCTTAAGCCGGGTAAGATGCTTTGGCAACTCAGATTTGGTGGCTCAGCAAATCTCAGGCAAGTGGGATTCCAAGGATCCCCTCATGGAGGCTTATCGCCGTGAAGTTGATGCCATTGCTGGACACTTCAAGGGTTACCAAGTGGAGCACATTGATCACAGAAAGAACGAGGCGGCTGATGCTTTAAGCCGGATGGGGTCTCAGTGTAAGACGGTGCCACCTAACACTTTCTTGGACATTTTGCATAACCCTTCTGTCAAGCTACCTACAGAGGAAGACTTGGTTGTTCCTAACCCGGGAGCACAACTGGTGGCGGCTCTTCATGTCATACCAGATTGGACAGTGCCATATTTGGCTTACATGACCAGGGGCGAGTTGCCTGAGGATGAAACCTTGGCCAGGAAGATAACCCGGCGGTCTAAGTCAATGACAATTGCCAATGGCGGGTTGTATCATCGCAGTGTCACTGGGGCGTTTCAGCGTTGTGTCTTTCCTGAGGAAGGTCAAGAAATCCTTCGTGAGATTCATGAAGGAGATTGTGGCCATCATGCCGGTTCAAAATCCCTTGTGGCCAAGGCTTTTTGTCATGGATTTTATTGGCTGATGGCTCACGCTGATGCGGAGGATTTGGTCAGTAAATGTGACGGTTGTCAGAAATTCTCAAGACAAGCTCATGTGCCGGCTCAAGAATTAAGGATGTTTCCAATTACTTGGTCGTTTGTAGTCTGGGGGCTTGACATGGTTGGGACTTTCAAAAGGTCCAAAGATAAAAAGACCCACCTCTTGGTGGTGGTTGACAAATTCACAAAGTGGGTTGAGGCAGAGCCAGTTAGTAAGTGTGACGCAGCCACGATGGTTCAATTCATGAAAAAGGTGATCTTACACTTTGGCTTTCCACACAGCATTATAACTGACAATGGTACTAATCTATCCAAGGGTGCCATGGAGGAGTTCTATAAACGTGAGCATATCCGCCTTGATGTTCCATCAGTAGCTCACCCCCAATCCAATGGTCAAGCTGAAAGAGCCAATCAGGAAATCTTGAAAGGCATCAAACCCCAGCTTATGGTTCCTTTGCAACGGACGCCGGGTTGTTGGGTGGAAAATTTACCTTCTGTGATATGGAGCATCAATACTACCCCCAACAGGTCTACGGGTTACACGCCTTTCTTCATGGTTTATGGAGCAGAGGCGGTTCTACCTAGTGACATCCATCATGACTCGCCCCGTGTGGCGGCTTACGTTGAAGCTGATAACGAACAAGCCCGTCAGGATGCACTTGACCTGTTAGATGAAAAGCGTGACTTGGCAGCAGCCCGCTCGGCGATTTACCAACAGGACCTGCACCGTTATCACAGCCACCGGGTTAAGTCCAGAATCTTTCAAGAAGGTGATTTGGTGCTCCGGCTCATCCAGGATCAAACTGATGCACACAAGTTATCCCCACCTTTGGAAGGGCCCTTTGTGGTCAGCAAGAACTTGAACAACGGGTCATACTACCTTATTGACGTTCGAGAGCACAAAGACTCATGTAAGTCGGAGGAAGAGACCCGCCGGCCGTGGAATATCGCTCATCTTCGGCCTTACTACACTTGAGCCACTGGCTCTCATGATGTACATATTTTGATGATGTATATATTCTGATAAGTAATAAAGCAGGACCTCTGTCCTTTTCATCCTCAATGATCATATGTCTTCATCATCATCATTTCAAACAACCAATTGGGGGCTGATCATATTCGAATCTAGCTTAACCCTCTTGGTCCGGCTCATGATCGTATTCGAATCTAGCCGTTAAACCTCATGATCACTAGGGGGTTTCCTGTTCAAACATAGGTCGTATTCGAACCAAAGAGAACATAGCTATCGGTACCCTTTTGATCGGCACAATGCCAAACTCACTAGGGGGCTTCTTGATTGTATTCGAATCATAGCTTAACCCCTTTTGGGTCGGACTTTGATCGTATTCGAATCAGAGTCGCTAAAAAACTCTCAACGTCATTTGGGGGCTTCCTGTTCACACATAGGTCGTATTTGAACCAAAGAGAACATAGCTGTCGGTACCCTCTTGATCGGCACAACACCAAAGCCACTGGGGGCTACATGATCGTATTTGAATCCTAGCTTAACCCCTTTGGAACGTTTACTGATTGTATTAGAATCAGAAGCCTCGATTTTTTTCAATTTGGTTTAAGTTTTTGCAAACAATCTTTGGTTTTGTCTTGAGAATTTTTTATTCAGATCTAAGTATAAGTGTGGTTTAAATTTAACCCGGCTTGGTTTTGGATGATAAGTTGCCAACATATGACAATCATCATATATTTGGAAGTGTTAGCTTCTAAGGATCGGGTTATCACCCTTACTGTTCGGGTCACATAAACCGGCAATACAAATTCAAGATCACAGGTATGATATTATAGTTGTGTTTCAAAGCTATAATTCATAACAGGCTTATCTGTGACTTTTTTTTCCATATTAGGGGTTATATATAATATGTTATAACCCGCCCTGCGGTAAGCCGCCAAGGGTTTTTCTTATGATCTATTTATGCGTGCAGGACAGTTCAAAGACTTTCTTAAGCATAAGGAAAACAGATGATAAGATGGTGGCTTAAGAGTATTGAGCATCAAAACGTGCACGATGGCACGATAAAGCAAAGTCATTTCTACCCTATAACATGACTCCCCGAGTCCAAATGATTAAATTGTTTTTCAGCAGGCCATAGATATGAGCCGCCCGGCGGATCAATTCTCTTGTTGACCTGAAGCTTCCGGGTCAGACCTCTCCGCTCCTTCGCCCTGTTCCCTGTCCTGGAAGGTTGATGATGACCAGTCAATGCCATTCAAAGCTTCAAATTCAGCTTCATCATCAATTAGTCCAGTCGGGTCAGCTTCAGGGGCGAAGGTATGCTTACGGATTGGTGGGATCAGGCTGGTCACTTTCTAATGCAGTGTTGGAATCCTCCGGTTCTCGGCGTCATAACCTGTCTGGTACCTGGTGAGATCCGCCTCATCAGCAATCAAGGTGGCCACAGGGCGTATTTCCTTCACACAAGCGGTGAAATCCTCCTGTTCAAATGAAGTGCCATCTTCCTTGAGGCTTGGATACCCAATGGTGCGGGTCTAATTCCGATAGCCAACCTTTGGCTCGGCTTAAGGCAGCCACAGCTCCGGCTCTCGCAGACGATCACCTTAGTTCATTGAATCATTGGGGTAGCACAGAAAGCTTCTTTAGCACATCCACCAGGAGTGTGGGGACTTCATTTGACAGGGCAACTATGGCTAAGGCACGCTGAGATCCGGTGTAAAGCTGTTCCACAAGCGTATAAACCGCCTTCAGCTTCACCAGCATGTCTTGATTGAGATTTGAGCTCCTGGGGCCTGCATAGCAATGTCAGGTGAGTTAATAACAATTTATATGATCACTAGAAAGATTCAAATATTTGGTACTTGCAGGGCGACTTACCAAAGATTGCTGAGACCATCTGATATACATGGCATTTTAAGCCGGATAATTCGACGGTCGCCTCTTCAAGAGCCGCCTCTGCCTTCTCAGCTCGATTGGTCAAAGAAATATTTTCTTCAGCCCAGGCCTTTTTCTCCACTTCAAAGTCTTTTTTCAGTTTCTCTTGTTCAGAAACACTGAATTCAAATTTTGAGTTGGCTCTTTGGGTTTCAGTCTCCTGTGCTTCCAGGCGGTTCTTCAAGACACTTCTGGTTGAAGTTGAGTGGTGGTGGCCTGTACAAATACCGGGTCAAAATCATGACTATTAGCATACAAATGGTAAGTTCCAAGCATTTTGCAAGCAACAACACTTGGCACTTGGGGGCTAATGTCTACCAAAGAATTTTATCTCAGTGGCGGTTCATGAGAGTAAGTCCCAAGCACTTTGCAAGCAAGAGTACTTGGCACTTGGGCACTAATGCATATTGCTGTTAAAGCTTTACAAGTATTTTATTCTATGCAAGCATATGAAGGACCGACTCATTCATGCTGATTAAACCGGCCCTTGGGGACTACGAAGTAAGGCGGATTTTCTCCAAATTTTGTCAAAATATGTTACTAATGCTCATAAGTTTGTCCTAAGTCTACAGCATATTCATCATAAGCAATAGACTTGGGGGATGGCATAGTAAGGATAATTCAATGAAGGGAAGAGTTATACCTCAAATTTCAGGTGCATTTGCTTCACCATATCAACTTCAAGGCCACGGCTGTTGTGCACTTGGCTAAGATAGCTAGAAAAGACTTCCCCAATGCTCATGTGAGTATAATCAGCAATGTCAAATCTGACCTTACGGCATTCCAGGTGCTCCTCCTTGGCAGAACACTTGGCTAGCACAGTTGATCTCCCCGGCTCACTAAAGCCGGTCCTGGTAATCTCAACATCAGCATTTTATGGGTCATATGTCTTAGCCGGGCTAGAGACTTCAGGATTTTTAGAGCCATTGGCAGTTTGCTCCGCAGGTGGGTCAGCAATCAGCATTGGCGTGTCATGAGCCGGTTCAGGTGGTGGCTCGAGAACAGAGGCCTCAGGCGTGGCCGTCTGGAGTTTCGGCTCTTTGAAGATTGGCTCTTTGCCTGGCTTGTTCTTCTTTGAATTTTTGCTGGGCTTTGCTTTTCTACTACATAAAATCAAATGATCAATACAAATATAAAGAATTGAAATGAATATAGGATAAGTAAGTTATCATTACCATGGAGCGGTCTTGAAAGCCGGCAAGTTGGACTGGATTGAATCGCCGGAGGAAGGTAAAGTTTCCTGATAATTCGAGTCAGAAGAATTGAGTGGTTGATGAGTGAGACCCGCCAAAGGATAAAAGGGATTTAAATCAAGGTGACCTTGTTCCGGCGCTTATTTGGTGTATCTGGTAAGCCGGAGGAGAGTTCCGCGTTTTTGCTGGTCCGGGTCTGCCTCCGGCTCTCATGAATCTGTCGCTTCAAAAGAAATTGAGGATCTTGATAAGCTAAAGGATGTGAAAATCTTACTTTCCGGGTTACTCTTCGTATTTTTTGTCTTGGCAAAGGCTCTGAGTCGGAGGAAATAATAGTTACCTCTTCATCTACCCCATGACTCGTTCCCATGTTATCCTGATCATAATCGGTATCAATAAGGTGATTAAAAAATGAGCCAAGAGAGTCAAGGGCTACCTCTGACTCAGAAGAGTCCTCCAGTTGAAACAGCTTAGAAGTGCTAGACTTTTTTTCCTTTTATCTTCGCGGCGTCTTTCCTGGCGGCTCTCTTGGCCTTCGTGGCTCTCTTTGCAGCCTCATGATCATACTTTGCTTTCTAGAATTTATCATCAGCCTGCGAAAATCAGCAAAGGTTTGAGTACAGACAAAATGTCAAGGATGAAGGTAATTTATTCAATTTGGCGACTTACTGCTGGAGCTGGGTTAGCTTTGCAGAAAGGGCTTAACCCACCTTGCCACAATCTGCTAGGCTCTCGTTCAAGAGTGACTTGGTCATATCGTTGATGACGTCGTCAGGTAAATCATCAGGGCTGTGCAGCAGAGGGTCATTCTTCTCTCCCGTGTAAGTGCACATCAAACCGGAGCGGCGGCTCAACGGAATGATCCGCTAGGCAAGCCAAACCCGGACCAAGTTGATACCATTTAGCCCATTCCCCCAAAAGAGCCTTGACTTTAGCCATGGTGGGGGCGAGCGTCTGGCGTTCGACGGCTGTCACCTTATCAGGAAGCGGATGATTGGAGTCAAGACACAGAGCACGAAAGCCGGGCAGAGGTTTCTCATCAGCCGGAGAAGTGTCTTGGCAATAGAACCATGTCTGGTTCCAGTCTTTGGGGTGACTTGGTGGATTCGCGTAAGGAAAAATGACGTCTCTCCGTCATTGGATTGAGACCCCGCCAAGTTCCAAGCTAGGTCCATTGGCACATTCATTCTGGCGGTTCAAATAAAATAACTATCTGAAGAGTAGTAAGTTGGGCTCTTCTCCAAGATACACCTCACTGAACACTTGAAAGTTGCAAATATTAGACACGGAGTTGGGTCCGATGTCTTGAGGACGGAGGTCAAAAAAGTGCAGGACGTCTCTGAAGAACTTTGAGTCGAGTGGTGAAAAACCCCGGTTCATATGATCAGTGAAGACGATGACCTCCCCCTCTTTGGGCTGAGGTTTTTCTTCTGTTGGGTCAGGAGCGTGATATGACATGACTTCCTTCTTTGGCAGATAGCCAGTCTTCACAAAGTCATCGAGTGTACTATTTGTGACAATGGATTTGACCCAATTGCATGAAGTGGGTTGTTTGGGCGGCATTGTGAAGGAAGCCTAACAAAGAGTAAAATTTTTGGTTCAAATTTAAGCCGGAGGGAAGTGTTACAGTACATATTCAAAATGGCAGCTTATAAAGGGGCCTAATGGTATATGACTAATTAGTCAGGTGATCTAAACTGCCATGAGCGGTGCAAATTATTTAAGCTGCCATGATAAGTTGGATAATGTCTATTGAGCATTGCAATTTAAGTCGGCAGTTTGAGCCGCCATGGCTAGAAGGATCTAACAAAATGCAGATTTGGCTAAGTGTTATACAAACAAGTTTCACAGGTTGCAGCTATTATTTTGGATCAACGATTGTTCAGGAAAATAAAATAAATCTAGACCTAAAAACCAGTACAGATGAGTTCATGAGCCCTTACAAGGTTTTTTCTTCAAAGAAAGGGGATGTACTGGTATCAAAAGTGGAAACAGAACAACCACCGCATGAGTTCTACATTACTTTTGGATCAAAAGAGGCTACGGTGGAGGAACTATGAAGAAACCACGATGAACTACGAAGGACACAGAGAAACTTGCAAACCCTAATGCGGATCTTAGGTACGGGAAGGCAGAACTTACAGCTGCAGATCTACTGCGGAGGGTCGTCGACGTTCTCTGGATCGACTCAGGTTGATGCAGTGGCGGAGGTTGAGGAAGACGAGGTGCGCTGCGGAGGCGGCGGAGCTCGAGTGACAGCGGGGTTGCGAGAGGAAGAAGACACTGGAAAGGGGGGGAATGAGGAAAGATCGGTCGGGCCTATTTATAAGGAAAGATTCTTAAGTGGGCGTGAAAAATGAGGAGGCTGAAAATATGGTTATCCAGCTACTAGGATGCCTGGATTCTTGGGATGGTCATTAAGATAAGGATCCGTTGAGATATGTTGGACAAAGTTTGAATTAATGGCAGATGACGTCATGGCGGGTTACCACAGATCCAAAGGATGACATCATGGCGGGTTATATAACTTCTACACAGACGAAGAGCAGAATATTTTTTCTAAAGTGTTGAAGATTGACATGAACCCGTTCAAATCAACCTGGGGCCTAATGTGGGGGATATAACTATTAGGTATGACCCGCCCAGGAGGGACCGGGTTATACCTATGGCGATTTATGAAGCCCAAGACGGCACTAGAAGGTGGCGCTTCAGTTAAGGGCCCAAGGCCCAAAGGCGATTTAAGGCCCGTAGAGATAAACCGCCATATGTACAAACCTTGTACTGTAAGGCAGGACTAGAGAGAGACTGAGCCGGACACTGTTTATGAGCCGGCCGGGACTCTATGAGCCGCTGGGCGTCGACCTCTGTATATAAAGGGACGACCCGGCGATGGTTCAGGGCAAGTAACATCAGATCGAGAACTAGGTCAAGCGGATTTTGAAAGTACATGTAGTCCCCATGTGTGGTTTTGGTAATTAAATGACAATCCTAATGGACTAATGTTTGCACTGAGACATACATTTGAAGGAAAGTTCCATTTGCAATGCATGAAGAATATTTGATGAATTGGTGGATGAAATCCATCATCATATATATATATGCATTGAGACTTGATAATGAATGACAATTCCTATGAAGAAACAATGACATCAAGTTATATAGGAAGGTTTGTTCCATGGGTGATGCAAGAAGGATATTGAATGGATTCGGAAAAAATGCCATATAAATGTAGTTGTGCATCAAGATTAATCATGGAGCAAAGATTAAGGTTGACCAAGATGAAGATCGAAGACTGAATTCAAAGATGGTCAACACACAAGCGCAAATCATGTGCCACGTGAGATCTTGTGGTATGGTAAGAATTTGTCAATTGCGCTTTGTGTACTAACCCATACTATGTGTTGCCTATGTTTTTGAGAGGAGATTCTCATGGGCTCGCATCGAGAGAGAGAGAGAGAGATTTCAAGTGTCTATGAGAGGATGACATCAAGTGTTGATGATCATGGTTGACAAGGGCAAGTTCAAGATAACTATCCCGAAGGATTACATGCTTGAAGCTTGTGGATGATCACATGATGGACACATGAAGATAAATACAAAGCAAAGCTTCCCACATTGTGTATGGGGGAGCTACTTGAAGACTTCACCAATGTCTTGCCATTCAACTTGATCCAAGAAGAAACTTCAACTTCAAGCTCAAGTGAAAGGCTCGAGTCAAAGGTATTAGTTCCTTCGACGTTAGTGTTGTGGAGTGATGAACACCGAAGGAACACATACACTCAAGAATGGATTATTGATAGCTATGTAGTGTAGACCTTTTATGATTCTTGAGTTATAGGGATCCCGCACTATTAAGAGGGGATCAAAGGGGTTCGTGATAGATTTTCTCAAGTCAACATCTTCTCTACACAATTCCACTCATATCCTATATACCAAAGAAAATCCAAAGCCAAATAGGTTACCCAAATACATGATAAAACCTTTGCATATTTTGCATCCTCCATTTTGGTTCATCTTGGGTGGTTCTCTATGTGAGGACCTGGGTTTTTTTCATAGCTTCAAAACGAGCCCAAGATCATCAAAATCGGAGTCCGGATGTAAAAGTTGTGCCTGTTTCAGTTTCTAGGCTGCAGCAGTTTGGTTTGGCCGGATCATCCGGGTCCTCTCCCATATCATCCGGGATTTGCCCGGATCATCCGGGTTCCTGCCCGAATCATCCGGGTTATTCGTAAAATTCATCACAGAAGCTTATTCCGCTAGCCGGATCATCCGGCTACCCACTCGGATCATCCAGGAATTGCCCGGATCATCCGGCTATGTCCCCGGACATCCGGGTATCTACTTCACCACATTGTATATTGACCTTCCCGGATCATCCGGGCATTGCCCGGATCATCCGGGTATCGTCGAGATCATCCGGCAGGTCAACAACTGCGGAAACGGCTCTATTTTCTTTGGGGTATAAATATCCCTCTCCCACTCCGGGAGGGCTGAGCAACACATTCATATGAACCCTAGAACACAAAAGGCTCCTCTCACTTCTCCTACACCAAATCTTAGATCCCGGAGAGATTTCGAGAGTTCTTGAGAGATTTTCCAATCAAGTGATAGATCCACTCCCTCTCCCTCTCTTGACCAAAGGAACTCGTGATTTGAGCAAGTCTTGAGCATTTCCCTTTGTTCTTGTTACTCTTGGAGGTTGGAGACTCCTAGGCGGTAGGAGTGCTCGGTGAGGAATCAACTTGTGATTTGTCCCCGGAAAGTTTGTGAAGGTTTGGAGGCCGCCTCAAGGTCTACCACTAGTGGTTGAGAATTGCCTTCGTGGTGATATCTCAAGGAGAATAGGGTGAGCCTTCGTGGTGTTGGTGTGCCTTCGTGGTAACATCCACCTCTCTAACGGTGACTAGCTTCCCTCCAAGGAGGTTAACATCGGGATACATCCTCGTCTCCGTGACTTTGGTTATCCCTAAACCTAACTCCTTACTTGTGGTTTACTTTGGTCATTTGACCGTGCATTCACTATATCTTGTTGTCCTCATTATATTGTGGTGGTTGATTATATTGTGTTGGCCATTTCCTTGTAGAGATTATTTAGGCCTACACTTCATATTCCATAATTCATACTTGCTACTATTGATATACATTGTAATTAGTGTGAGTTGCTAACTTGTGTTATAAACTTCCATATATTGTGATATTGCTCAAGTAAGTTTGTGTAACTTACTTGAGTTTGCTTGTATCATTAAATTCCATATATTGTGATACAATTTGTGTAAGCTTGTATTGCTTACTTGTGGTTGTGTGTATTATTCATTTCCATACCTCGTGATATACACTGAGTAAGTTTGTGTGACTTACTTGTGCTTACTCATATCCTGTTGTTCTCATCTTGTTTATGCTAAGTTGTTGGTGCACTTAGTGAGCCTAGTATATTTAGGATTTGTGCTTGAAAAGTATCCGCTTAGTTTATTTCCGCATTAGGATATAGCCAAATCTGTAAAAGATTTTAAAACGCCTATTCACCCCCCTCTAGGCGACATCGTGGTCCTATCAATTGGTATCAGAGCCCGGTCTCTCCTTATTAGGCTTCACCGCCTAGAGAGTAACGATGTCGACTAGTGAACTAGTGCACAAAAACACTTTTGATTGGATGGCACAAATTATCACCTATGGAGAATTCGCATGCTTTGTCACTTTCGGGCCATGGGTCCAAATGCTTTGCGAATTGTTCTTATAGGAATTTCTATTGCTAAGGATGGACATTCTCCATCTATTGAGGATATGTATCTTGATTGTGATACTTTTCCTGTCATTCATCAAGCTTTAACCTTTGAAGTGTTAAGGCGGTCACGACTTGCAAGTCAGCTCATGAGACTTGGACCAAAGTTGAAGATATATATGGTGGGTCCAATCTTGATGAAGATAATATTCTATTTGGGGAGTTGATGGAGGAGTTCTCCACATTTTTAAATCATGAAGAGCTCTCTATTACTTCCACCTCCGATTACTAGCACACTTCAATATCTTGCACTTCACCAACATGTGGCATGCCATAAGGTAATGACATGGTGAGTGAAGAAATATCTTGTGATGATGGTGTTAAGCTCATTTGTGATGATATGCTTGATCTCCCATGTTGCCATGATAGAAATACCTTGGTTTCCTCTAGTTGTTTTATGACTAACCATGTAGAGGAAACCAAGAAAGATGAGGCATGCTTGATTGATGAAGAACCCTTGTCTTCAAAAGAATCATCATCAACCCCCTTTGTTCACATGTGCCTCATGGCAAGAGGTAATGATGAGGTATCATCTTCTCTTAGTGATAATGATGATAGTTGTAATGAGGATGATGATGATGACTTGACTCAAAATCTCTATGAGATTGGGTAAACTCTTCATAAAGCTAAAAATAATACTTATGAAAGGTTCCAAGATGTTCTTGCTTGCTTTAAAAAACGTAATGATTTATTTCTCAATGAGCAAGCTAAAAGTGAACATCTTGAACATGAACTTGCTAAGGCTCATGAAACGCTTAGTGACTTGAGGTCTTCAAAAGAAGAGATTAAAGTTACTCATTGTAAGCTTAAAGATAATTTTGAGCTCCTTCTCCTTGAATGCAATAGTGTCAAGGGAGAGCTCATAAAACTCTCTAAGTCTCATGAGGAGCTTCAATCAACTCGTGAGAAGTCACTAAGTGCTACTTGCTCCTCTCATATTGATAATGATGTTTGTGCTACTAACTCGATTTCATGTGATGCATCAATTTTGAAGGAGAATGTTGAGCTATGTGCTCAACTTGATTTGCTAACAAGAAATTATGGGAAATTGGAAGAAAGTCATGCAAAGCTCTCGGGCGCTCATGAGGATCTTTTAAGCTCTCATAGTAAGATAAAGTTAGCTCACGAGGCTATGGTCTCCGAGGTAAAATATTGTGAGTCTCATGTGAACATTAGCACATCTACTCTAAATGCTTTATTGCCATGTGCGAATCCTTGCAGTTCATCCACCTCTCATATTATATCCACTCATAATGAATTGCTCACCATGCCTTGTTGCTCTAACAATGAAGCTTCTACTTCCTCTAGTTCTTTTGTTAATACTAACCTTGTAGAGGAAAATAAAGAGCTCAAGGCCCAAGTCACTAGTTTGAAGAAAGACTTGGAAAAATGTTGTGATAATATCTTGAGTGTGCAAAAGGACCCTCAAGACAAAACAGGACTTGAGTTCATCTCCAACAAGAAGAAGTCCAAGAATAAGAAGAAGGGACAAGATCAAGTCAAGAATTCGGCCAACATTACTTGCTTCAAGTGCAAGAATGTTGGACACCATGTGAGATCTTGTCCATTGAAGAAGAAGGCTTCAAATGTGAAGCATCAAGGGAAGTGGCCTCAAGTTCAATATCAAGATAATGAAAGGCCTCTTCCCATGCCTAACCAAGATAATGCTCTCCAAGTTGAAAAGGTAAAGAAGAAGAGAAAGGGGAGCACATGTTGCTATATTTGCCGTAAGAAGGGACACATAGCTTCATATTGTCCCAACGGTAACATATCTAAGCCTCCTATAGTCAATAATCATTATTCGCTAAGGAAGGATCTTGGTGGCAATGTGTTTGCCAAGTTTGTGGGTTCCCAAAGAAGTTTGAAAATGGACAAGACCATTTGGGTTGCCAAGCCTATTGTTACTAACTTCTTAGGACCCAACTTGGTTGGGGACCATCAAGCTCAAACTTGATCAATAGGTGTGTGGATGGCATTGGAGACTTGGCTACTTCATGAAGAAAACTATTTTCACCATATGTTATGGTTAATGCCAAGTCAAGTGGATTATCATCATATCTATCAATCCAATGCTCCTCTTTGTGGTAACTTGTACTTGCATTGTGTACATTGAAAGTTACTAAGTCCATTGCGTGTTTAAATTTTTTAACTAGCATGTGCTTGTATATGTTGTGCTTCCTAATATACTTGATTCGTGTTATCTAGCATGCGTAAGTTGCTATGCACATCATATAGTTGTGTGTGTGGTTTCGAGCCTTTATTGCTTCATTAGTTGAATCTTCATTGGTGTTTTTGAGATATTAATGGATCATCACATTATGGGGGAGTGCTATGATTTACACATATCACAAACCTTAAATATGTATATATGTAGGATACCACCTAGTATTGTTAGTGCAATATTATCTAGTTACTATGTGGTATGTAAAGTTCATTTGAAACTCAAATCCTCATCCATTAATTATCCTTAGTTGGGTTTCATTTGCCTCTTATGAATAATACATGGATTATCACATTATGGGGGAGTGATATACTTTGTACATATCACTTCTCGTGTGAACATTAACAATAGAGGTTTGCCACTTTGCCACTTAGAATTTATATTTGAGATTATCTTATATCGCTGTGGCATGCAATGCTTTGTTTGAGTATGGTATTCTTGTGCGGTTTTGCCCATGGTTATCTTAAAAATCGTATTTGGAAAATCATTTGAATAGATACATTCCAATTGTTGCTTTGCATGATGATCTATCTAATTGGAATGTTAATAATATGCTAGCCAAGCATTGTGTTTATTTCTAAACTCTCATGTTATGCTTGTGTTAGTATAGATGATCATGTACTTATTTGGTTTCTACACCAAATGTCAAATTGAAACACCATTTTGTTCGAGTTCATCTTATTAGTTTGTATGGAGTTTTGGTAGTTTGTTATCTCATTGTTTATAGTGTCCTATATCTTCTTGAGTGAGATATTCCCATGAGTATGTGTGCAATGCATATCTTATATGCTCATTGTTTTTCCTTGGTTCATATGTTGAACTTTGGGTGCTATCATATGTTGATTTGTCACTTTGAGTCATTTTGGACAACATGAATGACTAATGATGTTATTGGAAGTATTAACTGTTATGTGTTCATTTGTCCAATTTGTATCTCCTTGGATTTTGGGAGGCTTGTGCATGTGTATTTACTATGTGTAAATTCGCATGCCTTGTTTGCTTTATTTGATCCAATATATATATGGTAAATCCATCAAATTCTTAATAGCTAAGATGTGCATGATATTCAAATTCATATCGATATGCACATATTTAAGTGATTTTACCCTATGTTTTGTAGTTATGCTAACTACTTTGGACCCAATAAGTTTGGGGACCATATTGTACTTAAATTGTTTTAGGTACATTTGAGAAGCATTGGGTGCTTGGCTTATTCATGAAAGTGGTGGCACTATGAGGAAATTAGAGCCAAGCTCGAACCATTGCCTACTACATCATTCCAATGCTATCTCGGTAACAAGTATCTACTTCATGCATACACTTCTTGCATTCAACCTTGTGTAGGTTGCATCATGGCATGAATTTCTTGACTCGCTCTTGTCATACTTGTTTTCTTTCTCAAAGAATCGCAACAATGATCTATTGTTGCTAGTTGTGATGTCTTTGATGGTTGTGTGTTTGGAGTTCATTAATATACGATAAGATTACATTAAGCCATGTGCTATACTTTCAAGCAAAGATCCCATTGGTATATTTTATGTCTCTCGTTTGGATATCTTATTCTTATTCATGTGTACATCCTTCTTTGTGGATGTATATCATCATGATTGTCATCTACCTAGAATCTTATACACGTGAGCCAAGTTACATCCCTAGTTGATATCCCTATTCTTTCATGTCCACCGTTTCATTCTCTTTTTATATCTTTGGTGGCTTCATGGAAGCATTTGTTGTATGAGTGTGTGTCTTACCTCTTTGCATCTTAGTGCACTCATGTTTGGTGAAGATTGTTGTCCTCGTGCTTGTCTTGACAAGCCTATTATTTCCTATCTTCATCATGGGTCGTCACAAGCTTTGATTTTTAATTTGCTACTAGTGAGCTTGTGAACCCATTTGCTTGATGTGTTTGTGACCTTCTTAATTTCGTGTGTGTGGGAAGGACATGTCTTGCACCTTGTATCTCATTTACTCAAGACTATGTTGATGCTTAATTCTCATCCTTATACTAGTCTTCTCAAGTGCTTTGACGTGACTCACACATATCATTTTGGTTGTGCCTATTCTTAGGTTGCCTCATTTATATGTTGCTCAACCATATGTTTGTTCCAAATGCTAGGCTTCTTTTCTTATCTATGCTTGCTTGCAATTGTTTTGTGTTCCTATTGATTTGGGGGGAATGATGATCCTATTTTGTGCACTTGTATCCAAATACAAAAATTCTAAATAGTGCACAAATCATGGGAGATTCTCTATTTTCCTAGAACACTCCTCTTCCCAAATCGTAGTATTCATTTATCCTTTTGGCTCATCGGATCTTTTGATTGCTTGCTTCACTTTGTGGTATGCAAATGAGATCAATTTGTGCCATGTGCTTTGTGCCATGTGCCTTGCTATTATGACTAGGCTCAAGTTGTATAATAATGGATTCACTTGTGGATATCATGTTATTATCAATTGCATTCTTTCTTTTGTGTATACAAGTTTCTTTATGGATACATATCATGATTATTATAGGCCACTTAGAAATTTTTATACATGAAAAAGTTCATATCTTCGTATCTGATTGCATTCTATAGATTTTGGGCTCCTTTAATTGTTCATCATTGAATATGTGCATTTGTTTTCACTCACATTTTGTTATATGCACACATTAAGGAGGAACTCATACTATATTGGTCTGCTAGATGTTTTGTCTTCTATTTTGGCATTTGTTGCCAATGGGGGAGAAGTTTAGAGGGTTTAAGATAAATATATTTTCTAGTTCTTGTTGTCACTCATGCATATCTACCCTTGTTATATATTCCTATTGCATGGATGAGTCTTGTATATAGAGACTTTGTTGCCAATGGGGGAGAAGTTTAGAGGGTTTAAGATAAATATCTTTTCTAGTTCTTGTTGTCACTCATGCATATTCCTATTGCATGGATGAGTCTTCTCTATAGAGAAATCTTCTCCTAGTTTATGTCAACCAATATATGCAATGACATTCAAAGTTCATTCACAAATTCATATATTATGGGGGAGTTTGCTCTATATACTATGGGTGTACTATCATCAAATGCTTGTGTAGTGTATTGATGATACTACAACCATCCAAGTATACAATTTATCCTTGGATAAATTTCATGCTTGTTTAAAATTCATTATATAAACCCTCTTGTTGAGATTGTCATCAATTACCAAAATGGGGGAGATTGAAAGTACATGTAGTCCCCATGTGTGGTTTTTGTAATTAAATGACAATCCTAATGGACTAATGTTTGCACTGAGATATACATTTGAAGGAAAGTTCCATTTGCAATGCATGAAGAATATTGGATGAATTGGTGGATGAAATCCATCAACATATATATATGCATTGAGACTTGATAATGAATGACAATTCCTATGAAGAAACAATGACATCAAGTTATATAGGAAGGTTTGTTCCATGGGTGATACAAGAAGGATATTGAATGGATTCGGAATGAATGCCATATACATGTAGTTGTGCATCAAGATTAAGGTTGACCAAGATGAAGATCGAAGATTGAATTCAAAGATGGTCAACACACAAGCGCAAATCATGTGCCACGTGAGATCTTGTGGTATGGTAAGAATTTGTCAATTGCCCTTTGTGTACTAACCCATACTATGTGTTGCCTATGTTTTTGAGAGGAGATTCTCATGGGCTCGCATCGAGAGAGAGAGATTTCAAGTGTCTATGAGAGGATGACATCAAGTGTTGATGATCATGGTTGACAAGGGCAAGTTCAAGATAACTATCCGAAGGATTACATGCTTGAAGCTTGTGGATGATCACATGATGGACACATGAAGATAAATACAAAGCAAAGCTTCCCACATTGTGTATGGGGAGCTACTTGAAGACTTCACCAATGTCTTGCCATTCAACTTGATCCAAGAAGAAACTTCAACTTCAAGCTCAAGTGAAAGGCTCGAGTCAAAGGTATTAGTTCCTTCGACGTTAGTGTTGTGGAGTGATGAACACCGAAGGAACACATACACTCAAGAATGGATTATTGATAGCTATGTAGTGTAGACCTTTTATGATTCTTGAGTTATAGGGATCCTGCACTATTAAGAGGGGATCAAAGGGTTCGTGATAGATTTGCTCAAGTCAACATCTTCTCTACACAATTCCACTCATATCCTATATACCAAAGAAAATCCAAAGCCAAATAGGTTACCCAAATACATGATAAAACCTTTGCATATTTTGCATCCTCCATTTTGGTTCATCTTTGGTGGTTCTCTATGTGAGGACCTGGGTTTTTCATAGCTTCAAAACGAGCCCAAGATCATCAAAATCGAGTCCGGATGTAAAAGTTGTGCTGTTTCAGTTTCTAGGCTGCAGCAGTTTGGTTTGGCCGGATCATCCGGGTCCTCTCCCATATCATCCGGGCTTTGCCCGAATCATCGAGTTCCTGCCGGATCATCCGGTTATTCGTAAAATTCATCACGAAGCTTATTCCGCTAGCCGGATCATCCGCTACCCACTCGGATCATCCGGAATTGCCCGGATCATCCGCTATGTCCCCGGACATTCGGTATCTACTTCACCACATTGTATATTGACCATCCCGGATCATCCGGGCATTGTCCGGATCATCCGGGTATGCGTCCAGATCATCCGGGCAGGTCAACAACAGCGGGAAACGGCTCTATTTTCTTTGGGGGTATAAATATCCCTCTCCCACTCCGGGGAGGGTTGAGCAACACATTCATATGAACCCTAGAACACAAAAGGCTCCTCTCACTTCTCCTACACCAAACCTTAGATCCGGAGAGATTCGTGAGAGTTCTTGAGAGATTTTCCAATCAAGTGATAGATCCACTCCTCTCCCTCTCTTGACCAAAGGAACTCATGATTTGAGCAAGTCTTGAGCATTTCCTTTGTTCTTGTTACTCTTGGAGGTTGGAGACTCCTAGGCGGTAGGAGTGCTCGGTGAGGAATCAACTTGTGATTTGTCCCCGAAAAGTTTGTGAAGGTTTGGAGGCCGCCTCAAGGTCTACCACTAGTGGTTGAGAATTGCCTTCGTGGTGATATCTCAAGGAGAATAGGGTGAGCCTTCGTGGTGTTGGTGTGCCTTCGTGGTAACATCCGCCTCTCTAACGGTGACTAGCTTCCTCCAAGGAAGTGAACATCGGGATACATCCTCGTCTCCGTGACTTTGGTTATCCCTAACCCTAACTCCTTACTTGTGGTTTACTTTGGTCATTTGACCGTGCATTCACTATATCTTGTTGTCCTCATTATATTGTGGTGGTTGATTATATTGTGTTGGCCATTTCCTTGTAGAGATTATTTAGGCCTACACTTCATATTCCATAATTCATACTTGCTACTATTGATATACATTGTAATTAGTGTGAGTTGCTAACTTGTGTTATAAACTTCCATATATTAGATATTGCTCAAGTAAGTTTGTGTAACTTACTTGAGTTTGCTTGTATCATTAAATTCCATATATTGTGATACAATTTGTGTAAGCTTGTATTGCTTACTTGTGGTTGTGTGTATTATTCATTTCCATACCTCGTGATATACACTGAGTAAGTTTGTGTGACTTACTTGTGCTTACTCATATCATGTTGTTCTCATCTTGTTTATGCTAAGTTGTTGGTGCGCTTAGTGAGCCTAGTATATTTAGGATTTGTGCTTGAAAAGTATCCGCTTAGTTTATTTCCGCATTAGGATATAGCCAAATCTGTAAAAGATTTTAAAACGCCTATTCACCCCCCTCTAGGCGACATCGTGGTCCTATCATTCGCTCCCTGGTAATCGAGACATAAGCAATCCCACTCAAAACTGGATCGTAGGCTTTTACCTTCACCGTAAGGGGTCGGACCAATATAAACCCCGTGTCCTTTGTCCCGATTAACCCCTTTAAGCTTCCTAGTTGCAATGGCTCCATGACTAAGTCCTTTCACTAGGACATCTGACGTGACAATTCCACGACACTCCCCCACCAACAACAATCATCATTCCATGGCTTGCCCAAAACAACGGGTGCCTCCAACTAACAACAATCCTGGGGGAGTTTTGTTTGCAATTATTTTGTTTTGATTTGAGCATGGGACTGGGCATCTCGGTGACCAGCCATTTTCTCGTGAGTGAGGAGCGGAGTCCACTCCTCTTGAGAATAACCCGCCTATCATGGAAGATACAGACAACCCTAGTTGATACATGAGCTATTCGAGCATGCAAAATAGAATTTCATTTGAGGGTTTAGAGTTTGGCACATACAAATTTACTTGGAACGGCAGGTAGATACCATATATAGGAAGGTATGGTGGACTCATATGGAACAACTTTGGGGTTTATGGAAGTGGATGCACAAGCAGTATTCCCGCTTAGTACAAGTGAAGGCTAGAAAAAGACTGGGAAGCGACCAACTAGAGAGCGACAACAGTCATGAACATGCATTAAGATTAATCAACAATGAGTGCAAGCATGAGTAGGATATAAATCACCATGAACATAAATATTGTGGAGGCTATGTTGATTTTGTTTCAACTAGATGCGTGAACATGTGCGAAGTCAAGCCACTCGAATCATTCGAAGGAGGATACCACCCTATCATACCACATCACAACCATTTTAATAGCATGTTGGCACGCAAGGTAAACGATTATAAACTCCGAGCTAATTAAGCATGGCATAAGAAACTATAATCTCTAATTGTCATTGCAAACATGTTTACTCATAATAGGCTGAATCAGGAACGATGAGCTAATCATATTTACAAAAACAAGATAGGTCGAGTTCATACCAGCTTCTCTCATCTCAATCAGTCCATCATATATCGTCATTATTGCCTTTCACTCGCACGACCGAACGGTGTGGATAATAATAATAGTGCAAGTGCATTGGACTAAGCTGGAATCTGCAAGCATTCAATTCAAGGGAGAAGACAAGGTAATATGGGCTCTTGGTTAAATCAACAATAATGCATATGAGAGACACTCAACATTTTCATCATGGTCTTCTCCTCTCAACCCCCAAAGAAAAGAAAAGAAATAAAACTATTTACACGGGAAAGCTCCCAACAAGCAAAAGAAGAACGAGAAATCTTTTTGGGTTTTGTTTTAATATTACTACTACTATAGGCATGGAAAGTAAACTAGCTAAAAGTTATAACTACTTTTTTGGTTTTTCTTAAGGTTTTTCAAACACACAAGAAGAAGGCTTAGAAAAGAAAATAAATTAGCATGGATAGTACAATGAAAAAGTATGAGCACCGATAACTAGCATGAGTGTGTGAACATGAATGTAATGTGGGTGAGAAATACGTACTCCCCCAAGCTTAGGCTTTTGGCCTAAGTTGGTATAATCCCACGGATCAAAACTTCCCTCTCTAGTGTGCGGAGGAGTGTCATCTGGGTGCCACTGGTTGGCGATCTCCTCCAGGTCCCACTGATAAAGGAATTGTCGATACGGGTCAAGTGCTGGTTCCGGCTCAGGCTCTGGAGCTCGTGTCAGGCTCGAGTATGCGTGAACGACCTCCGGCAAGATGAGGTACGTGCCTGAAAGTATGTTAAACAAAGAGGGTGCAGGCAAGATAATAGTCTCACAGTGAGTTTTATTAAATATCAACTTATACTTAAGCATCATCTTCTTATTTTTAACAATAAATTTATGTGCTACCATACTCTTATAATCTAGAAAAATAGGGGTAGCAACTTTTCCTCTATCTCATAATGCCTAATAGGTATCTTAAAGTGTTTAGCAAGGCATGAAGCAAAGATGCCTCCAAAGATGGGGCCCTTTGTATGGTTCAGACTTAATCTCTTAGCAATAACAGCGCCTAAACTGAAAGTTGTATCACGAAACAAAGCATGGCGCAAAATAACAATATCGGAGGCACTAAGATTTCCACTGTTCCCGCGACCAACTAAACATCTACTAGCAAATATTGCGAAGTAACGTAGAACAGGAAAATGTATGCTAGTAATTCTTGCATCGGAAACCTTCCTCGTCTCCCCTACAGCGATCATATAAATAAATCTATCCACATCACTATGATGTGGTTCCTCTATGCTGCCCACAAAGGGTATCTTGCAAATCCCACAAAAATCATATAGTGACATCTCCTTAACCTCATCATATAAATGAAACTCCACTAAAGGTGGTGATTTCCTAGCATGAAAGTAAAAAATTTGCACAAAAATATTAGTGAGTAGGAGATACTAATCGAGTTGGTCGTGGAGGAAGTCGGTGAGGCCTGCATTCTCAGCCAAATAATAAAAATTATCATGAATCCCGGCGGCTCTCAAGAACTCATCACAAGGCCATTCACACGGCCAAACCTCCGCGGTGCGAGGGAGATTATATTTGGGCTTTTTATCCTCTTCACTTTGCTTATACTTCGAGCTTCGGCTCGAAGAGCCCCTCAAAAATCTCTTCATTACTTTCTGAAAATTTCTGAAATTTTTAGTAACTCAAAATAAAAGTGAACCAAACTCAACAAAATTGATAGCAACTACTCCCACAAGTGCCTAGAGACTATATCATGCCTTAGAATTACTTGAGACCAAATAAATTTGACATGCAAGCTCAAGAACAGGGTCACCTAGGCAGTAAAAATTTGCAATGAATAAAGCACTAGAACAAAAACTAATTGGACCATTGGAGGAGTCACATACCAAATAACAATCCCCCAAAGCAGTTTTGTGAGTGGAGCTTTGAGCAAGGAGATCGAAAATGGCAACAAGATGAGCTATAACTCGTGCTTGAGCTGGCTGGTGATTTTTTGGGAGGAAGGAGTGTGTGGGTGCAGGAATAAGTGGAGGGGGCCACTAGGGGCCCACAAGGCGGGGGCGCGCCCCAGGGGGTGGGCGCGCCCTGGACCCTCGTGGCCAGGTGGTTGCCCCCTCTGGTGTGTTCTCAGTGCCAATAATTCTTAAATATTCTAGAAAAAATCATATTTCATTTTCGGGACATTTGGAGAACTTTTGTTTTCGGGGTATTTTTTCATTGCCAGGATAATTTAGAAAACAGATAGAAAATACTATTTTTGCTTCATTTAATCTAAATAACAGAAAGTAAAAGGAGGGTACAGAAGGTTGTGTTTTCTAACTTCATCCATCTCATGCTCATGAAAAGGAATCCACTAACAAGGTTGATCAAGTCTTGTTAATAAACTCATTCCGAATCGCATGAAACCAGAGAATTTTCGAATAGCACTAGGTTACCTCAACGGGGATATGTATGTCCCCAATAATAAGAATATCATATTTCTTATTTACAGTAGGAAGAGGAAATTCAAAACCTCCAATAATAATCGATGGAATTTTTCCAATAGAATTGATATTGTGAACTTGAGGTTGTTTCCTCGGAAAGTGTACCGTCTGCTCATTACCATTAACATGAAAAGTGACATTACCTTTGTTGCAATCAGTAACAGCCCCTGCAGTATTCAAAAAGGGTCTACCAAGGATAATCGACATACTATCGTCCTTGGGAATATCAAGAATAACAAAGTCCGTTAAAATAGTAACGTGTGCAACCACAACAGGCACATCCTCAGAAATACCGACAGGTATAGCGGTTGATTTATCGGCCATTTGCAAAGATATTTCAGTATGTGTCAACTTATTCAATTCCAGTCTACGATATAAAGAGAGGCATAACACTAACACCGGCTCCAAGATCACATAAAGCAGTTTTAACATAGTTTCTTTTAATGGAGCATGGTATAGTTGGTACTCCTGGATCTCCATGTTTCTTAGGAATTCCACCCTTAAAAGTATAATTAGCAAGCATGGTGGAAATATCAGCTTCCGGTATCTTTCTTTTATTTGTAACAATATCTTTCATGTACTTAGCATAAGGATTCATTTTAAGCATATCAGTAAAATGCATACGCAAAAAGATAGGTCTAATCATTTCAGCAAAGCGCTCAAAATCCTCATCATCTTTTTTCTTGGATGGTTTAGGAGGAAAAGGCATGGGTTTCTGAACCCATGGTTCTCTTTCTTTACCGTGCTTCCTAGCAATGAAGTCTCTTTTATCATAACATTGATTCCTTGATTGTGGGTTATCAAGATCAATAGCAGGTTCAATATCTACATCATTGTTATTGCTAGGTTGAGCATCAACATAAGCATTATCATTAACATTATCACTACGTTCATGTTCATCACCAGATTGTGTTTCAGCATCAGAAATAGAAATATCATTGGGATTCTCAGGTGCGTCTACAACAGGTTCACTAGAAGCATGCAAAGTCCTATCATTTTTCTTTTTCTTCCTTTTAGAAGGACTAGGTGCATCAACATTAGTTCTCTAAGAATCTTGCTCAATTCTCTTAGGGTGGCCCTCAGGATACAAAGGTTCCTGAGTCATTCTACCACCTCTAGTCATAACTCTAACAACATTATCATTTTTCTTGTTATTTAATTCATTGAGCAAATCATTTTGAGCTTTAAGCACTTGTTCTACTTGAGTGGTAACCATAGAAGCATGTTTACTAATGATTTTAAGTTCACCTTTAACTCTAGACATATAATCACTCAAGTGTTCAATCATATAAGCATTGCATTTCAATTGTCTACCAACATAAGCATTGAAGTTTTCTTGTTTAACGATAAAATTATCAAACTCATCCGAGCATTGACTAGCAGACTTAAAACGAGGAATGTCACCTTCATGAAATCTATAGAGAGAGTTTACCTTTACTACCTGTGTCGGGTTATCAAGACCATGTACTTCTTCAATAGGTGGTAAATTCTTAACATCTTCAACTTTAATACCCTTTTCTTTCATGGATTTGTTTGCCTCTTGCATATCTTCAGGACTGAGAAATAGAATACCCCTTTTCTTCGGAATTGGCTTAGGAGTTGGTTCGGGAAGTGTCCAATTGTTTTCATTAGTCAACATATTATTCAATAACAATTCAGCTTGATCAACTGTTCTTTCCCTGAATACACAACCAGCACAATTATCCAGGTGGTCTCTGGAAGCATCGGTTAGTCCATTATAAAAGATATCAAGTATTTCAGTTTTCTTGAGAGGATGATCAGGCAAAGCATTAAGTAATTGGAGAAGCCTCCCCCAAGCTTGTGGGAGACTCTCTTCTTCAATTTGCACAAAATTATATATTTCCCTTAAGGCAGCTTATTTCTTATGAGCGGGGAAATATTTAGCAGAGAAGTAATAAATCATATCCTGGGAACTACGCACACAACCAGGATCAAGAGAATTAAACCAAGTCTTAGCATCACCCTTTAGTGAGAACGGAAATAATTTAAGGATATAGTAGTAATGAGTTTTCTCATCATTAGTGAATAGGGTGGCTATATCATTTAACTTGGTAAGTCGTGCCAACAGTTTTGATTCATAGCCATAAAAGGATCAGATTCAACCAAAGTAACTATCTCGGGATCGACAGAGAAATCATAATCCTTATCGATGAATGAGATAGGTGAAGTAGCAAAAGCGAGGTCATATTTCATTCTAGCATTCAGAGACTTTTCTTTCAGCTTAGCTAATACTTTCTTAAGATCAGATCTATCATTGCAAGCAAGAAAATCTCTAGCAGGTTCTTCATCCATAACATAACCCTCAGGCACAACAGCCAGTTCATATCTAGGGGAGAATCTTCATCATCACTTTCATCAGTATTATCAGTTTCAATAATTTCATTCTCTCTAGCCCTAGCAAGTTCTTCATCAATAAATTCACCTAGTGGCACAGTGTTATCAAGCATAGAAGTAGTTTCATCATAAGCATCATGCATAGCAGAAGTGGCATCATCAATAACATGCGACATATCAGAATTAATACCAGAAGCAGGTTTAGGTGTCGCAAGCTTACTCAAAACAGAAGGAGAATCAAGTGTAGAGGTAGATGGCAATTCCTTACCTCCCCTCGTAGTTGAGGGAAAAATCTTAGTTCTTTCGTCTTTCAAGCTCCTCATAGTGATCAGCAGATATAAATCCCAAGTGACTCAAAGAATAGATCTATGCTCCCTGGCTACAGCGCCAGAAAATAGTCTTGATAACCCACAAGTATAGGGGATTGCAACAGTTTTCAAGGGTAGAGTATTCAACCTAAATTTATTGATTTGACACAAGGGGAGCCAAAGAATATTCTCAAGTATTAGCAGTTGAGTTGTCAATTGAACCACACCTGGATAACTTAATATCTACAACAAAGTATTTAGTAGCAAAGTAACATGGAAGTAACGGTAATAGTGGCAAAAGTAACAGTAGCAGTTTTATAGTAATTGTAACAGTGGCAACGGAAAAGTAACTAAGCAAGGATCAATATGTGAAAAGCTCGTAGGCATTGGATCAGTGATGGATAATTATGTCGGATGCGATTCCTCATGCAATAGTTATAACATAGGGTGACACAGAACTAGCTCCAGTTCATCAATGTAATGTGGGCATGTATGCCGAATATAGTCATACGTGCTTATGGAAAAGAACTTGCATGACATCTTTTGTCCTACCCTCCCATGGCAGCAGGGTCCTATTGGAAACTAAGGGATATTAAGGCCTCCTTTTAATAGAGTACCGGACCAAAGCATTAACACTTAGTGAATACATGAACTCCTCAAACTATGGTCATCACCGGTAAGTATCCCGATTATTGTCCCTTCGGGGTTAACAGATCATAACACATAATAGGTGACTATAGACTTGCAAGATAGGATCAAGAACTCACATATATTCATGAAAACATAATAGGTTCAGATCTGAAATCATGGCACTTGGACCCTAGTGACAAGCATTAAGCATAGCAAAGTCATAGCAACATCAATCTCAGAACATAGTGGACACTAGGGATCAAACCCTAACAAAACTAACTCGATTACATGGTACATATCATCCAACCCATCACTGTCCAGCAAGCCTACGATGGAATTACTCACGCACGGTGGTGAGCATCATGAAATTGGTGATGGAGGATGGTTAACGATGACGATGGCGACGGATTCCCCTCTCCGGAGCCCCGAACAGACTCCGGATCAGCCCTCCTGAGAGAGATTAGGGCTTGCCGGCGGCTCCGTATCGTAAAACGCGATGAATCCTTCTCTCTGATTTTTTTTCTCCCCGAACGTGAATATATAGAGTTGGAGTTGAGATCGGTGGAGCACCAGGGGGCCCACGAGGCAGGGGGCGTGCCCCCCACCCTCGTGGACAGGGTGTGGCCCCCCTGGCCTTGATTCTTTTGCCGGTATTTTTTATTAATTCCAAAAATATTCTCCGTGGAGTTTCAGGTCATTCTGAGAACTTCTATTTCTGCACAAAAATAACACCATGGCAATTCTGCTGAAAACAACGTCAGTCCGGGCTAGTTCCATTCAAATCATGCAAGTTAGAGTCCAAAACAAGGGCAAAAGTGTTTGGAAAAGTAGATACGATGGAGACGTATCATGGTTTTTGTGCCGTAGGTATGTACGGTTCATGCTAGAAGCCCATAGCAGCCATGTAAAACTTGCAACAAACAAAGTAGAGGACGTCTAACTTGTTTGTGGAGGGCATGTTGTGATGTGATATGGTCAAGGCATGATGTGATATAAATTGTTGTATGAGATGATCATGTTTTGTAACAAGTTATCGGCAACTGGCAGGAGCCATATGGTTGTCGCTTTATTGTACGAAATACAAACGCTATGTAATTACTTTACTTTATCACTAAGCGGTAGCAATAGTCGTAGAAGCAATGGTTGGCAATACGTCCACGACGCTATGATGGAGATCAAGGTGTCAAGCCGGTGACGATGGAGATCATGACGTTGCTTCGATGATGGAGATCAAAAGCACAAGATGATGATGTCCATGTCATGTCACATATTTTGATTGCATGTGATGTATATCTTTTATGCATCTTATTTTGCTTAGTACGGCGGTAGCATTATAAGATGGTCCCTTACAAAATTTCAAGGTATAAGTGTTCTCCCCGAGTATGAACCGTTGCGAAAGTTCTTTGTGCTGAGGCACCACGTGATGATCGGGTGTGATAAGCTCTGCGTTCAAATACAACGGGTGCAAGCTAGTTTTGCACATGCAAAATACTCGGGTTAAACTTGACGAGCCTAGCATATACAGATATGGCCTCGGAACACTGGAGATCGAAAGGTCAAACGTGAATCATATAGTAGATATGATCAACATAGTGATGTTCACCATTGATGACTACTCCATCTCACGTGATGATCGAACATGGTTTAGTTGATTTGGATCACGTATCATTTAGATGACATGAGGGATGTCTATCTAAGTGGGAGTTCTTAAGTAATATGATTAATTGAACTTAATTTATCATGAACTTAGTCCTGATAGTTTTTTGCATATCTATGTTGTAGATCAATGGCTCGTGCTACCGTTCCTTTGAATTTTAATGCGTTCCTAGAGAAAGCTAAGTTGAAAGATGATGGTAGGAACTACATGGACTGGGTCCATAACTTGAGGATTATCCTCACTGCTGCACAAAATAATTATGTCCTTGATGCACCGCTAGGTGTACCACCTGCCCAAAGAATCAGAGACATTGTGAATGCACAGCGTCGGCGTGTTGATGACTACTCGTTAGTTCGATTGTGCCATGCTTTACGGCTTAGAATCGGGACTTCAAAGGCGTTTTGAGCGTCATGGACCATATGAGATGTTCTAGGAGTTGAAGTTAATATTTCAAGAAAATGCCCGAGTTGAGAGATATGAAGTCTCCAACAAGTTCTATAGCTGCAAGATAGAGGAGAACAGTTACATTAGTGAGCACATACTCGTAATGTCCGGGTACCATAATCACTTAACTCAGTGGGAGTTAATCTTCCAGATGATTGTGTCATTGACAGAGTTATTCAATCACTGCCACCAAGCTACAAAGGCTTTGTGATGAACTACAATATGCAAGGGATGGAAAAGAGAATTCCCGAGCTCTTCGTGATGCTAAAGGCCGCGGAGGTAGAAATCAAGAAGGAGCATCAAGTGTTGATGGTTAACAAGACCACTAGTTTCAAGAAGAAGGGCAAGGGTAAAAAGAAGGGAAACTTCAAGAAGAATGACAAGCAAGTTGTCACTCCCGAAGAAACCCAAAGCTGGACCCAAGCCTGAAACTGAGTGCTTATACTACAAAGGGACTGGTCACTGGAAGCGGAACTGCCCCAAGTATCTGGCGTATAAGAAGGATGGAAAGTGAGCAAAAGGTATATTTGATATACATGTTATTTATGTGTACCTTACTAATTCTTGTAGTAGTGCCTGGGTATTTGATACCGATTCGATTGCTCATATTTGTAACTCGAAGCAAGGACTACGGATTAAATGAAGATTGGCTAAGGACAAGGTGACGATGCACGTCAGAAAAGGTTCCAAGGTTGATGTGATCGCCATCGGCATGATTCTCTACATCTACCTCCGGGACTAGTTTTAGACCTGAATAATTGTTATTTGGTGCTAGCGTTGAGCATGAACATTATATCTAGATCTTGTTTAGTGCGAGACAGTTATTCATTTAAATCAGAGAATAATGGTTGTTCTATTTATATGAGTAATATCTTTTATGGTCATGCGCCCTTGAATAGTGGTCTATTTCTGTTGAATCTTGATCGTGATGATACACATATTCATAATATTGATGCCAAAAGATGCAAAGTTGATAATGATAGTGCAATTTATTTGTGGCACTGTTGTTTGGGTCATACCGGTGTAAAGTGCATGAAGAAACTCCATAAAGATGGACTTTTGGAATCACTTGATTATGAATCATTTGATACTTGCGAACCGTGCCTTATGGGCAAGATGACTAAAACTCCATTCTCTGGAACAATGGAACAAGCTAGTGACTTATTGAAGACAATACATACCGATGTACGCGGTCCAATGAGTGTTGATGCTCATGGCGGGTATCTACTTAATGAAACACAAGTCTGAAACATTTGAAAAGTTCAAAGAATTTAAGAGTGAAGTGGAGAATTATTGTAACAAGAAAATAAAGTTTCTATGATCTGATCATGGAGGAGAATGTTTGAGTTACGTGTTTGTCCTTCATTTAAAACAATGTGGAATAGTTTCACAACTCACGCCACCTGGAACACCATAGCGTAATGGTGTGTCCGAACATTGTAACCGCACTTTATTGGATATGGTGCAATCTATGATGTCTCTTATCGATTTACCACTATCGTTTTGGGGTTATGCATTAGAGACAGCTGCATTCACGTTAACAGGGCACCGTCAAAATCCGTTGAGACGACACCATATGAAATGTGGTTTGGCAATAAACCTAAGCTGTCGTTTCTTAAAGTTTGGGGATGTGATGCTTATGTCAAAAGGCTTCATCCTGATAAGCTCGAACCCAAATCGGAGAATTGCATCTTCATAGGATACCCTGAGGAAACAATTGGGTACACCTTCTACCACAGATCCGAGGGCAAGATCTTTGTTGCCAAGAATGGAACCTTTCTAGAGAAGGAATTTCTCTCGAAAGAAGTGAGTGGGAGGAAAGTAGAACTTGAAGAGGTAATTGTACCTGCTCTCAATTTGGAACATAGCTCATCCGAGAAATCTGTTCCCATGATGCCTACACCGACTAGAGAGGAAGCTAATGATAAAGATCATGAAACTACAGATCAAGTTGCTACAGAACCTCATAGGTCAAACAGAGCACGGTCCGCACCAGAGTGGTACGGTAATCCTATTCTGGAGGTCATGTTACTTGACCATGACGAACCTACGAACTATGAAGAAGCTATGATGAGCCCAGATTCTAATAAATGGCTTGAGGCCATGAAATCTGAGATAGGATCCATGTATGAGAACAAAGTGTGGACTTTGGTGGATCTGCCCGATGATCAGCGACCCATAGAGAATAAATGGATCTTCAAGAAGAAGACTGATGCTGACGGTAATGTTACTATCTATAAAGCTTGACTTGTCGCAAAAGGTTTCAACAAGTTCAAGGAGTTGACTACGATGAGACTTTCTCACCCGTAGTGATGCTTAATTATGTCCAAATCATGTTAGTAATTGCCGCATTTTATGATTATGAAATCTGGCAAATGGATGTCAAAACTGCATTCCTTAATGGATTTCTTAAAGAAGAGTTGTATATGATGCAACCAGAAGGTTTTGTCGATCCCAAAGGTGCTAACAAACTGCGCAAGCTCTAGCGATCCATTTATGGACTGGTGCAAGCATCTCGGAGTTGGAATATACGCTTTGATGAGGTGATCAAAGCATATGGTTTTGTACAGACTTTTGGAGAAACCTGTATGTACAAGAAAGTGAGTGGGAGCTCTATAGCATTTCTAATAATATATGTGGATGACATATTGTTGATTGGAAATGATGTAAAATTTCTGAATAGCATAAAAGGATACTTGAATAAGAGTTTTTCAATGAAAGACCTCGGTGAAGCTGCTTATATATTGGGCATCAAGATCTATAGAGAAAGATCAAGACGCTTAATAGGACTTTCACAAAGCACATACCTTGATAAAGTTTTGAAGAAATTCAAAATGGATCAGTCAAAGAAAGGGTTCTTGCCTGTGTTACAAGGTGTGAACTTGAGTCAGACTCAATGCCCGACCACTGCAGAAGATAGAGAGAAAATGAAAGTCATTCCCTATGCCTCAGCCATAGGTTCTATCACATACGATATGATGTGTACCTGTAATACCCCGGATTCGATGCACCAGGTGTCTGCCAGTTATTCGCCATCGTTGCCATGTCATTTGCTTGCGTGTTGCATTTTGCAATGTCATCATCTGCATTTCATATCATGTCATCATGTGCACCGCATTGGCATACACGTTCGTCTCATGCATCCGAGCATTTTCCCCGTTGTCCGTTTTGCAATCCGGCGCTCCTATGTCCTCCGGCGTCCCCTTCTTCTCTCCTGCTGTGAGCGGGTGTTAAACTTCTCGGAATGGCCCGAGGTTTTCCAAGCGGCCTTGGTATAGCACCGGTAGACCGCCTGTCAAGTTTCGTGCCATTTGGAGGTCGTTTGATACTCCAACGGTTAACCGGATAACCGCAAAAGCCTCTTTTGTTGCAGCCCAACACCCCTTCGAAAGTGGCCCAAAACCCAGCAAACTCCCCTCCACGCTCTCGGTCGTTCGATCACGATCGCGTGGCCGAAAACCGCACCTCATTTGGACACTCCTAGCTCCCTCTACCTATAAATATGTGCTCCCCCCCCCCCGGATTTTCGCGCAGGTGAAACCCTAGCCCCGCTCCTCCCCGCCGCCGGACATGTCCGCCTCCGCGTCGGACGTGTACACCGCCGCCGCCACGTCGCTCCGGCCAATGAGAGGCCGCCACGTCACCGCGCCGCCTCCCACAGCCAATCGGGCGCGCCACGCGTCCCGCCAGATCATCACCGCGCGCGGCATGGAGCCCATCCAGGGCCAGCGAGCCCGGCAGCGCCGCCGCCGCTTCGCCCGCTTCGCCCGTCGCGCGCCTTTGCCCGCCGCGCCGGAAGCGCCGTCTCCCCGGCGCCCGTCGCCGCCCTCGCGGCACCGCCCGCGCCGTCCTTCCCGCTCGCCGCGCCCTCTGCCCGGCCGGCGCCTCGCCCGTCGCCGAGCAGGTCCTCCCCGCCGCGCTTCAACCCCGCCCGGCGCGCCTCTCCCTCCGCCGCCTCGTGCCTCGCCACGGCCCGTTACGGCCAGATCCGGCGAAGGACCGGCGGATCCGCGTCCCGAGCCTCCCGGCCTTCGTCTCTCTCTCTCGGCGTCCAACTCCGCGAGCTCACGACGTAACTTCGAAATCCGTGCAGACCCGAGGTCGACCCCGAATCCACCGTCCCCAGTTTTCCATATTATCATGCCATGTTTGACCTGCCGTATCTCTGCATCCGTAGCTCCATTTCGTGCGTATAATATGTCAAATTGTTCGACTCGACGAGTACTTCATTTCATTCCATTGCATCATTTTCATTTGAGCTCATCTTGATGCCCGAAATGCTGTTGGAAGTGTGCATGTTGATGTTAATCTGCTGAAACTGTTATAACATGCTCATTTGTCATTTTTGCCACGATTGATGTTTGCATCCTATGAGGTTGATGTCTTCATGTGTTTTGATCTATGCCATGCCATCTTTCCAGGGTGTATGCCATGTATTTTTGTGATCAATGTGGTGACTAGCACAAGCATGCAAACTAGGCTTCGTGATATTGCTGATTTTAGTCCCTGCTCATTGTTATTTTGATGCCATGTAAACTTGATGCTCTGAGAGATCCATGCATATTTTGAGATACTTGATAAGGGTGTTTTGAACATATGGTTATTGTCTATCCATTAATGCCCTTGTTTGCAATTATGGATTAGTCTAGCATGTCATTTGAGTGCTCTACTTTTGCTTCAAAATGTTTCCTGGCAGATTGTTTACATGTTATTCAATATGGCCAAGCTTGCTATAGTTGATCCTTGCATGCTATGGACTTGTTCTTGACTTGGTTTGTTACACAAACATGCCTTATTGATGATGCTATGCTTATATTGTCATGCAATGACTTGTGGTGAGTGAATCGAGCTTGTTAAGTAGTGTACTTCTTTGTTCTTTGTTTTCTGATGATTCTGTTATATTTTGTTGCCATGTAAACATGCTTCTACTAATCATTCTATTCATAATCTGGAGATGTCCTATAAACATGTTTTGATCTACATGTCATGCTCTATCCATCCATGCCCTTGGTTGCAATTATAGCCTGCTGTATCATGTTCATATCTTGCTCCAAAGTTGCTTGATAATGTGGCTATCAGCCTGTTAACATTAAGTTCACTAGTTCCCATGTGTTTTGCTAGTGATCCATGCACCCTATGAACTTGTTCTTGCCATGCTTAGCTTCATAAGCATGCCTTCTTACTGTTGGTTGCCTTGCCATGCCATGTATTGCTCTGTAGTGAGTGGTTCAAGCTCACCAACATGCCTACTTATTATTGTTCTGCCATGTATGAATCGTAATATAACTTGCCATGTTTACATGGGTGCCATCATATTTTCTATGCCTTTTGGCTCATGGTCGAGAAGGGACTGTTGTTCTATGAATTTAGTAGTATCATGCCATGCCTTTGTTTGCCATGATAAGTTCATGTAACATATTGTTTGATAGCTCTGAACATTGCAACCTGATGTTATTTCTGTTAAAGTCTGAAACTGTTATTATTTGCAATCTGTCCATGTCCTTTTGAGCATGTTCTAGTCTTTTCTGGGGATAGCTCAGTGTTCATGTTTTGTTGTGCTTTACCTGTACTTCATGCTCATGCCTTTTGATCTTATGTTGGGGTGCTGTAGCTTATTGTTTTGATGCTTGCAAGATGCCTAGTTGCTGTTTTGGACAGATTGTTGTTATGACTTTTATAGTGTGTGTGTGTGTTGCACCGTTGCTCCGTTTTGAGTGTGCTCTATATGAAACTTGCTTGATTTTGCATGTAGCTTCATATTACCATGTTGCCTCCTTGTTTTGGTGTGTTTGCTTGATGTTTGTATGCATTTTGCATCAATGCCATGTTGAACTTGTTTTGCTCATATCTTCTAGGCCGTAGCTCCAAATCTAATGAACATTATATGTAACTTGACTAGAATTTCGTGTAGATCATATTGATGCATCTTAACTTGCTGTTTAACAACTTGAACATAAGGTTTGTTCAGATCTGGACCAATTTCGAAATATGCATATGAGGACTTACGGAATTGTTATATGTTGTTTCGGCCTCATTTAAACTTGCCTTGATGTGTTGTTCTTGTTTGCATCATCTCTTGCCATGAGTAGCTTCATGTAGCTTGGTCATGCATCATGCTTGTTGTGCATCATGCCTTGTTCATGTGTGGTGTGTTTACCTATGTTGTGTGCTTCTTCTTGTTAGTTCCTGTTTCGTTGCGATCGTGAGGATTCGTTCGTCTACGATTGGTTCGGCTTCATCCGTTCGTCTTCTTCATGGACTCGTTTTTCTTCCTTGCGAGATTTCAGGCAAGATGACCGCTACCCTGGATCTCACTACTATCATTGCTATGCTAGTTGCTTCGTTCTATCGCTATGCTGCGCTACCTATTACCTGTTTATCAAGCCATCCCATATTGCCATGAACCTCTAACCTTTGACACCTTTCCTATGCAAACCGTTGTTTGGCTATGTTACCGCTTTTGCTCAGCCCCTCTTATAGCGTTGCTAGTTGCGGTGAAGTTGAAGATTTCTCCATGGTGGACATGATTTTGGTTGGGATATCACAATATCTATTATATTATTAATGCATCTATATATTTGGTAAAGGGTGGAAGGCTCGGCCTTATGCAGTGTTTTGTTCCACTCTTGCGCCCTAGTTTCCATCATACCGGTGTTATGTTCCCGGATTTTGCGTTCCTTACGCGGTCGGGTGATTTATGGGACCCCCCGATAGTTCGCTTTGAATAAAACTTGTCCAAAGAAGGCCCAACCTTGGTTTTACCATTTGCCTCACCACCACCTATACCCTTCCTTGGGTCGGCCAACCCGAGGGCCATCTTTATTTTAGCCCCGGGCGGTGCTTGTCTATGTGCTAGTCCGAACTAGAGTCCTTTTTGGCGCCCCTCAAGGAAACTTGAGGTCTGGTTTTAGTTGTATGGAGTACTCATCCGTGTTGCCACGAGAACGAGATATGTGCAGCTCCTATCGGGATTGTCGGCGCATCGGGCGGCTTTGCTGGTCTTGTTTTACCATTGTCGAAATATCTTGTAAACCGGATTCCGAGACTGATCGGATCTTCCTGAGAAGGTCTATTCCCGTTGATCACGAGAGCTTGTCATGGGCTAAGTTGGGACACCCCTACAGGTATAAACTTTCGAGAGCCGTGCCGCGGTTATGTGGCGATGGGAATTTGTTAATGTTCGGTTGTAGATAACTTGACACAGATCCGAATTAAAACGCATCAACCGCATGTGTAGCCGTGATGGTCTCTTCTCAGCGGAGTCCGGGAAGTGAACACGGTTTCTGGGTTATTTTTGACGTAAGTAGGTGTTCAGGATCACCTCTTGATCATTGCTAGCTTCACGACCATTCCTTTGTTTCTCTTCTCGCTCTCATTTGCGTATGTTAGCCACCATACTTGCTTAGCCGCTGCTACAACCTCACCACTTTACCCCTTCCTTTCCCATTAAGCTTTGCTAGTCTTGATACCCATGGTAATGGGATTGCTGAGTCCTCGTGGCTCACAGATTACTACAACAACAGTTGTAGGTACAGGTTTTATGATGATCTGACGCGAGAGCGATGCTTGATTGCGTTGAGTTCTTCTTTTCGCTTCTTCTTGATCGGGATAGATTCGGTCGGCAGCCTAGGCTAGGTGGTGGATATTGTTTGAGTTTTGTTTATGATTCATCCGTAGTCGGATGTTGTTCTTGTATGTTGTATTGTTGTATTCATGTGGCATTGTATGCCTTTTGTATGTATCCCCATCTATTATGTAATGTTGATGTAATGATATCCACCTTGCAAAAGCGTTTCAATATGCGGGTCTATCCTTGGTGGGACCTTCGAGTTCCTTTTGGATAGGGTCGCATATTGGGCGTGACAAGTTGGTATCAAAGCCTCGACCGACCTTAGGAGCCCCCCTTGATTGATCGTGTAGTTTGGCCGTTGTTGAGTCTAGAAGAAAACTATTTTGAGTCTTAGGATTATATATATCGGAGAGTAGGATTATTTTTACTCCTCTGCCCCTTCGTCGCTCTGGTGAGGAATCTTGATGTAGGTGTTTTGAATTACTCCTCTTCCCATTCAAATTTTTCTTTAGGATCACGCAGTTGGTTTTCCGATCGTTGGTTCTCAGCTCTTTTCATCCGGTGCATTTCTCGTCAAGTTGACTCGAATCCCTTCGTCTTTGCCAAGTTCAATCCTCAGTTGTTTTTTTCCCACCCGCCCACCCTTTTTCATCTCGGAACCGGAGTCCGTAATCGAGTATCCTTCCTACTGCATGCGAAGTCTTTGATTTCTTTCCTCAAAGTTTTCAACCGGTGCTTTCTTTTCAAGTTATTAAATCGGTTTTCCCTTCCAAGTTGCCTTTGTTTTCCCGCCTCCCACCCTTTTTCTTCCCAGTCGACTCTCTCTCGACCATCAATTTCATTAAATGCGGAACCCCTTCAGTCTTTCGTCAATTATTTCAACCGGTGAATTCTCGTCTCGTTTGACATTCTTCATCTCTTTTCTTTTTTGCTGGACCCAATTCAAGTTTTTCGGGTTGATCATATTCTTTTTCCTCGGCTCAAGCGTTTTTCCTTGCTCGTTCGCCTCTCGCCAGTTTATCCTTCCGGAGTGTTCAAGAAATCTCAGGAGATTCGTCTATGTTCGAATTAATTCGAGGTTGTTACCTCATTCGAATATTTCAATTGTTCTGGTGCATCATCTATCTGTTCAACAATCCTTTTCAATGGTGTTTTTTCTCTTTAGTGGGCCCTAACCCACAGGTCTTTTCCCAGGATCTTACCTGACTCTTCTAATTATTCTGGAGCCATTCCTATTTCTTTTCAAGTCTGACGTAAGTATGATTTCATCAGTCAGATGCTTTTATAAGATCGATTTCAAATTATTTTCATCGTTGGCTCAACCTTTTTGCTTTTATTTCTCCCGGAGTACCTCAGTAATTTTGGTGGTATTTTCCATCGTCATTTGAAGACCGAAGAAGAAGATTTCTCTTAAATCTTGCCCGTTCTCTCGAAGATTCGTGGTTCTAGCTTCATGTTATTAGTCTCAAATTATTCCATTTGTCAGATATTCTTTTGCTTACCCATCCGGAGTATGTCAGGAGTTGTTTTCCCGTTTCTTTTCACCGGAGGCCATCGTTCTAGAAGAATTCTTTGTCCTCACATTCAGCTATCGTTATCCATTTATCCCGGTGCTTCGCTCAAGTGTTCTTTAATCAGTTCACGATCTCTTTGTTCTTTTGCATCTAAATTCCCTCAAGCATTTTTGTTCTTCTAATTCTTCCCAGTGATTCTTTCTCTTTCATAAGTCATTTTCGAATTCTTACGGTGGTTCGTTCAAAATTCTTTTTCTTTGATTATCATTTTAATTCATTCGTTCTTTTCAATCATACCGATGGTTCGTGAAGACCTTCTCAAGTTTGCAATATGTCACTTCTTAATCCTTTTCAAGAAGAATAAGTAGTATGCAAATCCATTGCTAGTCATCAATTTAATTTGATGAAGGATAAGAATACAATAAATCTTATTCTTATTTCACCCAAGTCAAGTAATCCCTTCCTTCGGAGTTTATCTTGATGAATAAATTCTAGTTTCAAGTGTTTCATCTTTTCTTTTCCGGAGTTCAAACTTCCTCGGTCATTTGGTCGGAGCCTCCATCGACGCAAGGCTTTAATCTTATTCCTTCCATCCCTGAATTCTGTCTCATCATCCTTTTGTACCGGAGTTCTTCATGGTGATTCTTCATGATTTAATTCATTCTTCAAGAGTTCATCAAGATTTTTGTTCAAGAGTTCTTCGTGTTCTATTCCTCCATGTTTCAGACGGAGTGCTGCCTAAATCCTTTCAGTCTTATTCGTTTCTTTTCTCATTCTAACCACTCCGGTTAGAACGAGTGGCTTCATAGTCTATCTGATTCTGTGAGCTTTCGATTCTCGTCATTCTCATCGTTCCTCTCTTCTTCTCGAGTGCTCTCGATTCTTTGCTTCTTCTCTTGAGTTCTTGTTTCACCTCATCCCTTTTTCCCTTCTGTCTCGGTCCTAAGATCTCGGGACGAGATCTCTTGTTAGTGGAGGAGTGTTGTAATGCCCCGGATTCGATCGCGCCAGTGTACGCGAGTTATTCGCCGTCGTTGCCATGTCATTTGCTTGCGTGTTGCATTTTGCGATGTCATCATCTGCATTTCATATCATGTCATCATGTGCACCGCATTGGCATACACGTTTGTCTCATGCATCCGAGCATTTTCCCCGTTGTCCGTTTTGCAATCCGGCGCTCCTATGTCCTCCGGCGTCCCCTTCTTCTCTCCTGTTGTGAGCGGGTGTTAAACTTCTCAGAATGGCCCGAGGTTTGCCAAGCGGCCTTGGTATAGCACCGGTAGACCGCATGTCAAGTTTCGTGCCATTTGGAGGTCGTTTGATACTCCAACGGTTAACCGGGTAACCGCAAAAGCCTCTTTTGTTGCAGCCCAACACCCCTTCCAAAGTGGCCCAAAACCCAGAAAACTCCCCTCCATGCTCTCGGTCGTTCGATCACGATCGCGTGGCCAAAAACCGCACCTCATTTGGACACTCCTAGCTCCCTCTACCTATAAATATGTGCTCTCCCCCGGATTTTCGCGCAGATAAAACCCTAGCCCCGCTCCTCCCCGCCGCCGGACATGTCCGCCTCCGTGTCGGACGTGTCCACCGCCGCCGCCACGTCGCTCCGGCCAATGAGAGGCCGCCACGTCACCGCGCCGCCTCCCACAGCCAATCGGGGCGCGCCGCGCCCCCGCCAGATCCCCCGCGCGCCATGCCCATAGAGCCCATCCGGGCTTGCGCGAGCCCGCCGCGCCGCCGCCGCCCAAGCGCCGCCACCGCCGCCCCCCCTCCGCCGCAGCGCGCTGCCCGCCCGATCAAGACGCCGCCGTCTCCCGGCGCCCGTCGCCGCCCTCGCGGCACCGCCGCCGCCGTCCTTCCCAGCTCGCCCGCGCCCTACGCCCGCCGGCGCCTCCGCCCGTCATCGGGCAGGTCCTCCCGCCTCGCGCTTCAACCCCGCCGGCGCGCTCTCCCTCCGCCGCCTCGTGCTCGCGCCGCCGACCCCGTCTCCGGCCACATCCGGCGAAGGACCGGCCGGATCCGGCGTCCCCGAGCCTCCCCGGCCTTCGTCTCCCTCCTCTCCGGCGTCCAACTCCGGCGAGCTCACGACGTGCCTCGAAATCCATGCGGACCCGAGGTCGACCCCGAATCCACCAAGTCCCCAGTTTTCCATATTATCATGCCATGTTTGACCTGCCGTATCTCTGCATCCGTAGCTCCGTTTCGTGCGTATAATATGTCAAATTGTTCGACTCGACGAGTAATTCATTTCATTCCATTGCATCATTTTCATTTGAGCTCATCTTGATGCCCGAAATGCTGTTGGAAGAGTGCATGTTGATGTTAATCTCTTAAACTGTTATAACATGCTCATTTGTCATTTTGCCATGATTGATGTGTGCATCCTATGAGGTTGATGTCTTCATGTGTTTTGATCTATGCCATGCCATCTTTCCAGGGTGTATGCCATGTATTTTTGTGATCAATGTGGTGACTAGCACAAGCATGCAAACTAGGCTTCGTGATATTGCTGATTTTAGTCCCTGTTCTCTTTGTTATTTTGATGCCATGTAAACTTGATGCTACTGAGAGATCCATGCATATTTTGAGATACTTAAGTAAGGGTGTTTTGAACATATGGTTATTGTCTATCCATTCATGCCCTTGTTTGCAATTATGGACTAGTCTAGCATGTCATTTGAGTGCTCTACTTTTGCTTCAAAATGTTTCCTGGCAGATTGTTTACATGTTATTCAATATGGCCAAGCTTGCTATAGTTGATCCTTGCATGCTATGGACTTGTTCTTGACTTGGTTTATTACACAAACATGACTTATCGATGATGCTATGCCTATATTGTCGTGCAATGACTTGTGGTGAGTGAATCTAGCTTGTTAAGTAGTGTACTTGCTGTTGTTGTTTTCCTGACAGATTCTGTTATATTTTGTTGCCATGTAAACATGCTTCTACTAATCATTCTATTCATAATCTGGAGATGTCCTATAAACATATTTTGATCTACATGTCATGCTCTATCCATCCATGCCCTTGGTTGCAATTATAGCCTGCTGTATCATGTTCATATCTTGCTCCAAAGTTGCTTGATAATGTGGCTATCAGCCTGTTAACATTAAGTTCACTAGTTCCCATGTGTTTTGCTAGTGATCCATGCACCCTATGAACTTGTTCTTGCCATGCTTAGCTTCATAAGCATGCCTTCTTACTGTTGGTTGCCTTGCCATGCCATGTATTGCTCTGTAGTGAGTGGTTCAAGCTCACCAACATGCCTACTTATTATTGTTCCTGCCATGTATGAATCTGTAATATAACTTGCCATGTTTACATGGGTGCCATCATATTTTCTATGCCTTTTTGGCTCATGGTCAGTAAGGGACTGTTGTTCTATGCATTTAGTAGTATCATTCCATGCCTTTGTTTGCCATGATAAGTTCCTGTAACATATTGTTTGATAGCTCTGAACATTGCATCCTGATGTTATTTCTGTTAAAGTCTGAAACTGTTATTATTTGTAATCTTTCCATGTCCTTTTGAGCATGTTCTAGTCTTTTCTGGGGATAGCTCAGTGTTCATGTTTTGTTGTGCTTTACCTGTACTTCATGCTCATGCCTTTTGATCTTATGTTGGGGTGCTGTAGCTTATTGTTTTGATGCTTGCAAGATGCCTAGTTGCTGTTTTGGACAGATTGTTGTTATGACTTTTATAGTGTGTGTGTGTGTGTGTGTGTGTGTGTTGCACCGTTGCTCCGTTTTGAGTGTGCTCTATATGAAACTTGCTTGATTTTGCATGTAGCTTCATATTACCATGTTGCCTCCTTGTTTTGGTGTGTTTGCTTGATGTTTGTATGCATTTTGCATCAATGCCTTGTTGAACTTGTTTTGCTCATATCTTCTAGGCCGTAGCTCCAAATCTAATGAACTTTATATGTAACTTGACTAGAATTTCGTGTAGATCATCTTGATGCATCTTAACTTGCTGTTTAACAACTTGAACATAAGGTTTGTTCAGATCTGGACCAATTTCGAAATATGCATATGAGGACTTACCGGAATTGTTATATGTTGTTTCCGGCCTCATTTAAACTTGCCTTGATGTGTTGTTCTTGTTTGCATCATCTCTTGCCATGAGTAGCTTCATGTAGCTTGGTCATGCATCATGCTTGTTGTGCATCATGCCTTGTTCATGTGTGGTGTGTTTACCTATGTTGTGTGCTTCTTCTTGTTATTTCCTGTTTCGTTGCGATCGTGAGGATTCATTCGTCTACGATTGGTTCGGCTTCATCCGTTCGTCTTCTTCATGGACTCGTTCTTCTTCCTTGCGGGATTTCAGGCAAGATGACCGCTACCCTGGATCTCACTACTATCATTGCTATGCTAGTTGCTTCGTTCTATCGCTATCTGCGCTACCTATTACCTGTTTATCAAGCCATCCCATATTGCCATGAACCTCTAACCTTTGACACCTTTCCTATGCAAACCGTTGTTTGGCTATGTTACCGCTTTTGCTCAGCCCTCTTATAGCATTGCTAGTTGCGGTGAAGTTGAAGATTTCTCCATGGTGGACAGGATTTTGGTTGGGATATCACAATATCTCTTATATTATTAATGCATCTATATATTTGGTAAAGGGTGGAAGGCTCGGCCTTATGCCTAGTGTTTTGTTCCACTCTTGCCGCCCTAGTTTCCGTCATACCGGTGTTATGTTCCCGGATTTTGCGTTCCTTACGCGGTCGGGTGATTTATGGGACCCCCCTGATAGTTCGCTTTGAATAAAACTTGTCCAGCAAGGCCCAACCTTGGTTTTACCATTTGCCTCACCACCACCTATACCCTTCCCTTGGGTCGGCCAACCCGAGGGTCATCTTTTTAGCCCCCGGGCGGTGCTTGTCTAAGTGCTGGTCGAACTAGAGTCCTTTGGCGCCCCTCAAGGAAACTTGAGGTGCGGTTTTAGTTGTACGGAGTGCTCATCCGGTGTTGCCCTGAGAACGAGATATGTGCAGCTCCTATCGGGATTGTCGGTGCATCGGGCGGCTTTGCTGGTCTTGTTTTACCATTGTCGAAATGTCTTGTAAACCGGGATTCCGAGACTGATCGGGTCTTCCTGGGAGAAGGTCTATTCCTTCGTTGATCGCGAGAGCTTGTCATGGGCTAAGTTGGGACACCCCTGCAAGGTATAAACTTTCGAGAGCCGTGCCCGTGGTTATGTGGCAGATGGGAATTTGTTAATGTCCGGTTGTAGATAACTTGACACCAGATCCGAATTAAAACGGATCAACCGCGTGTGTAGCCGTGATGGTCTCTTCTCGGCGGAGTCCAGGAAGTGAACACGGTTTCTGGGTTATGTTTGACGTAAGTAGGTGTTCAGGATCACCTCTTGATCATTGCCAGCTTCACGACCGTTCCTTTGTTTCTCTTCTCGCTCTCATTTGCGTATGTTAGCCACCATACTTGCTTAGCATTGTTGCAACCTCACCGGTTTACCCCTTCCTTTCCCATTAAGCTTTGCTAGTCTTGATACCCATGGTAATGGGATTGCTGAGTCCTCGTGGCTCACTGATTACTACAACAACATTGCGGTACAGGTTTTGCGATGATCCCGACGCGAGAGCGATGCTTGATTGTGTTGAGTTCTTCTTCGCTTCTTCTTCGATCGGGGATAGGTTCGTGTCGGCAGCTGGGCTAGCAGGTGGATATTGTTTGAGTTTTGTTTATGATTCATCCGTAGTCGGATGTTGTTCTTGTATGTTGTATTGTTGTATTCATGTGGCATTGTATGCCTTTTGTATGTATCTCCATCTATTATGTAATGTTGATGTAATGATATCCACCTTTAAAGCGTTTCAATATCTGGGTCTATCCTTGGTGGGACCTTGAGTTCCTTTTGGATAGGGTCGCATATTGGGCGTGATAACGATACCAGACTGATGTGTGCCTTGCTATAAGTTTAGCAAGGAGGTACCAAAGTAATCTAGGAGTGGATCACTGGAAAACGGTGAAGAACATCCTGAAGTACCTGAAAAGGACTAGGAATATGTTTCTTGTTTATGGAGGTGACAAAGAGCTTGTCGTAACTGGTTACGTTGATGCTAGCTTTGACACTGATCCGGATGACTCTAAGTCACAATCCGTATTTTATTGAATGGTGGAGCTATCAGTTGGTGCAGTTCCAAGCAGAGCGTCGTGGCGGGATCTACGTGTGAAGCGGAGTACATAGCTGCTTCAGAAGCAGCAAATAAAGGAGTCTGGATGAAGGAGTTCATATCCGATCTAGGTGTAATACCTAGTGCATTAGGTCCAATGAAAATCTTTTGTGACAATACTGGAGCAATTGCCTTGGCGAAGGAATCCAGATTTCACAAAAAGACCAAACACATCAAGAGACGCTTCAACTCCATCCGAGATTTGGTCAAGGAGGGAGACATAGAGATTTGCAAAATACATACGGATCTGAATGTTCCAGACCCGTTGACTAAGCCTCTTCCACGAGCAAAACATGATCAACACCAGGACTCCATGGGTGTTAGATTCATTATAATGTAATCTAGATTATTGACTCTAGTGCAAGTGCTAGACTGAAGGAAATATGCCCTAGAGGAAACAATGAAGTTGTTATTTCATATTTCCTTATTCATGATAAATGTTTATTATTCATGCTAGAATTGTATTAATCGGAAACTTGATACATGTGTGAATACATAGACAAAACACCATGTCCCTAGTATGCCTCTACTAGACTAGCTCGTTGATCAAAGATGGTTAAGTTTCCTAGCCATGGACATGAGTTGTCATTTGATAAACAGGATCACATCATTAGTGGAATGATGTGATGGACAAGACCCATCGTTAGCTTAGCATAATGATTGTTCAGTTTTATTGCTACTGCTTTCTTTGTGTCAAATATATATTCCTCCGACTATGAGATTATGCAACTCCCAGACACCGGAGGAATGCCTTGTGTGCTATCAAACATCACAACGTAACTGGGTGATTATAAAGATTCTCTACAGGTATCTCCGAAGGTGTTTGTTGGGTTGGCATAGATTGATATTAGGATTTGTCACTCCGAGTATCGGAGAGGTATCTTTGGGCCTCTCGGTAATGCAAATCATATGAAGCCTTGAAAGCAATGTGACTAATGAGTTATTTACAGGATGATGCACTACAGAACGAGTAAAGAGACTTGCCAGTAACGAGATTGAACTAGGTATGAAGATACCGACGATCGAATCTCGGGCAAGTAACATACCAATGACAAAGGGAATAACATATGTTGACATTGCGGTTCGACCAATAAAATCTTCGTAGAATATGTGGGAACCAATATGAGCATCCAGGTTCCACTATTGGTTATTGACCATAGAGGTGTCTCGGTCATGTCTACATAGTTCTCGAACCCGTAGGGTCCGCACGCTTAATGTTCAATGACGATATGTATTATATGAGTTATGTGTTTTGCTGACCGAAGGTTGTTCCCAGTCCCGGATGAGATCACGGACATGACGAGGAATCTCAAAATGGTCGAGAGGTAAAGATTGATATATTGAAAGGTTATATTCGGACACCGGAATGGTTCCGGAGTGGTTTGGATATTTTCAGAGTACCGAGGGGTTACCGGAACCCCCCGGGGAAGTATTGGGCCTTAATGGGCCATAGAGGAGAGGAGAGCAGGCCACGAGGAGGTGCCCCCCCCCCTTGAGGAGTCCGAATTGGACTAGGGGAGGGGCTGCAGCCCCCCTTTCCCTCTCCCTCTCCCTCTCTTTCCCTTTTCCCCCTCCGTTGGAAGGAAGGGGGAGCCGACTAGGACTAGGAGTCCCAGTCCTAGTGGGACTCCCCCCACTTGGCGTGCCCCCTAGGGCCGGCTTCCTCCCCTCTCCTCATTTATATACGAGGGCAGGGGCACCCCAAAGCACAACAGTTGTTTCTTAGCCGTGTGTGGTGCCTCCTTACACCGTTTACTCCTCCGATCATATTGTCGTAGTGCTTAGGCGAAGCCCTGCGCGGATCACATCAGCAACACCATCACCATGCCGTCGTGCTGACGGAACTCATTGACTCCTTTGTACCTCTACTGGATCAAGAGTTCGAAGGACGTCATCAAACTGAACGTGTGCAACACTCGGAGGTGCCGTACGTTCGGTACTTGATCGGCTGATTCGAGAAGACATTTGACTACATCAACCGCGTTAAGCTAACGCTTCCACTTTCGGTCTACGAGGGTACTTGGACACACTCTTCCCCTCTCGTTGCTATGCATCTCCTAGATAGATCTTGCGTGAGCGTAGGTTTTTTTTTGAAATTGCATGCTACGTTTCCCAACACTTTGGTCTCCATTAGCCTTGATTTCCATAGCTTTGGTGATCATAGCCTTGGTTTCACAACCTAGGAGAGTATGGCGTCTAGCGAGGGAAATTACCACCATAGAGGTCCTTACTTTGATGGTACTAATTTTGCTAGTTGGAAGCATAATATGAAAATGCATATTCTTAGACATAACCCTGCCATTTGGGCTATTGTGTGTATTGGTTTGCAAGGTTGATTCTTCGATGGAAGAGAACCGAATCGTGAAGCAACCGCGGAAGAATTAAAGATGTTGCAATACAATGCTCAAGCTTGCGATATCCTCTTCAACGGATTGTGCCCCAAAGAATTCAACAAAATTAGCCGTCTTGAGAATGCAAAGGAATTTTGGGATACTTCGATTGATATGCACGAAGGTACCGAGTCCGTTAAGGAATCCAAATTGGATGTGCTTCAAAATCAACTTGACAAGTTCAAAATGAAGGATGGTGAAGGTGTCGCTGAAATGTACTCTAGCCTTGCTCTCATCACAAATGAGATTGTCGGCTTAGGAAGTGAAGAGATGACCGGCAGATTCGTCATCAAGAAGATCCTAAGAGCCTTGGATGGAAAATATGATACCGTTGCACTTTGATCCAAATGATGCCCAGTTACAAAGATCTCAAGCCAACTGAAGTCATTGGTAGAATTGTTCCTCATGAGATGTCACTCAAGGATAAAGAAGAGCTTCACAACAAGTCTAGTGGCACTTACAAAGCTTCATGTGATGCTCCTACAACATCAAGTGAGAAACAAGTCTTCAATGAACAATTGAGCCTGATGGTGAAGAACTTCAACAAGTTCTACAACAGTAGAAGCAAAGAGAGAAGTCACAAGTCAAGGTCCTACAATGACAAAAGATCTTTGAGTCATGATCGCAATTGCTACAATTGTGGAAGACCCGAACACTACTCTAGTGAGTGTACAGCTCCCCACAATAGAAGAGAAGACTCACCTAAAAGGAGAAGCAAAAGAGAGGAATCACCACCTAGAGAGAGAAGGAGTAGAGATGATCATTATGAATTAAGACCCACTCGCAGAAGCAAGGATTTGGAAAGGAAGGACAAGTCGTCAAAGAGCTACACAAGATGAAGACATCAAGCTCATGTTGGTGAATGGGTATTCGGCTCCGACTCCGACAACTACTCCGAGAGAAGCTATCACTCCGACTTTGAATATACTCAAGATGAAGGTGTTGCCGGTCTTGCACTTGTGTCATCCAACTCCTACGATATTTGATTCACCAAATGAAGGGCTTGGAAGATGCTTCATGGCTAAAGGCCCCAAGGTATCACACCCCGAGTATTTTGATTTCAATAGTGATGAAGATGATTTGCTAGGCGATGATGATTTACTTGTTGACAACTCTAGTGATGAAAACTATGATGAAATTGCTACTAATCATGCTAATCAAGATAAAAATGAATGACGATGATAAGAAGGAGATTGAGCGTCTAACTAAAGAACTAAACACTCTTAAGTTAGCTCATGAAACTACCTTAGAGGATCATTGAGGGCTTTTAAAGACTCATGGGAAGCTACGCTTTGAAAAGCTCAATCTAGAGCAAGAACATGAGTTCTTAAAAGCAATCAATGATGATCTTCATAAGAAAAGTTCTTCTTACATTGCCAAGTGTTTACTCTTGTCTACTTACATGCCACAAGTAAGATCTAGCAACAAGAGCAACAAGGATTCTTCTTCTAGTAGTAAAAATAATCATGTTAAATCCAATATTGTTGCTTCTAGTAGTTCTCTTTATTCCACTAATGATTCTCTTAGCCAAGTTACACTTGAGAAAGAAAATAGCTTATTGAAGGGAATTATAGAGAAACATGTTTACAAGAGCCTTGCCGGAAGTAAGCAATTTGAGGAAATTGTACGCAAGCAAGGAAGGCACCGGAAGAATCAAGGTGTTGGTTTTGAACGCAAGTTCAATGCCAATGGAGTTGAATAGGAAGAAGATCAATACCCCAAGACGAAGTTTGTTCCTCAACAAGAGAAGTATGATCCCACTTCTTTCAAAGGAACACAAGCTCAAGATGATCTTCCACCACAAGACCACAAGCTAAAATGCAAGGACAAGCTTCAAGATGAGATTGATGCATTCGAAGAAGCTCCTAAGGCCTTGGTCAAGTGGGTTCCCAAGACTTCATCAAGTTCTACCTCATCAAGTACGACTACAACTCCAAGGATTCCCATCAAGATGATGTGTATCCCGAAGAAAAAGAACTAGAGAGTTCTTGAGGGTGACTCCGCCAACATACTTCACTCATATTCATTTTGGCAAGGACAAGTGTAATCAACTTCCACATCATGCACTAGTTCAAGGAGTCACAAACCCTCTTGTTGGTAAGAAAAAGGACAAGGTAACCTAATGCTTTCATGGACAACATCATGTGTTATTTTTACTTTATGTCTATGGATATCCTTGTGTGTTCCTTGTGGGACTAACCCATGTAGGTATTGAAAGTGCAACTCACTCTAATGGATTGCTCCAAATGATCTACATCAAGATTGAGCATCTACATCTTCAACACCTACATGAAGTCATCATCGACAAAACCCAAGGTTAGTTCATCCCTCTTAGGGGGGATATCACATCTAGGGGGAGCTTTGTTCTAAGAATTGAGCTAAAGCAACTCTAATGGTGTGAACACAACAATGCTTTATGTGAAAGTGGTAACCCCACTTGTGCTTAAACGATGAGTATGACCTATGATCAAATGTTCTCATTTGACTCCTAAGTCAATATACTCATATATAGATGACCTAGTCATCGCCAATTGCTTGATAGATGCTAGAGTGTTTGTGCATGCTTTGTCACATATTTCATTTGCTATCTCATTGTGTGAGCATGTTGATTGCATATTTCTCCCATTGAAGGACATCCATTTGTTGCTTTGTTTGTTTGGTTTTTCTTCTAGCCAAATGGATGGACAAGAATGCCTAAGAACTCCCTCTAGCTATCTATGCTTTTCTCGTCTCAAACTCTATTCATGCTACATCACAAAGTTTGATCAAGTCATATTCAGACCCTCCGGGTGAGGAGCACTCGGAGCCACCGATTCGTCATAGACTTAACTTCCAAAACTTCTTAGTGCATTTCGGTCTGACCGATCCATCCCATTCGGTCACACCGAGTTCATTAAGTTGATCTAAGTTTTAATCTCGGTGCAACCGATTTGAACCTTTCGGTCACACTGAGTTGCAGCAGCCGCTTGCGATTCTGCATCTCGGTGCCACCGAGTTGTTCCACTCGGTCACACCGACAGAGTCTGGATATATATACCCGCAGGTTGAAATTTGGAAATTTCTCCAAACACTTCGTTCGCACCTGTCCAGCTCTGCTGACTCGAGGTCTCCGGATCGTCTCCTCATCGCGAGCGTCCTCCTGCCGCTGGTCTCTGCCGCCATCAACGGGATTCTCATCCACTGTTGCCATCGTAGCAAGTTCATCGCCAAGTTAGGGTATGAACTCGACCCCTTGTGCAATCTTTAACTCCAATTCTTGCACTAAGGTCAATGCCATGATTCTTGCCACATTTGAAATAGTTCTATCCAACCAAAACATCCTCTAGATTAGTTTTGATCCAAAAACTTAGGGTTAGGTTTCCGCCGAACTCATCTCGGACCGAAAGATTTGACGAATTCGGTCTCACCTATTTGGCCCAGGCCATTGCACATGTACTACTCAGTCTGACCGAAGTGTACAAATCGGTGTGACTGAGTTTACTTTCTCAGTGAAACCCTAGCATCTCGGAGTCCCCGAACTGTGTCTCGGTCTGACCGATTTCACATGTTTAGACTCTAAAGTTGCTTCGGTGTCACCGAGTTTGTCATATCGGTAGCTCTGAAATGCCTTGCAGAAAACTAAAATTAAGTTTTTGATTCATTCCTTTTGCCAAACCAGTTGTGCTTTGTGATGCTCATCTACTCTATCTCTACCTATCTATTCACAGGGTCAGTGTCAGCCATGTTAGACCAGAGTGACAGCCAGAACAGGTCAGAGGAGCACCTTCCCTTGAGGCTAGACCTGAGGACAACGTTGTTGTCATGGATGCATCACATCCTACATCTGTAGAGGCTCGGGAGAAGAGAGAGAAGGCAAAGGCATCAAAGACTTCCACGATGCCAGATATATCAGCTGTGAATCTCAAGACCAAACAGGATGAGCTCAGCTATCTGCTTGCAGCAACAATGATAATTGAGAAAGGACTAGCCACCCTGACTCAAAATTAAGAAAGTCTTGAGAGGATCATTGAAACAAAATTTTATGATCAAGACTTGAAGGTCACAGAGATTTAGACCGCAGTTGAGCAACTTCAAGAAGAAGCAGAGGACATGAGAGGAAGAACTACAACAGAGGCATATCAGACAGTGACTAGAGCACAAAGGTCTGTAGATGTGCTAGTCAGTGACACAAGAGCTACAACTTCAGCACCTGCAACCACTACCCCTGTTGCCCCTCCAGTAGCAACTCCTCCAGTTCTCCAGACTTCAGCAGAAGTTTTTGTAGATGTTGTCCTCTCCACGCCATCTTCGCACACCAGAGCTCCCAGAGATCATGCTTAGAATGCCGCATAGCACTATGCATTTTCAAGCTTTTTGGTAACTTGTTGCCAAAGGGGGGAGAAAGTGTATAGATCATGGGCTTCGAGAGAGAGTGTGTTTTGCTTTTGTTGCCTCTCTTGCTACTTTTTACTTGCTTCTTTGTTTCCTACAATATTTATGCTTGTGTGTGTGCTACAATATTTATGCCCGTGTGTGAGATACTCTTATGATCATGTGATTTATCATATTATGCTTTAAATGTGTGCTTGAATAATGATATCTTATTACCTGTGTATGATCAATTATGTTTGCCTTGGTGATGAGTGCATGCTATTTATATTCTATCATTTTGAACGCTCCACCAAGATGTCTGTGACATGGAAGAGTATCCCATGATCCTAATCGATTGTGAATTTGCATTCAAAAGAAAATTTTAAATAATGTACAAATTTAGGGGGGGCTCTTTCTTATCACATACTTCTCAAAGCGGCGATATATTTCATTCATATTATCATTTTTCAAAGCTTTGATCTATATGTTGTCATCAATTACCAAAAAGGGGGAGATTGAAAGTGCAACTAATCCCCGGGTTGTTTTCGTAATTCATAACAACATATAGCTCATTGAACTAATATCCATTCAAGTTGTATATTTCAGAAAGTTCAATGCTAAGGACAAATATTGGCAAAAGCTCAAGACTCTTCATTTCTATTTTAGTGATCCAAGATCACATTGAGTCCATAGGAAAAGCCAATACTATTAAAAGGGGATGAGGTCTTTCTTAATGGTCTACTTGCTCAAAATGTTTAGTGATATGCTCCAAAGCCCTCAACCACTTTCTCAAATCCCAATATGTCCTAAACCTAAAGTCAAACTCGGCCCCACCGATTTGATTCATCCGGCGCCACCGAGTTCTTTTGACATAGCCATAGCCAGAAACCCTAATCAGTTCGGTCTCACCGATAGGGATTTCCATCTCACCGAGATGGGATTGCAAACTCTCTGTTTCCCTTTCGTAACGTTTCGGTATCATCGAAATGAGCAATCGGTCCCACCAAGTTTGCAATGCAAACTCTTTGTTTCCCTTTCATAACATTTCGGTATCAACGAAAGGAGTGATTGGTCCCACCGAGTTTGCCTAACCAACTCTCTGTTTGCTTATTACTGAAATCGGTCTCACCGAGTTCATGTAGTCGGTCAAACTGAGATAAGGTTTTGCCCTAACCCTAGCACATCGGTCCCATCGAGATTCCTAACATTCAAATTTTGAACTGAATTGGTCTCACCGAGTTCACCTATTAGGTCTGACCGAGTTGGGTCAAATGTGTGTAACGGTTAGATTTTGTGTGGAGGATATATATACCCCTCCACCCCCTTCTCTATTCAAGAGAGAGCCATCAGAACGTGCCTACACTTCCACTACTCATTTTCTAAGGGAGAACCACCTACTCATGTGTTGAGACCAAGAGATTCCATTCCAACCACAAGAATCTTGATCTCTAGCCTTCCCCAAGTTGATTTCCACTCAAATCATCTTTCCACCATATAGCCAAATTTGTGAGAGAGAGAGTTGAGTGTTGGGGAGACTATCATTTGAAGCACAAGAGCAAGGAGTTCATCATCAACACACCATCTATTACCTTTTGGAGAGTGCTGTCTCCTAGATTGGTTAGGTGTCACTTGGGAGCCTCCGTCAAGATTGTGGAGTTGAACCAAGGAGTTTGTAAGGGCAAGGAGATCGCCTACTTCATGAAGATCTACCAAAGTGAGGCAAGTCCTTCGTGGGTGATGGCCATGGTGGGATAGACAAGGTTGCTTCTTCGTGGACCCTTCATGGGTGGAGCCCTCCGTGGACTTGCGCAACCATTACCCTTCATGGGTTGAAGTCTCCATCAACATGGATGTACGATAGCACCACCTATCGGAACCACGCCAAAAATCTCTGTGTCTACATTGCGTTTGCCACTCCAAACCCCTCCCTTTACCTTCATATGAATGTTTTACATTCCGCTGCTATACTCTTAGAATTGCATGTGTAGGTTGATTGCTTGACTAGTGCTAAGTTGCTAAAATCTGCCAACACTTACAATTGGGGAAAGGCTAGATTTTTATTTGGTCAAGTAGTCTAATCACCCCCCCCTCTAGACCTACTTCCGATCCTACACATATGTTTGTGTTCTAATTAGCAAAATTATTGTTAATATATAAACATGTTAGCTAGAAAGTATCCATAAAAAAGGAAAACATATGTATGAATTGATTGCGTTCCAGAAGGGAGATGCTGACATTTTTCTTAAAACATATATAAGTTCTTCTACTGCCAGGAATTCCAGTGTTGAAGAACAACCTATAGTGAAAAATTATACAATGATAATAATTTGAGTAGGCACGAAAGTGTTACTAATTCACCTAATACAAAAGAAATATGTGTAGATTGACAAGAGCAACCAAGTATCACAATGTGACCCTAGTTTTTTTTGTATAGTTGAGGTGACAAGAAAAAACAAATTATAGTGAACTGAGTTCTTATTGGACTTCAAATCAGAAAATGTGGCCTTAGGGCCCCTTTGCGTTTTTTTGCCCCGGTCCCCGAAATCTCAGGACTAGCCCTGATCACATACGCCACAACCATTCTTCCCCACTCTGGTTATCAAATGGTGATTAAGGGAGAAAAGGTTCCCGTGGTCGCAGCCTAAAGTGGTCTCTATTTTACCCCTGCCGCAACGATCCGGGACGATGGGAGATAGGCCTTGTCACATACCCACCTCCGCGACTAGCTGGTTCACCAACAGTAATAACCTTCCGTCCAAAGTTGGCATATGTTGGATGGTCGACTTCACCCAACATCAAGAAGACTATTAGCATAAACATGCAAAGATGGTATTAAATCCTAATACCAAACGATTTATTACACACTAGGGTTTCTCCATATCCCCGAGAACTCTGAAACTACTTACAAATCAAGGGCACAAGCGAAAGGAGACGAATCATGATGAACATAATGGTCCCACACAGGTAATACAATATTGAATCCACTCCAACTAATGTATTACAAATGGATGGGAATGGGAAGGCGATGATGATGATGATGATGAGGAGGAGGAGGAGGAGGAGGAGGACGGTGGTGGTGGTGGTAATGATGATGATGATGATGATGAAGCCTTCTTGATGCAGAGTACCCGTGGTGGAGCCTTGGATCGGGTCTATCTCTGGTGGTCTCCAGAGGCTAGGGTTCTTCCTTCTGGATGTGTTTTCATCCCCCGTGTGTCTCTGTTCCCTGATCCAATCTCACGGGGTGTAAGTAATGGACGAGCCGGTGGCGCTGGCACCTACGACCGCTCATGCGAGTGTGAGCGCTCGTATGAAAGGTCGTCTTTGGTTCTGGAGGCGCTGCAGGACCTCCTCCTTTGGCCCCTTTGCTTTATTTTTTATGGTAGTTGATCATCACATTAAATAACGTGATTCCGCCACCATTTGCTAGGAGTCCTTCCATAAAACTTTATTTGCTCCAAAAGACATTACATGAGGAATGCCGACAAAAAGTAGTGCATGAATGCGGTAAAATTCCATAAAGCCTAGCATGTACGCACATAATAGCTATCAAAATCATCACATAGATTGGACTCATCACTTGCCATTGACCATCTTCACCATACTAATCGGAAGGCCACTGAGCAAGGAAAACTACATCCCTAGCTTCCATTAAAGCTGAAGTCAAGTGATGATCCACAAGTATAGGGGATCAATCATAGTCCTTTTGATAAGTAAGAGTGTCGAATGCAACGAGGAGCAGAAGGAAATGACAAGTAGTTTTCAGCAAGGTATTTTGCTGCAGGCATTGAAATTATCGGTAACAGATAGTTTGGTAGTAAGATAATTTGTAACGGATAACAAGTAACAAGTGTAGCAAAGGATAAGCCTGGACGAACTCTTATATAAAGCAAAGCGCTCCCGAGGACACATGGGAATTATCGTCAAGTTAGTTTTCATCATGCTCATATGACTCGCGAGAATTTTCATGTCTTTCAATTCTCGTACTCGTAGTTGGAAAGTTATGGAAGGAGACCCATCATTTTTTGTTCGTTACTTTGATAATCTGATATGTGGGTGGACTGGTGCTTGGATGATGTCCTTACTTGGACAAGCCTCCCACTTATGATTAACCCCTCTCGCAAGCATCCGCAACTACGAAAGAAGAATTAAGATAAATCTAACCATAACATGAAACATGTGGATCCAAATCAGCACCTTACAAAGCAACGCATAAACTAGGGTTTAAGCTTCTGTCACTCTAGCAACCCATCATCTAGTTATTACTTCCCAATGCCCCTAGGCCTAAATCATGGTGAAGTGTCATGTAGTCAATGTTCACATAACACCACTAGAGGAAAGACAACATACATCTCATCAAAATATCAAACGAATACCAAATTGACATGATTACTTATAACAAGTCTTCTCCCATGTCCTCAGGAACAAACATAACTACTCACAAAGCATGCTCATGTTCAAGATCAAAGGGGTATTGAATATCATTAAGAATCTGAACATATGATCTTCCACCAAATAAACCAACTAGCATCAACTACGAGGAGTAATCAACACTACTAGCAACCCACATGTACCAATATGAGGTTTTGGGACAAATATTGAATACAAGAGATGAACTAGGGTTTGAGAGGAGATGGTGCTGGTGAATATTTTATTGAAGATTAACCCTCCCTCAATGAGAGGATCGTTGGTGATGACGATGGCTTCGATTTCCCCCCAGAGTGAAGTTTCCCGGCGAGAATAGCTCATTTGAGCCCTAGATTGCTTCGCTTGAGTTACGCCTCGAGACGGTGGTGCTTCGTCCCGAAAGTTTCCTTCTTATTTTTTCTAGGTCAAAACCCTCCATAGAGCGGAAGATGGGCATCGAATGATAGCCAGGGGGCCCACAAGCCCTGGGGGGGTAGGGCGCACCCCCCAGGCTTGTGGCCTCCTGGTGGGTCCCCTTCTGTTGTTTCTTCGCCCAATATTTTTTATATATTCCAAAACAATTCTCCGTAAAGTTTCAGGACATTTGGGGTTGTGCATAATAGGTATCTCAGATTTGCTCATTTCCTGTCCAAAATTCCAGCTGCCGACATTCTCCCTCTTCATGTAAATACTGTGAAATAGCCCATCATTTTATCCTTAGTAGCAACAATACAAATACGTGCCTTGCAAGCCTCCTGTCACAGAGTAAGGACACCGCAAGATTGAACCTACTACCAAGCACATCTCCCACTGAAGATAAATCAATCTTCTTGGCCAAAGAAGACGGATTCAGAGAGAAATACAAGGCTATAAAATCACACACACATATATATATATATATATATATATATATATATAAATCTCGAGAAAAGACTCAAATACTTTCAATGAGTAATCTAACTATAAACCCACAATTTATCGAATCCAACAAACACACCGCAAGAATTACATCGAATAGATGTCCGAAGAGATTGTTGTATTGAAGATCAGAGAGAGAGAGAGAGAGAGAGAGAGAGAGAGGACATCTAGCTACTGATATGGACTCGTAGGTCATGTGGGAACTACTCACACTTCATGGAGGAGGCAGCAAAGTCGACGAAAAGTGCCTCCCTAATGGTTTCCCCCTCCAGCAGAGTATCGGCGGTGGCCACCAGATGGGATCGCGGAAGAATAGAGTCTTGCGACGACGGAATAATTGTTTTGGGTCTCGCTCTAGTTGTTTCTGGATTTTTGGGAATTTATAGCGTTGGAATTAGGTCAAATGGAGCCACGTAGGACCCACAAGCTCACAGGGCGTGCCCCCTAGGGGGTGCCCCTGAGCTTGTGGCTCCCTCGGTCGTCGACTGGTGCATCCATGAAGCTTCTAGGGTCTCTTCTGTTCCACAAAAAATCATTGTAAAATTTTATCGCGTTTGTACTTCGTTAGGTATGGTTTTTCTGCGAAACAAAGAAATAAGCAAAAAAAAAAGAAACTGGCACTGAGCACTAAGTCAATAGGTTAGTCCAGAAAAATGATATAAAATGACATACAAAGCATACAAGATTGGTAATATAATAGCATGAAACAATAAAAAAATATAAATAAATTGGAGACATATCAACGGACATGCTCCAGATGGTGTGGAAGAATTGGGCTCCCCCTTAATGCAAATTCTTTGCATAGCTTGTTATCAACAATATGATTTGGATGGCCGATAGGCTTCAATGTCGGGGTTGGCCTAACTACAACCCTTGGCCCCTCTGCAAGTAAGCTCAAGAGTCGATCGGCGGCACATCTTGTTTTGAAATGCTGCTACACCGTCAGAGTTTGGGGGATGATTAAATCCTGGCTTGGCCTGATTGATATACACCCTTCTAATTGGGTTGATCTGGATTCAGTGAAGAAGTGGTGGAACCTAAATGCATCCAGCATATCGCAGTCCCGACGGGTGCTGGTTTCTCTAATGAAGTTAGGGTGTGTTTGGTTTGTGCCCAAGTTTGCCCCCAAAATTTTGGTTGAGGTTTTGGTTGCCCATGATTTAGCCAACATTGGCAAGAAAAATAAACTAGAGTTGGTTAGAGTTCATTGGCATGCCAAAAAATTGGCAACCATCCAAACAAAGACCAATGTTTAGGTCATGACCAAAATTTTGGTAAGGTGCACTTTGACCATAATCCAAACACACCCCTAATCTCTTCGGAAGTTTGGAAAGAGAGAAATGCTCGTGTCTTCCGCAACACCGCGCTGTCAGTTGGGGTCATACTTAGTTGGTAAGATCAAGGAGGAAACTATGCTGTGGTGCCTCCCGGGGGCTAAGTATTTGTGTGATGTAATGCCGCGAGAGTAATGGTTTGTAGTTAGGCTTATGGCCAAGACTTCTAATTAATCAATGAAAGTGGCACGTTACTTAAAAAAACATTTCTGTACTAGGACCTTTTTTATTAATCTTCGATAAACAATTGACTATTGCACCCAGAAGTATTTGTGTACCGAACTCCTATCTAGTAGAATCTTATCCAAACAATTAGTGGTCAGCACATCGGAATTCGAAGTATGCAATCGTGCAAGATTTTCCCGTTCGTTGCAGGAGAATGATGGCGTGCTCCAGCTCCCTGTGGCTGTGCAACTGTGTTGCGATGTTGGCAGTCGTTCTGATGAAGCACAGTGCTACAGGGCGGTATAGTAGGTTGGTGATTAATTACAGTGAACAGTCCAAGATTGAACTTCAAACAACACGTAGTACTACATTGCACTGGAGCCGTTGAAGAACCGACGCCAACTGTCAATGACACAGTCCTGTCCCGTGACTGTCAAGGATCCGGAGAGTAACCTTTGCGCCATCCTGCTAGTCGGAACCAGCTATTTTACCGGTCCTTTTTTTACCTGAAACATGTGGAGGCTGCTGCCTCGGGTGCTGCTACAGTTGATTCCGTAAAGCAGGACGAGCAGTCACGTTCAGGTTGGTTGACGCATTAAGATTCAACATATAATGCCATGAACACAGTACTTATAAGTGGAGCGGTCAAACAATGGGAGCGATACCGGTTTACTCCGGCGATCTTCCCTCGCCGGCGCATCAGGACGGTTTGACGGAACGGTAAAACAGAGCGGCAGATCAACATATCAAGCCCATGTGCACGCAGAGTTTGATCTTGCTCCCTCTGTCACTCTGGCTGTCTGGCATTACACAAGATAGATGCATGTCTTTTGGAAGGGGGTTGCCATTGCTGGCTTGTTTCTGCTGCCGGATCGATCCCTGACTCCTGTGCGCACACGAAGACGCACGTCTTTGCCGAAGAGTCGAAGCAGCATCGTACGTGCATTAAAAGCTTCACGCGAGACTCGCATCGAGCGCACATGCATGGCATATCAGCCATGGCGGATGGCGCCGTCTCATCTGTTTACATGAGGATGGGGCGCGGCCTACTCCTGTGTCAATTATCTGTTTACACTGTCATCACCTTAAGCTTTGGAGTGCTCGGAATGAAATGTACTCCCTCCGTTCATAAATCTAAGTCTTTCTAGAGATTTCAATATAAACTACATATGGATGTATATGGACGTAGTTTAAAGTAAAAATTCACTCATTTTACTTTGTATATAGTTTATATAGGAATATCTAAAAAGATATATATTTAAGAACGGAGTGAGTAGATGAGTAGTAGCTTAAGTCAATGCGAGCAGAGGGATTCCTGAATCCATCTTTTGGAGACATGCAACTCCCGGCTCTTGTTTTGTGGTCAGAACTCGGAACCAAGCCGCTTGTCAGGTCCAAGAAAAGCATTTGTAGAAGCCGTACTGGCCATGATCAATTCATGAACTGCACCCGCCATGATCATTCGGTTGTTGTTGTTGCCTGCCTGCCCAACTAGAAAATAAATAGTGCCTAATCTGAGGCGTACCAAGACACAACGTACAGCACGAAGGACTAGGATCGTATCAATGGAGCTGTCGTTTCTCCTGGTCCATTAGATTAGATATATGGTACTATGTCTGTAGATGTATAATATGTTCCTCAACCCCAAATAAGCAGAAGGACATCAACAGCTGTGCGTTAATTAAACCCTCATCTACCGTCCGAAAATAAAGTAACCACGAGTCTAATCATGTTTCCTTTTTTCCGTTCAAATAGACCCATGTAGTTAAATGCGCCGTTAGATCTCGTGCTCCTAGCTTTGTCTACTTAATTAGCTGTAGCTAGCACTGCGTATGTACGCTTGCCCGTGATTGGATCCTTCTTTGCCCTAGCTTGGGATCCATGGCAAGCTATGCTGTTGAGATGTCGGTTTCAGATGCGCCTTTGCCTGGCTTGTCCAGATTGAGAATGGAGACATTCTCTGATGCGCACCACGTACTAGGCGGCTTAATCTCCATCATTAATCAATTACAAAGATTTATTTGGTGGCTAGGTAGTCATGATTGCTATTAGTTGTTTCTTAATTTTTTTTCTCCTGATGTTTCTTTAGTATACCTAGTTTCCCTGGGAATGTCGCTGAGAGTGCAGTAGTGGCAGCCCTTCTAATTATAGCATTGGAATGTTTGTAGTAGGTATGAATGAAACATTCTTACCTCACACGACTGATATTTGCCTGGTTATGTTTTTATCTCATGCAACTGATATTGGCCTAGTTATGTTTTTTTCTCGCAAGCGATGAACGGCCGATAGAAATACCATGGGTATTTTGGCCTCAATCGGATGAACGTCGCTCACATGCTTAGGTGGTTCGGCGGATCATCCACGGGGGGTATTATGGCTGTGCCGCTTCTAGCTTGCAACCGCATGGAGGGCTCCCAGGTTTGGCGGTCGATCCACAAGATCAAGCATGAGATTCGCGTGGGGTTGTCCTTCTCGATTGGTAATGGCGGAGGGGCCATGTTTCGGTTAGATCATTGGGTGGACGGAACTCCTTTTGCATGGGGTTCGCAGTCTTGTTTGCCATCTGCGTGAATCCGTTGATATTGGTCTCTGAGGCGGTTCAAATTGGTTAATGGAACATCTTGTTTCGTCGCTCATTTGGTCCAGCGGAGGTGTTGGAGTGGTCCAATTTACAAGGAACCCTACCTCCAGTGCTGGCGAATGACCCGGATTCCGCACAATGGCTCCTTTATCCCTCGGGGGAATTTTCTGTGGCTTCGGCACACCATGCGTTGTGCCGTAGGACGACGATTGAGTGGGTCATGCCTCTTTGGAAGGCGCCTCTCCCCTTCAAGATTAAGAATTTGTTTGGCAACTGCTGAGGGATCGCCTCCCTTCGAGGATGGAGGTGCTCAAGAGGCATGGCACACATCCTCTTCTCCTGCACGGCGGCTAGGTTGCTTTGGAGCTTTCTTAGGGATCGCCTCCTCTTCTCTGCAAAGACGCCAGCTTCCTCCAGGGTAGAGCGGTGCGGACCGAAAGGCAAAGACGCCTCTTCTGGCTGATCTTTGCTGCACTTACTTGGACGCTATGGACGACGCGTAATAAGATGGGGATCAAGAGGGTCTTTTTGCGACGAGCCTATGACTCTTTCTTCAAATTTATTGTGTTCTTGCAGCACTAGCACCCGCTGGCTAGGCAACGGGACTGGATGCGCCTGGGTTGTTTGTTGGATGCACTACATGCCTCGGCGCGTTGACTAGCTTCTCTGGAAACCGCTTGATGTGATGCCACTTGGTGTCCTTTTTTCTTGCTTGTCTCATGTTTTTTTGGGCTTGCTTGTGTTGTGGCCCCAGCAAACTCTTTATGTCGGTATGTTGCTATTTGGTTTGTGGACGGGGTTGTTGCTTTATTTATAAAGCGGGACGAAAGTCTGTTTCGAGATATTCGCCTAGTTCAAAGGATAACAGTACATGAATGATCTAGTTCAAAACATAAAACTGGACCTCTTAGTATGTCACGTAATGCTAACACTGCCTGGGATACAAAAGATGTTTGTAAACAACAAGTAGCAAAAGATGATTACTATTAGAGCATCTCCAACATTTCTCGAAAAATCTTTCTCAATAAGAGGTTATTAGATGGGTCCCACTTGTCAATTAGACCTCTCTCTCTCTTAAGACCATGATGGAAAACAACAATGTGAGTGGTGGGTGGTGGTGGCGTGATGGTCTGACAGGCGGCTACGACGATGGCATGTGGTCGTCAGTTGAGATACTCAGGCGGCAACGATAACATGTTGGGCATTTGCAACACCGCGATGACATGACATGTATTGGGAAAGGTAGTAGGATAAGGCCAAATCTTCCTAGATATTGGGGAAGCCGAGGTGCTTAATTGGGACGTCCTAATGATTTATTAGAAATTGTGGAACTGTTGGAGCACGTGTTTTGGCCCAACTCCCCGAATACATGAATTTTATTGGGGATTGGGAATGTCAAGATGCTCTTAGAATTATCCCCATTTGGCAATCCATATGTTATTTGGGGCGTGCCATATGTGATTTTGGCCCATTCTATATTCGTGCCCCCAGTTTTGTTTTCTAAGTTTTTGACGGAGAGGAATGGGTAGTTTTCTATTCCTCTGGTAATGGCTACAATCAAATAAATCATTTCTGTTTCAACAGCTCCAAAAATCCCAAAGAAAAAGGGGATCAAATAAATAAATTTCAAGGTGCAATATTCCAAAAAGTAGCCATTAGAAGAAGAATGGGGATAAACATGTCTTCGTGTTCTTCAAATTCGGAAAACAACCTTCCAAAATACGGCATCACAAGTTTTTGCCTGTTATCTAAAGTTAAACGCATTACAAGCCCTGCTTCCCTCTGTGAAGGGTCTTTCTATTTACTTTTATTTTGTGTCGTCACCTTCCTAGAGCAAGTTTAACATGTATCATGTCTAACATTATGTGATGCATGAATAATGTGATGCCTTATACTAAATCGTAATAGCTAGTCACTGCTTCAACTTCTTTCGTGTCTTGCATTTATGCTTTGCTTCACAAAAAGACTAGCGGGATACGATGTTGTCATATTTGCATCATGTCCATTTTGATCATGTTCATATTTGAGATGATTTACTATAACTTACTAGTTGGTTGGAATCCTACCACGGGAGAGCATAGTAACTAAGTTTTCGTTATCTTGTGGTTATTTTTATCAAATATTTGAAAAGTGATCACGGACTAAATTTTTGTGCATACACATAACAAAAAAAGGTAATCATAAAAGTTTTCTTTGTTTCATTAGTTTGTCAACTGAAATGCTTGAGGCAAGCAATAAGCTAAGCTCAGGGAGCTAATACGTCTCAAACGTATCTACTTTTGCTATGTTTTTGGCCTCTAATTTGCATAATCTTGAGAAAATAAACTAATCTAGACTGACGTTGTTTTGAACAGAATTTCACCATAGTATTTCTTTGTGTAGAATTAAAGTTGTACGAAAGATCCCCAAAATTTATTGAATTGTTTCCCGAAAGAAAGAGCCACGGAGCTAGGAGGGGGGTGTCGGTGTCAAAACCGGTGGATCTCGGGTAGGGGGTCCCGATCTGTGCGTCTAGGCTGATGGTAACAGGAAGCAAGGGACACAATGTTTATCCAGGTTCGGGCCCTCTCGATGGAGGTAAAACTCTACTTCCTGCTTGATTAATATTGAAGATATGAGTAGTACAAGAGTAGATCTACCACGAGATCGTAGAGGCTAAATCCTAAGAGCTAGCCTATGATGGTATGATTGTAATTGTGATCGGCCTTCTAAGGACTGACCTCTCCGGTTTATGTAGACAGCGGAGAGGGCTAGGGTTTACATGGAGTCGGTTACAAGGAAGGAAATATAACATCCGGATCGCCAAGCTTGCCTTCCACACCAAGGAGAATCCCATTCGGACACGGACCGAAGTCTTGAGTCTTGTATCTTCACACTTCAATAGTCCGGACGTTGTACACAGTCCGGCTGTCCGGATACCCCCTAATCCAGGACTCCCTCAGTAGCCCCTGTACCAGGCTTCAATGACGATGAGTCCGGCGCGTAGTCTTGTCTTCGGCATTGCAGGGCATGTTCCTTCTCCGAATACTCCAAAGTAATTATCGAACACTTGAATCTTGTCCGGATCCACAAAACGATCTTCACATGCCACCGTAGAGAGAATGATATTTCACAAATGCAATCTGCTGACAACTTTTTAGACAATGCGACGTGTCATTACAGTCGGGTCATTATTTGAACCGTTTTCCTACAACCAGCCACAGCGCATATTGCGAGGCGGTTTCCTTGACACGTCTTGTCAAAGCAGAGATCGTGTCCCCTTATCACAGGATTATCATCAATACGGGTATGGGTAATCCCACCACGCCATCAATCGTGGCGCTTGGGAAGCAAGCGATTCCCAACGGGCAAGTGGGGAGGCACGCCGCTTTCGTCGCCTCTATAAAGGAATAAGATTTCCCCATTTTTACCCACGCCTTCTTCCTCCTTTGCCCACTCTTGCCCCTCGAGCTCCAGCGCCCAAGCCCAAGTCTTCTCCGCACAGCTAAACATGTCCGGAGCAGGAGGCAAGTGGGTGGCTTCCACCGTCAAGGAGAAGCATATCACAAATCTTCGGGCAGCCGGATACTTGGCCGCAGACATAGTGCACCGGCTACCAGACGTCGGGCAGGTCATCCCGACCCCAGGACCCCATGAGAGGGTCGTGTTTGTCGCCCACTTCGTCCATGGACTGGGATTTCCAATTCATCCCTTCATCCGCGGGCTCATGTTCTACTACGGGCTAGATTTCCATGATCTAGCCCCGAATTTCGTCCTCAACATCTCGGCGTTCATCGTCATATGCGAGGCCTTCCTCCGCATCCGGCCTCACTTTGGCCTGTGGCTACAAATCTTCTGCGTGAAGCCAAAGATTGTAAGCGGCCAGCAAGCGGAGTGCGGAGGGGCCATGGTTGCAAGATGTCTAACGTCACCTGGCTGGACGGTTCCTTTGCGGAGACCGTAAAAGGGTGGCAATCGGGGTGGTTCTACATCACCGAGCAGCGCTGGCGCTAATCGGGCGGCGGCCCCGATTTCGATCCGGAGCCCCATGCGGCTCACCTCACAGGAAAAGAAGGGCTGGCACGGGCGAACCTCTGAGTGACGGACTCGGACACTGCATCAAGAGCATGAAGGACAAGAACATCAAGCTTGTCAGCGTGATCCAGTCATGCTCGTTCGCGGATTCTTCGCGCCAAAGGCGGGCATTCAATCTGTGGGAGTTCATCCTGGCCGAACACCAGACGCTTCAGAGGCTCTACGGCATGAAGCACAAAGACGCGTGGAAGACGTTGTTCGAGGCCTCCGAAGTACCTCCTCCCACATCCGAGGACCGTGGGCTCCACGCCGTGCGGCCTCCTAGTCAGGTGAGTTTTCAGGCTACCATTGGATTCGGTTCTCCCCAATATATTGATGGGGGAGTCTTAAGTAATTGTGCATATTTGTTCAGGATTATGTGGAGACAGCGGAGCAGATTGACTGTCCGGCTCCGCTGCCAGAAGGCCCAGCTGGTGCTCTTCTGACAGAGATGTTGGTCCCGGCGCCTTATAAGGTGCCGGAGAAGAAGGCCGAAAAGAAGGCCCCGGGGATCCGAAACGGTCTTCGGCGTAAGGTTGCGCCGGAAGCCTCGTCCGAAGAAGAAGAAGGGACCACCCCACCCGGAGAGGGTGAGGGGCTCGAGAAGGCGGACCAGGGGGGCGGGAAAGGCCCTCGGTGCAAGGCCGTCATACCCACGTTGTCTGACGATGACGAGACTGATTCCTCCCGCGGAGGCGGGGGAAGCAGGAAGAAACTCTACCTCCCCATACTGGAGAGGAGAAAAAGAGGAAAGCCGCCCCGGAGGGGGATGCTAGGTCGTCCAAGAAGGGAAAGGTGTTCCTTCCGGACTATTCCGCCACGGCCGCCCATAGCGAGGAGGGGTGGCTGCCCAGGGGGAAGCCCCTAGCATGATCGTAAGTATCCGCACTCTGTTATGACTTTACTTCTCAGTCTTTTTATAACACCGAACATATATGCAGTCCGGCCAGGGTTCATCCCGAGGTATCTTCTTCGGATGGGTCCCTGAGCGATTCAGCGATGAACTCGCTCCCGATGGCCACTACTCCTCAGCCCGCGGATGACACGGAGGTGTTGTCCCGAAGTCTCCCAGAGCGGGGGGAGGTGACTCTGGAGACGCCCCAAGGCGGGATTCCAGATGTCGGACACGCGGGGTTCAAGATCCCCGCGGATCGCACCGATGAGAGCCGCAGCAAGCTGGACTCTCATCCGGATACTGTGCCGGAGCCTTTAATGGCTCCGGATGCGGGCAGGCGGCCCCTCGCTAGGGAGGGCGAGCCGTCCAAGCCGATGACTTCCATCACGCCGAGGCGTCGGATAGTTCTCTTGGGCGCTTGCGGCGCTTCCATGGATGACGAGCACCGTACTCTTATGGGTGCGGTGATTGAAAGGTTCATCCGCCAAAAGAGGATCGACCAAGCGTGTACCACCTCTGACGGGCTTTGAGGTAAGTAACAAAATGTATGAAATTACCACCCGATAGGTAGTAGCCTCGATACTACTGTTTGGTGTTGGAAGGAAAAGCCAAGCGGAGGGTCAATTATAATTCGCATGAGTCTAATAATAAATATTCATATGAATAAGCAGGTGTGTTGCTTTGCCGCCGCTCGCTGCACAGCCGAGGTTGCCGAACTAAAGCGGGACTGGAGCGGTAGCGAGGAGAGCTGGACCTCACGAAGAGGCAGCTCAAAGAGAACAAGGGTAAGTGTTTCCCCGTTCTTATGTATTTAAGGATAGACAAAATTGGTTAGTCTAACGCCAAAGCGTCGTGACTGTGTAACAGGGGCCACTGCCGAAGTGGCGTCCCTGAAGAAAGCGTTGTCTGAGGCCGAAGACAAGGCGGCCTTGGAATGCAAGGAGCGCGAAAAGCAAAGTGCTAGAGTGGGCGAGGTACAACAAGAGCTCCGGGACCTCGGCAAGAAGTTCGAGTCCGTGGACCATGATCTGAAGATGAAAGAGGTCGAGCTTGTGAAGGCCCTTGTGAATATGAAAGACGCCAAGGCCGAAGCCGAGAAGGCACAGCAGGAAATCCAGGAGGCCAAAAAGATAGCGGCGGGTAAGGAATTCTTTATGCAAAGCAAACATGTGGAGGCGTTTCTTTTACTTACCCGAATTGAAGCTCTCAGGGAATTCGCAGATCGCCACACGATGTATCGATGTCGCGGAGTTCTCGTGCCTGTGATGGGAGCTCAGCGGAGAAGCTGTTCGGTCCCGATATCTTGGGGCGAACACCCAATGCCTTTGAGTGACCAATCAAGCAGTTGGTCGAACTCCACAGGCGGCGAAGTGGCTATGAAAGATTTCATAGTCCGGATGTGGCTGGTGAGCCCTGCTCACTAGCTACTTCGCCCTGATCAAGCGGATGGTGAATGCTCGTCCGCGCTTGAAGTAATCAAGCGATCCGTTTGCATCGAGGGTGCCCGCCGGGCCTTTGCCCGCGCGAAGGTGCATTGAGGCAAGCTGGATGCGGAGAAGCTGGTGAAGGACGAGCTGCCGGAGGGCAAGGTGCATCGCCATCCCGAGAAGTACTATGATGGCGTTATGAAGGGCGCTCGTCTCGTGGCCGATGAATGTACCAAGGACAAGATCTTTGATTGAATGTACCTCTGCCGTTGTTGTAATTTAAAGACGAAGTTACTTGTGCTATGTAGCACTTATTTGATTTAAAATATTACCTTCTGTACGGTTGTTTATAGAATACTGAAAGTAGGCCAGTCGTCGGCTTTCGCCCCCACGCAACTAGTACCGGGGTGTTCCTGGAAAAACCCGGATACTCTTTATCCAAATATTTGGTACCTTAAGGAGGTATCCGGCGCAGCGAACAAGGCAATCGGACTATGCGGCTTTATAACTTTCACTTAGCCATAGAAGTCTACAATTTTAAATTTTGGCGAAGCCCCTAGAATCCGGACGGCCGAATTGGGGCGCTATATACGCCTAGATCGGACGAAGCCGATTTATCGCCTAAAGCGGAAAAATCTTTAAGGATTTTAAGACCTCTCAAACAGCGACCAGCTCTCGCCGCATCATGACGGTCAGTTTTCGGCTTTCTCTACTGAGGTGCTCATCCGGAAAAACCGGGACACAGTCGTAGTAGTTCTCCCTGCGCTACCTTAGCCGATATAACGGAACGTAAGGTACCAAAACAAGGGAGCCGGGCTAACCCAACTGTGGACCCAAGACATGATTCAGAGCTGATGCATATAGTGCTATAAGTTCGGGTGCCGCCTTTGTTGCAAGTGCTTGGACTTTACTTGCCAGACACGGGCGCCATAAGAAGCCCACGCAAACCGACCGTGCCAAGGTGTACGGATGCAATATCAAATAAACATTTATAAGAAAAAATGCTCAAATAAGAATAATAAGTCGACGCTATATATGATCTCCCATTGATGAATAATATGTTTAAGCGTATGTTTACAATGGATGCATTAAGCATAGATAAATAGGACTATTTGACATGTCCTATCCAGGGACAGGCCACGTACAGATAGATAAAACAGGTATAACGATCGTAAATAGATTCCACCTGGGTATTTCCTTCTGTGTGCAATACCTGTTGCCTCCTTGGTTTTCTCTCCTATGTAAGTCTAGCAATCCGGCCCTTCTGAAGAGGCTGCACTAAAGCAATGTCCTGAAAGGTAAAAGGGAGAGATTATGAAGGTATGTTGCGGTGATACCGCACTGTTGACTGAGTCACTGATGCGCCTCCGCCTGTGCCCATGGTATTTTGAGTGTGTAATTGTGAACGCGTGGCACGAATGCTGCTTTAATGGGGTTTGAGCGGAGGCTGGACTGCTAATCGCGCTCTTGGCGTGCCTGATGATCCTGTTGCGGGGTGCTCTGGACTCGCTTGACGGTGCTTGAGGTTGTCGTCGCCGGATTGGTGGTTTGCTGGAGGAGGCCGCATTGTACTTCTGCCGCGAGGGCTGCATTATGCTCTTCTGTACGGAGAGAGCGGTCCATGTTTCCGTTGACTGTTATGATCCCGCACGGGCCTGGCATCTTGAGCTTGAGGTATGCATAGTGTGGTACCGCATTGAATCTAGCAAATGCGTTTCGTCCGAGCGGGCGTGGTAACCACTACGAAAGGGACGATATCAAGATTAACTCTTCGCCGGAAGTTGTCCGGAGATCGAAGACCACTTCAATGTTATGGAGCCCGTCTGCAGGCCTCTACTCCGGAATTACACCTTTAAAGGTGGTTTTGGTGGGCTTAATCCTTGAGGGTCGATGCCCATTTTGCGCACTATGTCCTGATAAAGCAGGTTCATGCTGCTGCCGCCATCCATAAGGACTCGCGTGAGGTGGAATCCATCGATGATTGGGTCTAAGACCAATGCGGCTGAGCAGCCATGACGGATGCTAGTAGGATGATCCCTACGATCAAAGGTGATCGGACAAGCTGACCATGGGTTGAATTTGGGGGCGACTAGCTCCATCGCATAGACGTCCCGTAGTGCTCGCTTCCGTTCCCGCTTGGGGATCTGAGTGGCGTAGATCATGTTGACCGTTTTCACCTCGGGGATTTCTTCAGTACCCCGTGTTGGACGCCGGGGCTCCTCGTCATCGTTCTTTGTGCAGCCCTTGTCCTTGTTTTGGCGTTAATTTTGCGGCTGTTTGAACACCCAGCAGTCTCTGTTGGTGTGGTTGGTGGCTTGTCCGGTGCCATGAATTTGGCACGGCGCTCGATATCTGGTCCATACCGACGGTCCCTAATTGTTTCTTTTGTACGGCTTCTTCCGCTGACCGGACTTGGGTCCGCTGAATCCGGCGTTTACTGCCGTGTCTTCAGTGTTATTGCCGTTGTTCCGTCGTTTATGTCTGTTGCACCGTGGCTTGCCGTTGTTGTCACGGACATCCGAAGTGCCGGAATGTGGCGTGGTGCCGCTACGAGCCAATCAGCTGTCCTCGCCCGCGCAAAAGCGAGTCATTAGTGTTGTGAGGGCTGCCATGGACTTGGGTTTTTCCTGGCCGAGGTGTCGAGCGAGCCACTCGTCACGGATATTATGCTTAAAAGCCGCCAGGGCTTCGGCATCCGGACAGTCAACTATTTGGTTCTTTTTAGTTAGGAACCGAGTCTAGAATTTCCTGGCTGACTCTCCGGGCTGTTGAGTAATGTGGCTCAAGTCATCGGCGTCCGGTGATCGCACATATGTGCCCTGGAAGTTGTCGAGGAATGTGTCTTCGAGTTTTCCCAACGCCAATGGAATTTCTTTGGCAGGCTGTTTAGCCGATGCCGGGCTGGCCCTTTAAGCAAGGGAAGGTACTTGATGGCGTGTAGATCGTCTCCGCGGGCCATGTGAATGTGGAGAAGGAAATCTTCGATCCATATTGCGGGGTTTGTTGTGCCATCGTATGATTCGATGTTTACGGGTTTGAACCCTTCTGGGAATTCATGATCCATCACTTCGTGGATATCTCGTTGTGCGGCGCCTCTATGCCGGGCTATGTGGCTACGCAGTTCGAATTGGTGCAGGTTCTTTGTGTTCGCCCTACGGACTTGTTGATGATGTATCCGGCGTGACGGTCATCGTCATGTATTACCGGGCGAGCCCCGCGATCCGTAGATCGATCTTGGTTGTCCTGCTTTGTTTTCCAGAATATCTTGCAGGTCTTGCCTATTGCCCCGAGCCGTAGTGTATTGGCGTGGGGGTGCGGGCTGGTATTCGGGCTGATATCTCGTTTTATCCCGTCCACGGGGTGGCTGGTCAGCCGTTTGGCGCTCGAGTCCGTATTCCTCGGCTGCCAGGACTTCAGTCCATCTATCTGTGAGCAGGTCTTGGTCAGCCTGGAGTTGTTGCTGCTTCTTCTCTAGGCTTCTCGTAGTGGCAATAAGCCGGCGCTTGAAGCGCTCCTACTCCACGGGATCCTCAGGCACGCCGAACTCATCGTCGACGAGGCTAATCTCGTCTTTGGAGGGGGGCATATAGTTGTCCTCCTCCGGGTACCCGTCAGTCGCCTGTTCCTCTGGGCTGACCTGCTCATCCTCTGTTCACTCGCTCAAGGCGGGCTGGTCGAGGTTGTATTCCTCTTGGCACCATCCGGATTGCTTTCCTCTTCGGGGCCGGTATTGCTCTGGCGAGGCTTGGAGCGGCGCCGACGACACCCATGCTTTGCTTTTCTCCCTGAGGGGTCATCCTCCATTGCCTCGTCGCCATTGGTTTCCATCGGAGTGTCCACCATGTATATATTGTATGAGGCTGTGGCCGTCCACCGCCCTGTGAGCGGTGGCTCCTGTAATTCTCCTGCATCATCATCCATACCGTCGATGTCTTCGGAGTCGAAGTCAAGCACGTCGGTTAGATCATCGACCGTGGCAATGAAGTGGGTGGTGGGTAGGCAGCGAATTCCTTCATCGCCTGCTTCCCACTCAAGCCGGACTGTAGCGACCCGACCCAAATGGATCAAGTCTCTGTGCTTAAGTGCCATCCTCGGATCGGTATCTTTGACACACACAAGATGCTTGAGGATTTATAAAGAGGTAAATCAGATGTATAAAGTAATGTAAATACTATTACCTCAATCCAAATAGCGGAAGTAACAAGGTTGTGGATTCCCATCAACACCAACGGCAAAGTTGAGTGTAGAAATCGTAACCCTAATGTATCACTTACTCGTCGTAAGATCCTGCAACATTAGACGTTGCAGCCACAAAGGGTCGGTACATTGAATGTACTGGCAAATTCACACCATAGAGCAATGATGAATGAAAGCTATCACTACATGCATATTTGGCTGGTGGAAAAGCTCTATGGTTATAGTTTTGCGTAAAGCCAATTTTTCCCTACTGCAAAGAAATAAATTTTATTTAACTATCATGATGGTTGTTAAACATTAAGAATGGTTGACAGCATTCTCAATCCCAATTAAATATCATCATTAAAACCCAACAAAATTAATTAAAGTAACATGATGAGATTCACATGATAATCCAAGTACTAAATACTCAAAACGTCCATAACCGGGGACACGGCTAACCATGATTAGTTTATACACTCTGCAGAGGTTTCTTTTCCCCACATGACTCGATCTCCTCCGTTGGGATTCTCACACTACATGGTGTTTGAGAAACTGATGACCGAGACATAGTCTTTCAGAAGCGCTAGCACCTTACGATGGGTAGACCATACCAACCTACATCCCCTACATCTGCTATTCTACCACTGTAAGAGTTCGCACGACTTAGTCAACTATGCTAGAGCCCATAATAGCATGTGGCTGCACACGGAAGTTTCTAGCATGAATAATCTTATGATCCCTTTGAGCCTGGGTGGCGGTCCAAAAACAAACATGCAATCCTGGAATACCCAGGTACCTCAATCTACCCAGATGTGTATTAATGTTGCCACCTTAAATAAACCATTAATTAACAATCTCACATCTGTCATGGAAATTGACTCACCCAATCCACGTCTACTAGCATAGCATGGCGTAATAAGCAAACGTAGAGGTAACTCCCAAGGGTTTGATAATAAAACAGGTAATAGGTACTACCTTATCTACTTCCAAAAACCCACAATTTAATCAGATCCTAATCATGCAATTGTTTGAGGATTGATCTAATGCATAAAAGCGGGTAATAAAGAAGTATGATCAAAGTGTGAACTTACGCAATGTTGATGAAGATGATTAGCACTCAAAACTCTTGATAGTTCTACGCATCACACTCCGTCAATCTATCGTAAGCAAGCAATAGTAACCACACATAAGCAATCACTCAAAAGCATCTAAAGAACGAAGAAAACAATTCGGAAAACATCAAAACCAAGCAAATAACTCTTGCAGCATAAAACAATTTCTAACAGTACCAAAATTATGTGAATTTGGCCTTATCAGAAAGTTTAGGTCAAGAGCTTCGATTTGCAAAAAGAATCAACTAAATCAAAGTTACGAAACTCAAGTTATGATCAAACGAAGTTCAAATTCAAATCTGATCTAATTCTAATTTTAAACTTTCAAAAACATGTTTGAGTTGAATTACTGGATAGAGGGGATCATAACGAAGAAATGGGTGTTGGTTTCGTCTAATTTGGATGAACGAGTAAAAAGTTATGACTATTTAAGAAAAATCATGTCCAAGTTATTTTACGGAAGAAAAATAGTTACGGCTAAAATAATTTTAGGTCTAATGTATAAATACAGAGACTAATTGGGAATCTAATTATACTATCATACTAGTCTAGAAAATAATAAACTACAGAAGTATAAAAAGATAAGACAGAAAAAAGACAACTTCGGAGGAAGAATACAATTTTTAGAAGTCGCGACGGAGAGGAGAAAAATATTTTTTCTTAAATGACTCTAGTCAAACCAAAATATTGATTTAACCCAAATCGGATGATTTTTGAAGCCTCTATGGGTCTATATTTATAGGGGGAAAAGAGGTTTAGGGGTCAAAAGCTAGGCAATGTGGGACTAAACGTAGACGTAATCTACCTAATAATAAAGCAAATAGTGTTTCTGTCGTCCGTCATCTAAATTACCCCCGAAATTGTGAATATTTACCCACCATGCCACCAGTAAGTAGAAAAAAACGTTTCGCTTCTTATATTTATTTTGCCGCGGTCAGCTTAGGTCAATAGGTCGGAATCCCATCCAATAGAAGAATCATGCATGTAGCGCAGTGGTTGGGGCCTTTGGCTATCACGCTGGAGATCATGGGTTTGAACCCCCTTTAAACCTTTTTCTTTTCTTTTTTTAAAAGATCAAATACTTTAAAAATATTTACATCTTTTAAATCCTAACTCCAAATCTAACATGTCATATATGAAAATCCATCAAAAAATGTGTAGATTCCAAAATATGCTGGGTTCGAACCCCCTTTACACCTTTTTCTTTTCTTTTTTTAAAAGATCAAATACTTTTAAAAATATTTATATCTTTTAAATCCTAACTCCAAATCTAACATGTCATATATGAAAATCCATCAGAAAAATGTGTAGATTCCAAATATGCTATTATCATGCATGTTAATAATTTTTAAATTAGTGCCAAGCCCAACAAAACATTGGTTCCGTTGATTTTTATTTTAGATAGCAGTGGCATGTGGGTTAATGATTCACCTCAATCTCGGAAGAGCTCTGAGCCTTCCTTCATGCAGGGAATGAAAGGAGTGAAATGGATGGGGTAGTCGTCTTATGGTCTGCGGTGAACCTTCTAGCTTGTAACTAATATTGTTTGTCTTTTCTCTTCTGTTTCGGTCACTTTACAATGGCCTATATACTCTGTAACCTGTCCGTTTCCCTCTTAACTAATGAAAAGCGGTGCCTGTTGCATTTCATCAAAAATAAACAAGCAACCACTTGAGAATTATTTATAATGACACTGTTTCAACGGTAATTTGCTTGCCCAAAACTTGGTAATTTGTCTTCTTTGGATTATTTATAGGAACGGTTTGAGACGGATGGCTACCTTGCATAGGTTCTGGATCAAGTAATTAATTAATTTACTCTAATTATGTCAATAAACTAGACTTTTTGCCCAAAAATTCTGTCTTCTTTGAATTATTTATAGGGAAGAGAGGTCTGCAACGGTTGGCTACCTTGTATAGATTCTGGAACAAATAATTAATTACTTTAATTATGTCAATAAACTAGACTGTTTGTGGCTCACGGTTTAACACAATGTTCCTTTCACAAGGTGTGACGCTATGGCATATTAACTTGGAGGTAGCATCTAAATGGACCTGGCTTTGTTCCTTGAGGTGAGCATATATTGTTCATCTGCTCATGTCAATTGTAGAAGTTCCTTGATTCACCGTAGATGTAGTGAGGTACATTTGTTATATTTGCAAGTGTATACCATGACCACTGGTCGGCGAGACAAGGAGGATAAGCAATAATGAGTTAATTACACCTGCAGTACAAGAACTTGTAGTGAACTAACGGAATCATACATAAACTAGAAAACCCCATAAAAGTGATACACTAACTTATGTAACAGCACATTTTGATACAATTTCCGTTAACCTTAACGGTGCACTGTCCTGTCATTGTTAAACTGCATGTACGTGCGCCTTAGATCTCCCCTCTGCCTTGTTAGGTCCCACTTGTCAGTTTCACAGAGAAATAAAATAGACGCAAAATAATACGCACTGCCAAGATTCGAACCAGAGACCCAAACAAAATGCGGGAAGGGGCATGCTGAATTCCTGACCAATACACCACACAAGCTTCCGTGTCAGACCTGAGGCATAGTTGTTTTTCTACGTGTGGCGTGTGAGGACAGACGAGACGGCCTTTTTCAGCTGTTTTCCCTTTTTCTGTATGTGTGTGTTTTTGTTTCGTTTTTTTTTTCTTTTTATCTTTTATCAGATTGTGGTTTTCAGTTTTTTTTCACAAAAACTGCAAGTTTCATTTTTATATAGGTCAGCATACAGTGTGCTTTTTGAAATATACGGTGAACATTTTTTCCGAATACACACCAAACAGTATATGATGAACATTTTGTAAGTAAACACGGACATTATTGTATAAATACACACGGAATATTACGGCTGCGCTATTGTGAGCGAGCGCGCATTCTTGCTTAGCCTACGCTCCGGCCGGTCCTAATTAGGCGTGCTTTTCGCGTGGAGAAGGCCGCTCTCCACCGCTAGTTTGTTGAGGGTAATGGATTGTGTAAGAAAAAGTAACGCATTTAATTTTGTTACCATGCGCTGGTCCGCTATGTCCCGAGCGTTCACTATTCATTGTTAGTAATAGGGAAAGTATAGATAGTAATGAACAAATGTTTTTCTTACCAGGAAGTGAGATATGGGTGATTCGATCCGTAAGCCTAATAAAACCTTACTCTCACAAATTGGCTACAGTATAATATATGATGAACATTTTTGTTATACTTGAACATTTTTCAATATATGATGACCTATTGAGCCTTAGAAACCCCCGTACTACTACGCTGCCAAGCAGCTCCGAACCCTTGCCGGTACGGTGCCTTACATCATCGACGTTAACACACGACCGTTCTTCTTGAGTATTCTTCGCCGCAGTTCGTCCGTGCGTGGACAGCGCAAGGGGAGCAGATGGGTGCCCGCACGCTGTCCGCTGCAATGCCTAGAGCGGGGGAGCCAGGGTACGACGCGGACAGGGAGATGCTCGACAGACGGCCACGCAGCAGTCCTACACCCAGACCGGCGATGGCACAACAACAACAGCAGAATGTTGCAGCGGCAGAAAGACAGTTGGCGACGATGGAGAATGAGGACGCAACAGAGGCGTACGCAGACGCGGAGGCAGAGGCTGCCTACGCGGCGGCGACGTCACCACCTTGATCGTGGAGCAGGCGGCTGGAATTGCCGGTCTGGCAGGGTAGAATTGCATGGACTGCCGAATCGATCATCTTTTGGATGCAGACATGTAAAAACTTAGCATATTACCCTCTTTTTGGATATGATCGGGATCGAAGTACATTTGAATATTTGAATTTACTGACGGAGATATATACACGATAGCATTGGGTGGCGTTCTGCCGTATTCGTGTCCACGAACCGATCCCTCTTTTTTCCATGAACAGGTGCGTGAGAAATTTACGGATTGCCAGTGAAGATGCCATGAAGTGTCATACAAAGAGAGGATTGCTGTAGTGGTCAGCGTATGCCAACCAGCGAACGGCTCGGTCTCGAATCGTTTATCGCTCCTTATTTTTTGATTGCTTTTATTTCTCTGTCCGACTGACAAATGGGATCCACATATAGGTAGAGGCAGAGCGACAGAACAGCGAAAATGGCCGGCCGTTTGGAAGCCAGTTTAGTAAACTGGCCTCACAAGATATTGAATATAAAAACAGACTTGCCTTTAGTCCGCCACAAAGAATCGAGTGGTGTAGTGGCCGTGAACCCAGCATGCGCCTACAGTCCTTCGAATCATTGCAGCGCACTTTGTTTTCGTGGTTTTTATCTGTTTGTCCAACTAACGATTGGGACCCAACAGGGCTGAGGGAAGCTCCAAGGAGCACGAGCACGTAGTTAACAGTGCACCGTTAGCTTAAACAGAAATTGTATCAAAATGTGCTGTTAGATAAGCTAATGTATCATTTTTCTGGGGTTTTTTAGTTTATGTATGATTTTGTTAGTTCACTGCAAGTTTTTGTACTGCAGATGTAATTAACTAATAATAGCATGCTATTAGCGAGACATTACTCAGAATGCTATAACATTCTATTAGCAATGCCATAACATGTTTTTTTTTTTTTGAAGTGAACAGTACATATGGGTACCTATGTTCAAATATTAGGGCATGCACATATTATTGGGTCATGTTTATTGCACTATGTCCTATGATATTGTTTTTCTCCCATTGCAACGCACGGGCATTTTTGCTAGTTAAACGAAATAGAGGAGAACCGCATGGGCTTGAAGCCTTCGGCCGCCGCACGCGCACACGGGCTGCAGTTTTTTTTTAATAAAAATCGGCCTAAGTAAAAAAAATAAGAAGGCTGGCTGGGCCTGGCCCATTTAGGAGAGAGAGAAAAAAATGAGGTGCCCGCTACCACTATGCTACGCGTTTGGGCGGTAAATAACTATGGGCCGCATGTACAGTTTTAGAAAAAAATAGAAACAGAAGGAAAACCGGATAAATAAAATAAAGTTAAATTTTATATAGACATATTATATAACGAAATTTTCAGAAAACGATTACCTACAAGATGAACATTTTTTTAGAGTCAAATAGAATACATACAAATTCAAATAAAACAAAGAGTGCTTCGCTCTAGTAAAATCCAGTAAAAATCATTTTAAAAATACCAAAACTAATTCAAATTTATTTATATCCAATTTTTTATGTAGGGAATCATGTTACCCTATTTTCCATATATTTTATTTTTGGAGCAAAATAATTTGAATAAAACTCAAATAACTCCAAATTGAAAATAAATTTAAAAAAACTTTGAATTTAATTCTTTGAAACTCCCAACTCATATTTCATATGTTTTGAAGAAGTCATTTTATCTTCGCTCGTGAAAATCATTGAGTTGCATAAAGTTCTTAGGTTGGAAATATTTTCCAAATGAAATTCAAATATTTTCAACACCCCTTGTCATTTAAATAAATGGAAGAAGTCATGTCATCTTCTCTCCAGGGTTTTGTGGTGAAATAATTTGAATTCACGGAGATCACGAATGCAAAAATGAAAGTTTGGGAAAGTCCTTTTATTCCCTCTCATTTAACTTTCAAAAAGTTTCGAATTTCACTCAATTTCACACAATCAATCAAACAATCAATCAAATCTATCTATTTATTATAACATTCCAAAATTTAGAATTTTGGGATGTTACACGGACATAGTTCGGTCCAGAGCCTCGACAAAGAGAGACCTTAATGAGTTCAAGATGTCGCCAAAGGGCGAGCTTTGAAAGATGTCCGCATGTAAACTCCATCACGGAGCCCAACTTGGCTCTACTGGCTCGAGGTGTGCGGACCGAACCAACACTGGATACGAGTCCGGGGCGGAGGTACAGCCTCCACAGAGGTGAGGCTGCGTTCGCTCCACCGCCGATGAGTGTCTTGACTGCGTGGCGGGTCCATCCTCCATCCTTAGGCCACGTGACCCGGCTCGGATTTAGGTCCGGCTACCGCAGGGTGATATCCCAAGCATTGTCCGACAGCAGGTCCAAGCCGTGCTCATCGTGGATTGTCCGGTACTCTCGCACAGCCCGAGTCCGTCGAAGATCAAGTCTCCACGGATGTCGGACGTGTAATTCAAGTTTCGAACTCGAATCGGTGATCAGGCGTGGCTGTCGATCTGCTCCGGATGGCTGCTTAATTGGCCCAGTCGCGGCCGCCGAACACGAAGATCTGTCCGGGAGAAAGGTCTCCCCTGGACCGTGTTGTTGACGATTGAGGCGCCATCAAGCCCTGCCACGACGACACAAAGGAACTCTCAATGAAAGCACCAATGTCGGTGTCAAAACCGGCGGATCTCGGGTAGGGGGTCCCGATCTGTGCGTCTAGGCTGATGGTAACAGGAAGCAAGGGACACAATGTTTATCCAGGTTCAAGCCCTCTCGATGGAGGTAAAACCCTACTTCCTGCTTGATTAATATTGAATATATGAGTAGTACAAGAGTAGATCTACCACGAGATCGTAGAGGCTAAACCCTAAGAGCTAGCCTATGATGGTATGATTGTAATTGTGATCGGCCTTCTAAGGACCGACCTCTCCGGTTTATATAAACACCGAAGAGGGCTAGGGTTTACATGGAGTCGGTTACAAGGAAGGAAATATAACATCCGAATTGCCAAGCTTGCCTTCCACGCCAAGGAGAATCCCATCCGGACACGGGACGAAGTCTTGAGTCTTGTATCTTCACGCTTCAATAGTCCGGACGTTGTACACAGTCGGGCTGTCCGGATACCCCCTAATCCAGGACTCCCTCAGGGGGGCCACCAGGTGGCCACGCGGCCTAGGAGACATTGGGCCCCTGGTTACCACCTTATGCCCTCCTTTAGACGATAAATATCTTTCGCCCCAAAACCCTCATGGAATTAATCCCAGAATTATTCGCAAGACGGAGCCGCCGGCACCTCTGTTCTTCTTTTGGAGGGCTAATCTGGAGGTTGATCTTGGCCTCCGGGGAGGAAATTGAGCACCATTGTCATTGCCACCACCATGATTTCTCAATTCATGTGTGAGTAATATCTCATTCTCCCTGTAGGTACATGGGGTGGATGGGAATTGGATGAGATATATTGTGCAATAGATGCCAGATTTGTTAGGGTTTGATGCTAGTACCATGTATGTTCTGAGATTGATGTTGTTATGTCTTTGCTATTCTTAATGATTGACACTAGGGCCCAAGTGTCATGATTTTTGATCAGAACTCTTTATGTTTCCATGAATAAATACATACGTGTTTTGGATCTTATCTGCTAGTTATATGCACCTATTATGGTTCTGAGCCGTAGACGATCTTGAAGTGACAATTATCAGGGTATCGAAGGGGACGGCTATGATTTGAGAATTACATGTCTTCAAAGATTGTTAATGTTTGGCTCCAGTGCTTTGTAAAAGTAGTTCTTGAATTACCCTTAATTTCTATTAGGATCCTTCTGAAACAGGATGGTAGGACAAAAGATGTTGTGCAAAATTCTTATTGTAAGCACGTACAACTACACGCGGAATACATGCTTACATATGATTGATGAATTGAGCTTGGTTTATTATCACCTTGTTACATTACATATTTTATTTCATCCATGCAATGTCCATTATCCACTCCCATGCCTACCCTTTTCATACTTGTCGCTCTCCTTACATTACTTTATTCTTGGCAACTACTGGGAATCACTCTTTTGTTACCACAACTACGTTCACTACATCGCTTTTGCTAGTAATAAATTTTGTCTGGCAAGTATTCTTTTCCACGTGTGGTTGAATTGACAATTCAACGACGTCTTATAAGTATTTTTTGACTCTCATTGTATCGAATCAATAAATTTTGGTTGTAATACTTCCGTCGAAGATTGTTGCGATCTCCTACGCTTGTGGGTTATCAAGCCCAAATCTTGCCACCACCGCTAGAGTTCTCTCACATGTCATCGCATTGGTCTGCCTCCTCTTTCCCGGCTGGATGGGGACCCGCCCATTTAGTTTTTTCTTCTTAGGGTTTTTTCCCTGGCGATGACGTGTTGGAATAAGGTCTTTCCGATCTCTCCTTACCTCAACGACGTCTGATCCAGTGGTAGCGACCTAGAATTTTGTGTCCTCAGATCTGTGGGCTCTCTTCAGATCTCGGTAAATGTTGTGTGGTTCCTTTGCAAGATGGTTAATGATCGTTTTTTTCCTAACAGTTGCGGGCAATGGTTACTTTCTTCACCAATGGATATCTCACTGATCCAAGAACTTTGCCATCGCGACCAAGATGAGTTCAGATCCGGATAGCTCGAGTGGCTCAAGGGGGTTAAAAAAACTCAAGTATGATTCCCATGGTGGAGTCCTCGTAGCAACGCAGATGGTTCCTTGTTGTAAAGATGCTCTTCTCGGTGTGGGTGATTCTCGTAATGACAACTCTTCGATGTTAAGGGTTATTCTTCTCTCTTAGAAAGTCTGTTCATGTAAAAAATTATAGGTGTCTCATTCCTATCCGAATAGAGTAGTTTATGTTCTAAAAAAGCTGACTGATATCGCTTGAGAACACTATGAGGTGCCATGTTCCAGGGGAGAGCCTATTTGGCGCAACAACACATAGGGTCATTGCCCACTTGGGCCTTGGCCTAGTAACCTACTCGCTCAGTCCCTGATCACAATGTTTTCCTTCGATGATCTACTGATTTAGAAATAAAATGCCATTTTTCTAAGGCTAATATTTAAACATTTGGCAAGATCAACAAATTTTGAAAAAAAGTTCATGAATTTAAAAAATGTTCATGCATTTGAAAAAATTCACAAATTTGAAAAAATATTGTGAATTTGAAAAAGATTCATGATTAAGAACATGTTCATGAATTTGAGAAAAGTTCACGAATATGAAAAAGGACCATGAGTTGGAAAAAATTCACAAATTTGAAAAAAATTTGTGAATTTGAAAAACATTCATGATTAAGAACATGTTCATGAATTTAAGAAAAGTTCACGAATATGAAAAAGGACCATGAGTTGGAAAAAATCACAGAATCAAAAAAGTCTCGGGGTTTGAAAAAAAATCATAGTTTGAGAATTTAAAAAAGTTCATGGATTTGAAAATAAGTGTTCACAATTTTTTTTAAAGAAACCATAAAGAAAAAGTTAAAACTAAAACAAAAAATGAAGGAAAACCATAAAAAAACACAGATAAAACCCACATGAAAAACAAAAGAAAACCAGGTGGAAGCTTCTAGTAGCTTCCAAGACTGGTTTCTATAGTGAGCTGTTTTGGGCCGGCCTGTTTAACACTACTCACTAGGTCTATATGTGCCACGAACAACAAGAGTAATTTGGCCAAATAGGAAATTCCATGATCTATGTTTGCACCTCATCAGTTCAAATTGCTTTCATGTGAATGTGATTCAACCACGCCTTGGCCCAGTAAACAGCTCACTCAGTCCCTGTTCCCTCGGTTTTTTCTTTCAATGGTTTACTGTTTTAGGAAAGCCACCACTTTTTCCGGCGAAATTTAAACATTTGGTACAAATGGGTTTTTTCTTTCAATGGTTTACTGTTTTAGGAAAGCCACCACTTTTTCCGGTGAAATTTAAACATTTGGTACAAATGTGTATATATTTTAAAAAAATTCACAAATTTGAAAAATATTCATGAATTTGGAAAAAGTTAAAAAACAAAAATAAGATTTTCAATTCTAGAAAAATATTCATGAATTTTACGTAATGAAGAATATGTGAAAATCTTGTGAATTAAAAATCATGGAACCCCAAAAAAAGTCTGGGGATTTGAAAAATGTCACAACTGCAAAAAAAGTGAGAATTTCTAAGAAGTTCATACATTTTCAAAACTGTTCATGTTCTTTTTGTAAAAAAGAAAAGGAAAACATAAAAATAAAGGGAAATGGTCAAATAAACAGTGGAAAAACCACACGAAAAATATAGGAAAACCATACGGAAGCTTCTAGAAGCTTTCCAAAACCAATTCACACATGAAACTGTTTTGAGCCAGCCTGTTCAACAGATGGTCACTAGGTTTGTCTGCCCCACATACTATTTGGCGTCTCGCAAATCCGATATGGTGCCATAAAAGCCGGATTTAGAATGTCAGCGCACACCCCCTCCACTCCATTAGTTCCTATATGAGCCGGTCCAAATACTTCCTTTGTAAACAAATATAAGAGCGTTTAGATTATTAAAGTACTAATCTAGACGCTCTTATATTTTTTTACGGAGGGAGTAGATTTTTTCCCCACAGGTTTAGATTCCGCGGTGATTTTCTGGGCGTTTTCCTTTCGGTTTTTTCATGCATGCTTTTTACTTGGTTTTTATTTTCATTTACTTTTACGTTCATTGTTTTTTTTTACTTTTATCTTAATTTTTTCAAATATATTTCAAATTTGTGAACTTTTTCACAAATTTCAGGAACACTTTCAGTTCTTGCTCGCTTTTTTAGTAAACTTTTTAAAGTTCGTGAACTTTTTTGGATTTGTTAACTTTTTAAGTGATCTTTTCAAATTCTGGCAAACATTTTTCCAAATATGTGAATTTTTTAGAAAAAATCATCAAAAAAATTCAAATCTGTGAACTTTTCTCAGTTTTGGTAACCTTTTTAGTGATTTGTTTTTTCAAAATTTCACGAATTTTGCTTATTAAATTCACGAACTTTATTTTCAAATCCGTGAAGTGTTTCCATAGCCATGAACTCTTTTATACTTTTATGAACATTTTTTAAAACTCAGAATTATTTTTTTCAAATTTGTGATTTTTTTAAATCAATGAACCTTTTGTCAATTTTTTGAACTATTTTTCCAAATTGATGAACTTATTCGAAAATCAATGAACTTTTTTTTCAAATTTGTGAACTTTTTTATCAAAATTGATGATCTGTTTCCAAATTCGTGATTTTTTGGAAATTTCATAAACTTTTTTTACCAAATAGTCGAACTTTTTCAAATTCATGATTTTTCCCAGTTTCATAGAATGCACGAACTTTTCAAACTCCATGTACGTTTTTCAATCTGCGACCTTTTTGAACTCGTGAGCTTCTTTCAAATTCATGAACTGTTTTGAAATTCTTAATTCTTCTAGATCCATATTTGTTTTTTGAAAGTCAACCGGTCACTGGTTGGTCGGACGATGAACTGATCATACGACAGGCATTTGCATGAGGCCGCCTGCCAAGTAAATGGGTGGAGCGAGCGAACGAAAAAGAGGAGAGAGCGACCATCACGCTTGCTGGGCTGGCCCACGCGAGGCGGCTGCATGAGCGCCAGCTTAGCGAGCGCCGCCTGCCAAGTAAATTTGTGAACTTTTTTATCAAAATCGATGATTTGTTTCCAAATTCGTGATTTTTTGGAAATTTCATAAACTTTTTTTACCAAATAGGCAAACTTTTTCAAAATCATGATTTTTTCCAGTTTCATAGAATGCACGAACTTTTCAAAATCCATGTACGTTTTTCAATCTGCGACCTTTTTGAACTCGTGAGCTTCTTTCAAATTCATGAACTGTTTTGAAATTCTTAATTCTTCTAGATCCATATTTGTTTTTTGAAAGTCAACCGGTCGCTGGTTGGTCGGACGATGAACTGATCGTACGACAGGCATTTGCATGAGGCCGCCTGCCAAGTAAATGGGTGGAGCGAGCGAACGAAAAAGAGGAGAGAGCGACCATCACGCTTGCTGGGCTGGCCCACGCGAGGCGGCTGCGTGAGCGCCAGCTTAGCGAGCTGTGCAGTGTCTATATCTCGCATTAAGCGAGTCGCTAGAGAACAAGAAAGAGGAGAACCAGGGATCGATCTCTAGTCGACAGATATATCAGGCGCGCTGCTAGCCAATCCGTCCAAGTTCCATTTGTAGTTTCTACTATGGGAGCGCCCTACTTAATGCCATTTGAGCCTTTTTCTATTTTCTTCTTTTCGTATTCTTTTATTTCTTCTCCTTTTTTCATTCTTTTGCATTTTGTTTCTTCCTTTTTAGTTTTCATTTTCTTTTTTCCTTTGGTTTATTTTGTCCTTTTTGGTTTTTCTTTGTCATTTCGGTTTTTAATCTAATTTTTATATGTCAACAACATTTTCTAATACACGTCTAACATTTTGTGAAACATAACCCACATTTTTCTATACACATTTTCAACAGTTTTCAAATACAAGATTAACATAAATGGTCAACATTTTATCAACAAACACTTTAAAACTTTTCAAATGCTTGATTAATATTTTTCAAATACAAGATTAACATTTTCTAATACATGGTCAACATTGTTTTGATGCACATTTTAACATTTTTTAAATGCTTGATTGACATTTATTAAATGAAATATTAACATTTTTTGAACACATGGTCAACATTTTTTCTATACACATTTAACATTTTCTAAATGCTTGATCAACTTATTTCAAATACTTTTTCAACATTTTTTCCACTGCTTGGTTACATAAATTATATACATGATAAAAAACTACATTATTTTTAATATATGGTCAACATTTTTTTCTATGCACATTCAACATTTTTCAAATACTTGATGAAATTTTTTATATACCTGTGCAAGATTTTTACAAATGCTTGATTAACATTTTATATACATGACCAAAAATTTCTAATACTTGTTCAACATTTTACAAATACTTGTTCAGCATTTTTCTATACACGATTAACATCTTTCAAATACTTGTTCAACATTTTTTCAAATTCTTGGTTAACTTTTTTATATACATGATCAAATTATTTTTACCATTTTATTAATACATAGTCAACATTTTTTCTATACATATTTTACATTTTTGAAATGCTTGCTTGAAAAAATTCATCTTCAACATTTTTCAAATGCTTGATTAACTTGTTTTAAATACATGATTAAGTTCTTTCATACACATTTTGTGTATATATTTCTCGTATATGTAATAAACATTTTCTTTATACACATATAACATTTTTCAAATTCTTGGTCAATATTTTTCAAATATTTTTATGAAGAGTGCTTTTGTAATATATTTATTTAGAATATTTGAAGTATAAACGAAAGTGAAAAAGAAAGCAAAAAACAAAAACAAAAAATGAAAAAAAAATGAAAAACAAGGCTGGTGTTTCCCGCGCGCCTTAGCCGACCCAACTGGCGGCTCCCTCGTCGGGGGATGTATCTAGTGCACCGGGGCAATTGGAGCTATCGGTGCACCGGCCCCCGTTGCACATTCAAAAATGTTTGAAAAAATCCAGAAAAAAATAGTGCATTGACACAACATCAATGTATGTTTTCACAAGATTTCAAATCAAAATTTGAAACATAGCTTAAGATACAAACATGACAAATTTGACACTGAATAGTACATAACACAAGTCGGGCTTTAGTTTTGGCCCATTAGCACATTGATGTCAAATTCTTTATTTTTGTATCTGTTTCGAATTTTTGTGACAACATATATTGATGTTGTGTCAATGCACTAATTTTTTTGAATTTTTTTGAACATTTTTAAATGTGCAACGGGGTCCGGTGCACCAGTAGCACCAATTGCCCTGGTACACCAGATACATCCCCCCTTCAGCGAGGGGTTCCCTCCTGTCTCGCTGAATGCAAGACATAGGGGCTCCCTGAGCTGACACCTAAAGCGCTAATTAGGAGCTCCGTCTTGAGGGCCAAATAGGCAAATCCATGTTCCACGTCTACACCTCATCAGTTCAAATGGATTACATGTCAATACGATTCAACATAAGAGCATCTACAATCGTGGTTGCCAAATTTGGGGTGTTTGCCCCAAAATTCATATAAAAGCTTGCAAATCACATAGATGAACATAAAACGTATAAAACATATCAATCCAACATAGATAAGAGATCAAAGTTTAGTATAATTGGATTGAAAAGAGCCGTCGGAGTTCATGACTTAACCAAAACGATAGATTAAAAGTAACTAAATGGACAAGGCCGTCGGAATTTACCACTTCCTCGCCGGGCGCTTCCTCTTAGGGTCTTGGGAGCGACGGCGGCCCTCGGCGTAGGCGTCGGCGGCAGGGAGTGTCATCATTAGTAGTGCCGCTCTCCAGGAGGAGGAGGAGATGATCCCCGCCATGCGACGGGCAGCGCGAACCTTCTCCCTTACAAGCCGTGTGGCTTTCTCCGCCACCCCCTCCTTCTACCTTGCCACCTGCTCGGACTCATCAACCCCGATGTTGAGTGCCGCTGCATTTTCTTGGCGTCGATGGCGGGAGCCTGTCTCCGCCAAGGTGTACGAGCGGCAGATGACATCGCAGAGGGACTCTCGTCATCCCTAGCGGGCGGCAACGACTCCGACGCAAATCTGCAGGACCCGCAGCCGGAGCGGCTGGAGGTGCCCTGAGCGGCCCTTTTCCGTTTTCGAGAGGCACGGCCGTGACTCTCGCGAAGCAAAACCGTGACTCTCGCGAAAGAAAAAAAAAGAAAATGCATTTTTTGCGCAAGAATTTTTTTGGGTCTAAAAGCTAGGGAAGACTGATGGAAAACCAAAACGTCGAAAACCCCCAGAAAAAACCCGCTTAAAAAGCCGAAAACGTGTACGGAAAAATAAAACAAAACAAAATTCGAAGGGAGCACCCAGAGCGCGACACGTGACGAATGGCTGACAGCGCGTCAAATGGCGTTGATCGTTGCGAGGCCCTCGAAGGAGCGCTCGTTAATTAGTTGCTCTCGTGTTTGTGGGGCTAGGGTTGTGGACATTGTGAGACAGTTTGGGCCACTCCAACGTGGCAGAGCGTCCGGCCCAGATATGGATTGAATATGGAGGTGCTGGTTAGCCCGAACTTTTGGACTGCGTTTGGGAGCATCTCCAACAGGCGCGCCCGCACGGTAAAATTGCGTTTTAGCGCGCGCCGCCCGGTTTCGCGTGCTCAAAGCGATGGCGGAAATTACATGGCGGAAGCGAAGCGGTATGATAGATTTGGCGCGCCGCTTCGCTAGCGCCTATAAATCCGCTACCGAGCACACCACCGCCGCGCCCCTCCTCGCCACCTCGCCGCTTTTTCGCCGCCGCCGCTTTCCCGCTTGACACCGCGCCACCATGCCGCCGCCGCCCGGGTTCTTCGGCTACCGCGGCGTCGCGAGCGCCTAACGGCCGGTACTCCGTCGAGATCCGCCCGCGACGTTCGGCAGCCTCGGCTCGTTCGGAAGCGCGCGACGAGGCCAGCAGCAGACGACGCGCGGCGGCGTGGCGCTGGGCGAGCCCCGTCGCAGATGAACTTCCGCGACGTCTTCACGCGTGGAGCAGCGCGCAGCGCCGCCTCCGCCGCGCCTCATCACCGACCAGACCGTCGCGGACCACGCGGCAGAAGCGCCGCCTCCTCATCGCCGAGGAGGACGAGCGAGCCATGGCGGACTAGCGCCGTCGCTACCCGGAGGACGTCGTCGCCGAGAACGAGTTCGGCGAGAGGATGGCAGGCGCCACATGAGAAGCGTGCCGACAAAGGCGTCGGCGCAAAAATCGCGATATCGCGAGGCGATATCGTCGAGAACGTGGGCGATCGATCTTCGCCCCTAACGATCTGCGTTGGGAAGACATATGGCTCGATACCTCGGACAACACCACCGAGGATGATGATGGCAGCTGGGAGTCACCGTAGTTTGTCTCGTTGCATCGTAGTTTCTATCTAGTTGCACCGTAGTTCTATCTATCTATGCTTTCGAACGATATAAAATATCTTTGTATCCTTTTTTATGCTATGAACTATGTATCATATTTTATCTATGCTAGAACTATGTATCGTTTTTTATCTATGCAAATTTTATTCATCAACTTGTTTGTGTGAAATTTATATGTCATGTTCATTGCATTTTGAATGTTTGAAATTCATTTGTGTCCAAAATGCAATATATGCAATGCCCCGGCGAGTCGCGCGCGCTGCATTTTTTGCACGCCATCGAGCGACGCTTGCACATTGCATTTTTTGCATCGCCATCGAGCGACGCGACGCTGCATTTTTTGCATGCTACTAGAGCGACGCGCTGTGTGCATTTTAGCCCATTTTGTTGGAGGAAGCGTTGCAGCAGCCATCACAAGAAAGCTGAAAGCGGCAGCATGCAAGAAAGTAGTTTTTAGCGCGCGGCGCGTTGGGCGGCTTGAAGATGCTCTTATTTCTATCCGGGCAGGGACCTAAGCAGGACGCATGGATCCCACCACCAACACAACCACACACACAAATAACGTTGGAAAATAGAACAACAGAACTAGATATATGAAAGAACTACTATACCTAAAGTATTTTTTCCCCTATTTGAATGAACTTCAAAATCCACGCACACACATACCCTGAATCCCATGTGTCTCCAATACCTTCATCAGCTACAAAGAAGGACATCAGCTAGCACCAGCCCTGCACCGGCCACCGGTCGTCAGGGTCCGGCCGCCACGACGACCGCCTCCTCTCATTCCTCGACGCCGGCACCGATTCTTCGTCCTCGGCCCTCCACCTCCAGACGACACGGGTGAGTACCCCCCAGAGCATCCTGGCCGCTTGCGGCAGGCACGCCCACGACCACGGCCTATAGTCGCCGCTGTCGTCGTCGGGGAAAGTCGCGTCACATGTGGTCGACAGGCGCTGGTACCCGGGGAGCATCCCCATCTCCATCTCTCCGGCGCTTCCGCCGGCCTCGGTGGCGAGTGGCGACCCCGTTGCGATGGCCCGGCGAAGGGGCGTGCTCTCCTCCTCGGCGTGCATTGCCATGATGGACTGGGCTAAACAATGGATGATATTGCATCTGTTCTTGACAGCACCATCGATGGTCTCGTATACGGTATATAGCAGGATACGCAGGCGTGGCAACTGAGGACACGTTTGTCTGCATGTATGTAACAAAGCAGCTGCCTCGTAGTTGCCGGAAGTGACAGCACAATATTAACTGCAGCATGCTTGGTAGCAAGTTTGCAACGCGAGGGAACATTTGAATTAGCAGAACGATGAACATCAGCAGGGCAAGACAAGTGCTTCTATAGTAACAGGCAAGAGGATATACAAACACATCCAGCAGAGTAATCTCCAGGCGCGTCACGTCTGGAGAGAAGCAGAGTTGCTGTGCCCTGGCTCTGTGACACGCTGGAATGCTACCGTTCAGAGTCAGAGCAGGCCGGAGATCAGCCGCCGCCTCATAGTCCTGGAGGTGGACTGGTAGGAACGGGCCAGGAGTCCGGCGCCGATGCCGACGCCGAGGAAGATGCCCAGGCTGATGCCCACGCCCACTCTGACGCCGGCGGTGAACCACGAGAGCTCACTGTCCTCGCCTTCCAGGGCCGCCGATCTCGTGTACAAGCTGTCGTAGTCGACGTCGTCCATGCCTGGCTCCGGCCTGTAGCACCTGTACTCCGATTCCTGCGCGCAAGATGCAGTTCATGCGTTTCAGCAACACCGATGCAATCAATCAATCCAGGATGAAACGAAAAAAAAAAATTGTGACGCGTTACGCACCTGTGGATCATGCTTCTGGTCAGGCGGCGTTTCTTTCGCGTCGTCGTCGGCGTGCTCGCCGCACTCGGGGATGGGCTCCATGAAAGGCGCCTTGACCTGGCGCGTCCTCCTGAGCCGCAGCTTCATCGCCTTGGTGAACACGACCGGGCTGCCACGGAACAGGCTCGCCACGTACACCTCGACCATCGGCGACTTGGCGTCCTCCCCGCCGCCTTTCAGGAACCCCGAGCACCGCTGCATCGCGACCTGGCACTTCATGACCCACCCCTTCTTTTTCTCCTCCGCCACGTCGCACATCTCCATGATCCCCACGAGGAGCCTCTCGCCGCCGCCGACGCGGACCTCGAAGCGCACGCTCCCGGCCATCCTCACGGTCGCCGTGCTGACGAAGGAGGCCTCGCGCGACGCCGCGTCCACGCGGTCCCTGCGGAGGGGGCAAGAGACGTGGCTGTTGTTGTCGGTGCTTCTTGGCCTGTCGCCGTTCACTTCCAGGACGGTGTCGGAGGTGAGCGGGGTGTGGGTGATGCTCAGGGTGTCCAGCATGGTCTCGTCCAGCTCGCACCTGCTCAGCCGCAGGTAGAAGACTCTCAGGCTGAGCCACGACGATGGCTCCGGCGTGGGCTTGGGAACCTCTGGTTCGGGAATTTCGCCCATGTCTCGGAGAATTTGCGCCGAAGTTGCTCAAATTCGATGTCAGGATTATATGGAGGATTTTGAGCAGTCAGGATGTGGGCGTTTCAGAGTGTTCCGTTCTGCAAGAACACAGTTAGCTTGTAAAAAACTGCACCATGGAAAATTTGCATTTGGGTATATAGTTGGTGCATCTCAAGACTGATAATCCCATGCAAGGGGGAAATGGATGGATGAACATCTATCATATCACTGAGAGGTAAACATCCAAGAAGTTCTCAAACGCATGCCCAAAAAAAACTTCTCAAAGGGAACACATAATAACTTCACTAGTTCCTCAATTTAACCCAGACTCTCACAGGGTGCGCTCTGCAGGTTTCTTTGAATTCCATTGTTCCATAACAAACTAAGGCTAAACTATTGTTGAGCATTAGTGAAGATTTCTATAACATAAAACATGACTTCTTTTGAAAAAAAAAAGGAAGACAAGAACATAGAACAAGACAGAAGACGAGTTCAGTCAAATTTTCCTACTCCCTACTCAAACGAACAAACAGAATCACAAAGCTCCACTAGTATGCAGGACGACCAGCGCTTATGGAGAATCAAAGAACAAGAAATTGATTTGAGGTTCGAGCTCAAGTCTCGCAACCACCAGATAGGCCATACCAAAATGGTGACGAAACCTCTGTATTTCCAAGAACACCATCGAAGAACTCAGAGTAGACTTTACATGGAGAGGATAGGGTCACTTACCAGGTTCAGCTCCGGGGACCCAATTGCCTCTCCCTCCGTCGTTCTTTCTCGTCCGGCACGAACTGCACTGTGGTAGTAGGATATATATGAGCGTGGAGGAAGAAGCTTCCTCTCTCTCTATTATACGAACCCATTTTCGGATGGAGCTGAGCCCCCCGTAAATCCCTCCAACTGACACCTCACACAATGGGCGCCAACGTCCAAAAGCCACCTCCTCGTGCATGACTGCATAATTCCGTTCGGCGACGTAGGAAAAATGAATGAATAAATGGAAAATAAACTTGTTTTATTCCCATTATTGCTTTCGTTTTGCGTACGTTGCTCTTTAGTAACGCTGTGGATAAATGCCCTCGTGTAACTGCCATTTTAATGTGGGTTCATTTCCCGTTTACGTACGTTCATAGTATGTTCAAATTTGTATTTCGTTTGAAATAATGGATCCGCCAGTTACTCTGGCTAATAACATGGCAAAGGAATGATTTACCGATTGTGTACTTGGTACATGTGGTGGTAGTGTCGTTTAAAGTGGCGCACAGAAAAAGATGTGGATCTCCAGCATGTAGAAAGAGAGATGAATTTGGGTGGCCAGAAAACAAGAGCATGCATGGCCGCCCAGTTGGCCACATCGTGTTCAAGATCTCAAACTAGGCAATGGTGACCTTACGAGTCAAAATCAACTACCTATAGCCACATATATTTTACCCTGACACTTATATATAAATTGTACTCCTTTCTCTCCATCCATTCCAAATTACTCAGCGTGCTTGGTTTTTCACATTGTCCAATATAGGATTCTCTTTTTTTACGGGGTAAAGCATGGATTTTATTCCTTAGAAATAATGTTACAGTCTGCTAATATGATTTTTATAATATACCAACAAAGAGTGTAAGATCATAGTCAAAACAAAGTTCGTAAGATATTCTTTTCGAAAAGGGGATTACCCAAGGCCTCTGCATCATGCTCCCTCTGTTCCTAAATATTTGTTTTTCTAGATATTTCAACAAGTAACTACTTACGGAGCAAAATGAGTGAATCTACACTCTAAAATATGTATATATACATTTGTACACGGTAGTCCATTTAAAATCTCTAAAAAGACAAATATTTAGGAATGGAGGGAGTATGATGCACACAACAATTTTATTAAACGCAATGAACATCCAAGTCATCGCGTACCAAAATGTTTACAACAAAACACGACGACCTCGATCGGAAACAAGATTACATAGCTCCTCTACATAATCAGCAACTGTCATGCCAACCAAATTGGTTGAACAAACCCCGTGCAACCGTTTCCAAACGGCTGCACCCAAAGGCCATAGGCTCCCTCGTGTCCACACGCTGCCACGCACGGATTGGTCGTAGCCCTGAAGATAACATGCAATTTCTTTTTTTGGAATAGATGATCTTTTAAAAAGCACAATCATTTCGGCAATTCCAAATTGCCCAAAGAATGGCACAAAACCCCGCACAGATTTGGCCCTTCACTTTATGGTTAATACCTCCCAACCGAATACCAAAGAAAATTGGTATGCTTGTTGGTGGTGATAAATTGGAAGTAACATGAACAGTACGCCAAATCAATTTAGTGAACAGGCATGACAGGAATAAATGATGAATTGTTTCCACTGATCACAAAAACAACATTTTGTGCTACCCTGCTAATTGCGTTTTACAATATTATCTTCGGTAAGAACTACCTCTCTCTGCAAAAACCACATGAAAACTTTGACTTTACAAAGAACTTTTGTTTTTCAAATATGTTTTCTTCGAATTCATGAAATCCGTATATATATATATATACTTCACAGTGAAGACACCAGTACTAGTCAACCTTTACTGGAATGTATCTGATGTCCGAGTTAGATTGATCGACATCAACCTACTAACTATATTTATTTGCAAGAAATATACAACCGTATTAATTTTACATTCTCAATCGATATATTTTTGTATATATTAGTGGTCAAAGGTCCAAAACTTCTACTGCACACATAATTGTGTGTCCAATGTTTTGGAATGGAGGTGTAGATACTACGAACAACTAACAATTTTCTTATATGCCTCTAGAAAAATGGATCCTAGATACTAAAACATGGGTTCAACGTAAGGGCAAAATTTTGGAATTCCAAATCGGTCATGACTCATTGCCATAAGAACAAATTTTATTGTTCATAGCAGGGTGCATGTGTGTTGCGAACAACATACCAACGTGCATACCGTGAGACTTGTGGCTACTGAAGATCCACGTAGATAAAACTTAGTCTTGTGGGTAGCCACAACGAATATAGACTATTTATGTTTATTGGCACACCGGAACCACTACCAGAGAAACTTACAAAGATGTAAAGCAGACTCGCTCAGACCACAAACTAGAATGTTCGTCGACGCTATCATTTAACAAAGACAACATGCTATGGTTATGGTTGATAACATTTCACTCCAGTAAAAAAACTAAGCGATGGTGATGGTCGGTTCACATTGGCTTCATACCAACCATCCAAGTTGCTACCAATCGATGATGTTGAAATGCGGTTGCTTAATACCCATATGTTTTGCAAAATTCCGATCTACCAAGTATTTTGTGGATGTACCAAGCAAAACCTTGAATCAATAATCAGTTGATTCAATGGATTTTTATAGTAATTTTTGGAAGGTCAAAATCCATGGGAATTTTCCAGTGCAAGTTATTTCATTTGTATGATTGCATCCGATGGGATTTTTTTTCTAAAGATTTTATTCCACTAAATTCCAAAGGATTTCCATCTCAATTTTTTTCCAATGGGTTGTTTCTATCCGCTTGAGAGCTTCTTTGGTTAAAGGATGTTTTCCCATGGAGGTTCGTTGATCCGATAAGATTCGAATCCTTAAATTTTTTTTCTCCCTAAGGACTCTCATGCACTTTATTTTGGGGGACATGCACGTCCACTCATACCTCTTACTACAGTTCCATGGCGTGTGTTGAACAAACAACTTTGTACTAATTCATCCATTTCTGAAATCCTATAAGGTTCGAGAGTACTTGGCATCCTAATCATGTATTATTCATGCTCATGTGTTTTAGAAATCAATCAAACAAAAAGGTGCTCAACCCTATTGGAAAAAATCTTTTATCTTTTCTATTCATGTTTTTTAAATAGGATGGATCGAAGTGTTCTTTGCTAGTAGTAGTATTTAGTCACCAATAGGGTGTTTGTTCTTTACCAGCAGTAATGTTGAGTCACTTGTTTGACTGTTTGATCTGTGTAAAAATCACTCGAGTTGAGGTGTTGTCCTCACAACTGTCAATTCTAGCCACAGTCATCGAGCCGTGAGGCATTGACACATCGGAACCACTACCGGAGAAACTGACAAAGATGTTTGAAATAGTGAACTCGCTCTGGCCACAAGCTGAAATGCCCGTCGATGCTAGCATTTAGCAAAGACCACATGCAATGTCTTTTTTAGAGGTGTCCAATGGTTGTGGTTGATAATATTTCACACTTGTAAAGGAACTAACCAATGGTGATGATTCGTTCACATTGGTGATGGTCCATTCATATTGGGACCGTACCAACTGCCCAATTTGCTACCGATCGCTCATGTTGAGATGTGGTTTATCAATACCCACTATGCTTTTGTGGACCATTCCGGTCTACCATGTATTCTGCAGTTTCACCAAGAAACACCCAACTTAATAATCAATCAAATCAAACATATTAATACTCATATTTATTGTCAGTATGTACATTCCTTTTTATCTCATCACTTCGTGGACATGTCCACTTTGATCAAGTTGAAGTAAGAGGCGCTTGGGGCTGCCCAATTTTACAAAGTTTTAGCTTGGTGGAAATTAAGAGGGAGGCTTACACAGTGACACGTGAGATTGCAAAGTTTTGTTTTAGTGTGTGTTTTGTTGGTGTTTTAGTAGGCAGCGTTCCATCACGCATGACAAGTTTTGTAGAAAATGATTGTAGAAACTTATCTTTATTAATATATTGTTTAGAGGATTTCAATAGTAAGTTTTGAAGGATTGAAATGATTTTTTATGTGAGTTGTTTGATTCATAGAATTGGATCTCAAAGGATTTTTTTTCCTGACGTTCTAACTGCACTAAATTTTAAAGAATTTTCTCCATCCAGTTGAGAGCTTCCTTGACTGAGGGACGTTTTCGTATGGAAGTTGGTTGATTCGCAGGATTCAAATCCTTAATATTTTTTCCTAAGGACTCCTTCACTCTATTGTTTGGAGGAAATGCACATCTACACAAACCACTTACTACAGTTTCATTTGTTTTCTATGGTATGTGTTGAACAAACAACCTTGTACTAATTCATGCATTTATTTAAAACCCTATAAGGTTCAAGAGTTCTTGACATTTTAATCCTATATTTTTCTGTTCATGTGTTTTACAAATCGAGCGAACAAAAATGCCCTCATGTCTATTAAAAAAATATTGGTTTCTTCTATTAATTTTTCTTTTTAAACAAGTCAAATCAAAGTAGTTCTTTGCTAATAGTATTTTAATAAGGTGTTTGTTCTTTAATAGAAGCAACGTTAAGCCACTTGTTTGACTGGCTTATGGTGTGAAGTAGCACTCAAGTTGAGGCGCAATCCTTGCATTAATCAATTCTCACCACCGTCATCAAGTGGTGGAGGTCTAGTAAATCCTCAGTTTGCATCAAATGATCTTACAAAATAGAGCGAGAAAACTCTTAAGGTTGACTACAAGTAGACAAAAAAATCTTGCAAAACAAGGTGCATTCCTCGCGCGTGTGTGTGTGTCAATTCTCGCCACTGTCGTCAAGTCGTGGACCTAGTGAGTCATTGATTTACCTCATCGAACGATCTTACAAAGTAGACCATAAAAAGACGTTAACTACAAGCAGACAAAAAAATCTTACAAAACGAGGTGCAGTTCTCTTACGTTTGTCAATTATCGTCACCGTCATCAAGTCTTGAAGTTCTAATAAGTCATTGATTTGCCTCATTGAACGATCTTACAAAATTGATTGAAACAAGTCTTAGGGTTAACTACAAGTAGACAAAAAGCTCTACAAAATAAGGTGCGTTTGTCAATTCTCACCACTGTCATCAAGATGTGGAGTCCTAGTGAGTCATAAATATGCGTGATCGAACGATCATACAAAACAGAGTGGAAATGTCTTAAGGTTAACTACAACTAAAAAACCCTACAACACCTGGTGCATTCCTTGCGTGTGTCAATTCTCGCCATTGTCATCAAGTTGTGGAGTGCTAGTAAGTCATAGATTTGCCTCATAGAACGATCTTACAAAATGAACCCAAAAAGTTCTTAAGGTTAACTAGAAGCAGTCACAGAAAACCACGCAAAACGAGTGTAGTTCTCACGTTTGTCAGTTATCATCACCGTCATCAAGTCGTTGAATTCTAGTAAGTCACTGATTTGCCTCATCGAATGATCTTACAAAATAAATATCTTAAGGTTAACTACAAGTAAACAAAAAACCCTACAAAATGAGGTCTTGCATCTGTCAATTCTCGTCACCTCATCATGTTAGTGGAGTTCTAGTGAGTCCTCGATTTGCCTCATTGAACAATCTTATAAAATAGACCGAAAAAGTCTCAAGGTTAACTACGACTAGACAAAAGACCCTACAACACGAGTAGAACAAAAGAACATACATGTTGTTATTAACTAGGAGAAAAACGAGGTGCAGTTCTCATGTTTGTCAATTCTCGCCACCGTCATCAAGTCATGGAGTCACCTATTTGCCTCATCGAACGATCTTAGAAAATAGACTAAAAAATGTCCTAAGAATAGACAAAAAAACCACAAAACAAGGTGTAGTTCTTGTGTTTGTCAATTCTTGTCGCCTCATCAAGTCAACGGAGTTCTAGTAAGTCATCGATTCACCTCATCGAACAACAACAAAACCTTTTAATCAAACAAGTTGAGGTAGGCAGAGTTGAAACTCATAAGATCTTTGAAACTAACTCATGATTATGGCACATGGAGAACTAACTTTCACGCACCCTTGTCCATAATTAGCTCATTGATGATATTATAGTCCTCTAGATCTCTCCTAATGGACTCCTCACATGTCAAGTTTAGTCTACCTGACCTCTATTGACATTATTAACATGCTTTAACCGTCTGCTATGCACTAAAGCTTCTAGTGGTCGGTGTTATGCACAAATCATCTCAGACGATGTTGGCATTTTTTTTCATTCTAAAATCATCAAACAATCTTACAAAACAGACCAAAAAAGCCTCAAAGTTAACTACAAGTAGACACCAAAAAACCCTACAAAAGTACAACAAAGAACAACATAAATTTGCTGCCACACTAGAGAAAAAAAATATAGGTCGAGCCCACAAAAAATTTGCATGAACGATCAATCTTACAGAATAGACACAAAAAGTCTCAAGGAAAAAAAAGGTAGACAAAAAAACTAGAAAATGAGTAAATTTTTCTTCCATGCCAGGAGAAAAATATAAATTGATAAAATAAAAATATTTAATAATGCTTTAACCGTCTGCTATGTAGTGACGCTTCTAGTGGTCTGCGTTGTATATGCACAATTCATCTCAGACGACGTTGAACAAATTTTCTTCATTCTGAAATTATCGGACGACCGTACAAATAGACCAAAAATTTGCTGCCACGCTAGGAGAAATATAAATTGATCAAATAAAAACATTTAATAATGCTTTAACCGTCTGCTGACGCTTCTAGTAGTCTATGTTGTATATGCACAACCTTACAAAATAGACCAAAAAAACACCTACAAAACGAGTAGTATATTTTTTGTAGGTCAAAACTTATATTACTGAAGCATCAACCATACAATCGTTCTTACATAATAACTCAATGACTTCTTGGAGGCCAAATCCCAACCGAACTAAATAAATTTGGTGCCACACTAGGAGAGAAAAAAATAGGTTGAGCACACAAAAAATTGTATGAACCAACAATCTTACAGAATAAACCCAAAAAAGTCTCAAGGAAAAAAAAGTAGACAAAAACACATACAAAACGAGTAGTATATTTTTCTGCCACGCCAAGAGAAAAATATAATAAATTGATCAAATAAAAACGTTATAACGCGCCAGGTAGGGGTCGAACCTACGACTTTCCGCTTAGGAAACGGACGCTCTATCCACTGAGCTACAGGCGCCTTTGTTGAAATAAAATCACTCGGTACTTTCATAAATGCAAATTCATCTATCGTCCCCAATTACACCAGGTCTTCCCTTTAATAATACCCCTGCAAAGCTGTCACGATCTGGTCGTTTCGCTCGCGTCCTCCTCCTCGTCGGCGGCCATGATCCAGGCGGTGATGGTTATCAGCACTCTGGGCAAGCCCCGCCTCCTCAAGTTCTACAGTTTCCAGGTCCTGAACCTTCTCCAGTCGCCGCCCCTTTCTCCCCCTCTCTTCTTCTTCAGGCCCTCTTTAGTCTTCCCCTGTCCACCAACTGCTCGGCCAATTTCCCCACCCAAATCCAGAACCGCTTCATCTTCAGATCTCCATGTGCTTGATGAAATGCCTTAGAGACTAGGCTTTGCACTTTGATTTTCTCTGTTCTCCGGCTCACGGATTATTCGATGGCTGCAGGACCCGGAGAAGCACCAGGAGCTGGTCCGCGGCGTCTTCCAGTGTATGTGTGCACACAGTTCGCTTTCCCTTTTCTTTTCGCCCTTTGTATATAGATGATGTGGTTGAGTTACGGAGCCTGTTCTTGCAGTGTTATCTGCGAGGCCGGAGGGTGTGAGCAATTTCGTCGAGGCCGATGCAATCTTTGGACCGGTAGTGAACCTTCTCCAGCTATCCTATGCTAATCCGGTAGTGCTATATGTGATGCAAAAGGCAGAATGGTAGGCAACGACAGCAATGAACAAGGAAATTTGAAATGTCTGTCAATTTGTTGTAAACAGACTAAACTATTAACTAGGTATGCAAATGCTCAGAAATCTTTTTGAAGGAGAGTGGCGAACAGCTATGTAGCATGTGTTTCTGCAAACATTTGCTAATTGTAAAACTAAATATTCCCCTAAGTTAACTATGTGACCGAAAGTTGGAAACAACTGAATTATTAGTGTAGCCTTTTTCCATTTTACCTACAATGAACTGTAAGGGGGAAAGCCGTTTGATTTTCTTGTTTACACTTTGCAGGGAACGAGACTGGTCTACAAGCATTTGGCGACACTATACTTCGTCTTTGTCTTTGATAGCTCTGAGAATGAGCTTGCCATGCTCGACCTCGTACAAGGTAACTTAACTCCTTCCCCACGGAATTGTTTCTTCCATTAGTATAATCGATAGCTGTGTGCAATAGAAAAATGAGGCTGCATAGATTTGCATCAGGAACTAATTACGTTCAGTGTGTTATCCATGCTTCGCATTATTTGAAATGTTTCGGTACAGAGTCTACTTCCTCCGGTGACTGTTTATCTCATTACTGTGGTTCTTTCAGTTCAGTATCCATACACTACTTGTTTACAATTTTTGTATTCCGTATTTTCAGTGCAAAAATTCTTATTGTTGCTAAATACTTAGGCATGCCACTGCACTACTATCGGTTTTAAATAAGTGTCACTTCACTACCACAAACATGCAGTCTTTTTTACATCTAACGCTTGGTGAATTGTTCATCTTCTTTCTCCTCTGTTTGTCACTTTAAGATTCTTCTATGACCTCTTTGAAGAGATAAACTAACCTTCTTGTCACAGTTTTTGTTGAAACATTGAATAGGTGCTTCAAGAATGTATGTGAGCTTGACATTGTATTTAACTTCAACAAGGTACAATGATTCTCTTTGTTTGGTATTTACTCTTTATAGTCACTGCTATAATAAATAAAGAACACAAAAACATTGGTGTTTTTTATCCTCATGTGCAGCATGTAATAGCGTTTTGATACATGGGTCATAAAAATCATATGCAACTGCCCAAACAAATACTTGAATCTAACAAGACCTACAATGCTAGATTACTGCATATCTGTTTCATTTTCCACTACTGACCAAATTATTACAGTTGGAATTCGAAGAAGCATTCTCCGACTTAAAAGTATATGTTGTTAAATCATGCTGGTGTTTCACTGAAGTTCTGTAGTACCTCAAACTTACAGAAGCATCTATTGGTAGGAGTAGGGTTCCCACTGGCTCTCATGGAGGTTGTAGGGGCAAGGAGGCGAGGCGTGGCGAGGAGGTTCTTGGGCGTGGCAGGCGCCGTCGCGGCTAGGGTTGGGGGCTTGTGCGGCTTGGCTTCGGCGGTTAGGGTTTCGGCTCCTCGGGAGCCGCAACAAAAGATAATAATAGTCTTTATTGCTTGCCTCAAATCGATGTCTTACATGAGTATTTATAACTTTAGCCTAAGATAACTTTCCTAAGATAATTTCCTAAGATAACTTGTGGGCCAAGCCCTAATACTAATGCCCATGGGCCTTTTCCTAGTATAGACCAAGCCGGTCATAACATCTCTCCCCTTTTGCAAAACAACTCGCCCTCGATTTGAAAGTCTGATAGTGTCAAGGAAATCTTCACGTTGTTCCCATGTAGCCTCCTCCGGAAGGCCCGCCCATCGAATGAGAATGAACCGACACCACGACGGAGCTGGGCCTGCAACACCTTTGCTGGCTCGAAGAATGCGACCTTGGCGGTTGGAGGAAGCGCCGGAGGAGCGGTGGTGGCTCGCCTTTAAAGGCTTGAGCAGCCCCACATGGAACACGTCATGGATCGGGCGCTGGCCGAAGTCGAAGACGATAGGCCACCTTCCCGGCGCTCCACGACAGGAAGGGCCCGCGACGAGGCAAGCTTGCGCTGCTGCTGGTCCGAGGATCGCGTAAGCGGTGGAGAAGACGCAGCCACACCTGGGCCGCCGATGGCGAACTCCGCCGCGATGATGATCGTCGTAGTAGTGCTTGGCCGTCGCTCATTGGGCTGAAGTAGGCGCCGACGGACCTCCACCAAGATCTCATCACGGGCGCGGATAAGGTCACCGCACCACCGTCCGAGCCGTCTCCGGTCGACCGGAAGTATAGACGGAGGAGGTCGACCATAGACCACCTCAAATGGCGTCGTGCGTAGGGCGGAGTGATAAGAAGTGTTGTAGCAAGATTCGCCCAAGAGAGCGATCCACCCATGCGCGAGGCCGATCACCGTCACACAACGTAAATACATAGCAATGACCTTGTTAACCACCTCGATCGACCGTCCGTGCGAGGATGGAACGCCGATCGAGGCGGAGCCGACACCCGCCATCCTAAAGAGGTCGCGCGGACATGGCTGTGAAGATCGGGTCCCGATCACCGACGATCGAAGTCGGAATCCATGGAGACGACAATGCCGTCGAAGAAGGCCCGCCACGGACGCCGCCTGTCACGGATGGCCGAGCGCGATGAAGTGGGCGCCGAGAATCGATCGACCACCGTGAGGATGCCGACTTGCCTCAACCTTGGGAAGGCCTCGATGAAGTCCATGGAAATATCCGCCAAACCCGAGATGGCACCTCCAAGGGTGAAGGAGCCTCGCCGCCTCGTGGTCTCCGTCTTATCATACGACAAGTCCGACAAGACCGAACCCGCCACGGACGAGCACGATCGCCGAGGATGTAGAAGTCGGCGCGAAGACGATGGAGGTTTTTCGACACCTCATGGCGGCCGAGCGGGCGAACAGAACACCCGCGACGGAGATCATCATGCGCCGAACAAAGACCCGCGCCCATGGAGGAACAATCCGCCGAGAAGCACCAAGGCTCCTCCAAGGTGCGGTTGCGCTTCTTCTTGTAGTAGGGCGGCATCATCCGCCGTCTCGATGGCGCGTCGAATGTCGGCGAAGAGACGGAATGAAGGCCCGGAGCGGATGCACGGACCGCCCCGGCCGAGTCGGCGGTCGGCGCGAGGTCGGAATCGCGACGGACGGTAGCGTCGGCCCACAGTGTTAAGACGGCTCGCCGATACTCGACGGAGAAGTCGGTCAAGAGCTTGTCGATCCACCGTGCCGCGCACGCCGACAAAGCGCGTTGATCCAAAGAAGAACTTCGATCGTAGTGGTCCGTGCGAATGTGGAAGGTCCGTCCCCACAAGTATGGCCGCCAATGACGCACGGCTCGGACGAGGCCAATGAGCTCTCGCCGAAGCGTACCAACTTAAGATGGCGCGGAGCGAAGGGTCACCAAGAAAGCGAGGGCCCATCGCCTTGATGAAGTACTGGCGCCAACCCGCGCCGAGGCGCCTGACCACCACGAACAGGCGGTCAAAGTCGGCATCTGGAGGACGGTCTGTCGTGAGGGCCCCTTGAGGGCCTCGAACGCCATTGCCGCCTCGTCGTCCCAAGCGAAAGCGTCGCGCGCGGCAACCGCGTGAGAAGCGCCGCGATGAGTCCGAACTCCGGATAAATTTCCGTAGTAGCCGGAAGTCCGAGGAACTCGCGGGCGCCGCGGCGAACGCGGCGTTAGCAAAGCGGAGACGGCCGCCACCTTATCGGCGCCCATAGCCACCGTCACCGAGATGACATGGCCGAGGTAGGCGACGGATGCCCCGAACGAGCACTTCGAGCGCTTAAGGTGGAGGTTGTGCGCTCAAGCTCGTTGAAGATGATGGCGACGTCTTTGGAGATGTTCGCCCAGCGGCGTTGTAGATAAGAATGTCATCAAAGAAAACAAGCACAAACCACCGTAAGTAGGGCGAAGGACGCCGCTCATTAGGGCTCGAACGTTGCCGGTGTTGGCGAGACCGAAAGGCATCACCAAGAACTCGGCGGCTATGGTGGGTGCGAACGCCGTCTTGGCGATGTCGTTCGGATGCATGCGCTTTTGATGATAGCCACCGAGATCGAGCTTGGCGAAGAAGCGTGCCCCATGGAGCTCATCCAGAGCTCGCCGACCACCGGTATGGGGAACTTGTCCTTGAGCGTGAGCGCGCTGAGGGCGCGTGAGTAGATGATCTTGAAGCGCCATGTCGTCGACTTACGGACGAGAAGCACCGCGCCGAGAAAGGTGACGTGGAGATGCGGATGATGCCCGCGGTGAGCATCAGGCACACCGGCGCCCAACTCATCCTTCGCGGTGTGGGTAGCGATAGGGCTGCACCGCCACCGGAGTGGAGCCCAGACGAGGTGAATACGATGGTCGTACACCGGCGGTGGAAGACCCCGCGCTCGTCGAAGATGGCGTTGTCTTTGCCGCAGAAGAGGATCGAGGGGGTGTTCGTCCTCCGAAGATGCGGCGTGACCGTAGGTGTGGCACGGCGGTGGCGCGCGCCCCAAGACCCTCCCATCGGACGCGCGGCCTTGCCGCCAGAACGCCATTGTGAGCGCCGAAATCCCATGGACGGGCCCGAGGGTCCGGAGAAAGTCCACCCCGAGAATGAAGTCGAAGCAGCCCAGATTGATCCTCGCATGTAATGGAAAATGTTTCGCCGCTGATGGAGATTGGAACGTCGCGGGCTAGCCCATGGCACCGGAGGTGATCGCCATTGCCATCGGATCCTCAAGCGCCCCGCCCGTTGTTGGGAGTGCTAGCCGACGATGGTCGATTCGGCAGAAGTTGTGTGGAGCCCGTATCCAGCAGGCCACCGATCGTTCGCCATGGATCGTCACGGCAAAGAAGATGGTCCGCCGCCGGATGTTCGCCGAGCGTGAAAGAGACGACGACGCCGTCGCCGCGACTCCACCGCCGTGTCCTCGGTAGCCGCCGACGGTGGTAGTGCGCCGCTAAGGCGTCCTCCTCGGTGTAGTCAACCGTCTCTAAGTAAAAAAGCGAAGCGGATATGGGTCGGCGTGTAGGGCTCATCGCATTGAAGCAAAGACCACGACGACGACGCTCTGTTGCTCGGCCGCGACAGACGCGAAAAGGCCGGTGGCGCCGGGTGTGTCGTCGTCGTGGAGGGCCGACCCGAGGCCGAGAGAAGTCCGAGCGGCCGACCGGGCCGACGGCCGCTTCGTCCGAGTGGCCGCCGCAGAGCTCGCCCGCCGCTCAAAGGCCCGGCGTAGTACATCGCCGCTCTCGAGGTCGTGGGGTCCTGAGCTCGACGCCCACGCGGATATGATCCGCAACCCGCCCACAAAGAGCTCGCTACTGGTCGCGGAGACGCCGGCGCATGGCATGCCAGGCTCGAAGCGGTCGGCATAGTCTCGCATCAGATGTGAAGCAAACGGCCGAGGGCTGCCGATCTGCTCCCGCGGATAGGAGGCCCAAAACGTAGGAGACAGAGCTCCGGAACGCTCCCAAGGGGCATGCCGCCCTCGCCCCGCCGAGGGCGTAATACAGTCTGAGCCGCACTCAAGATGATAGGATGCGAGCCAAAGCGATCAAGCGGCGTCCGCTGCCTCGAAGAATCGCCGCCGCCTTGGTTGAGCGGTTGAGGGTCCTCCGTGCCCTCGTGGGTTGCGAAGTCCGTTTTGGCGAAGCGAGGGTGTCGGCCGCCGTGCTCGGGCGCGCATGTACCGGCGGTGGCGTATCTTTGGCTCGGGAAGCGCCTGGGCGAGTTCGCCGAAATGGAGGGTGATCAAACCGCAGGGAGGCCTCGGTTGTTCGCGGCGTGGAGAGGCGGGCCCAAGACGAGCGCCGCCTAAGCGGGATCGGCGATGGCGACGGTGGAAATCGCACTGTGCAGGGCCACCAGAACCCTAGGCGCAGCGGCGCGCTTTGTCGATGGCGGCGGCTCTCGAGGGCGTCGCCCGGCGCGGCGTCGTGGTCGCCGGCGGTCGTATTGGGAGGAGCTGCCGGGCGGGCTCTCAAGCCGTGACGGCGGTGGAGGCTAAGCCGGCCACGGCCGACCGCACCGGTAGGGCGGCAGCAGATGGCGGCCGAGACGCCCGCCGAGGGCGCTGGAAGGCCGTGGCTGGCCACCGCACCGCGGCGGCTCGCAGGAGGTGGCGACGGCGGTCGCGGCGAAGCCGGGCCCCGGCGAGGAATAGGGTGATACCGGACCGCTGAACCAACTCCGAAGGGCGCCGGACACTTCCTCGGCGAGAAGCGTGAGGCGGTTGGCCGTGGGAGCGATACCGGGCGTTGTGGTGTTAGTGGCGACGGTCACCGTGTGGCGGCGGTGTTGGTGCGGATGCGCCGCCAAGTTAGCATCTGGCGCGTGGGGGGGTGGTGGATGGAGCTGGCTGCAGCAGGCGGTGGGCGGAGGCGGATGGTAGCGGCGGCGGTGATGGAGGCCGAGACATGATCGGCTGGTGTCTCTGGATACCAAATTGGTAGGAGTAGGGTTCCTACCGGCTCATCATGGAGGTTGTAGGGGCAAGGAGGCGAGGCGTGGCGAGGAGGCGGTTCTTGTCGGCGGCAGGCACACCGTCATGGCTAGGGTTGGGGCGGCGGTTAGGGTTTCGGCTCCTCCGGGAGCCGGGCAACAAAAGATAATAATAGTCTTTATTGCTTGCCTCAAATCGATGTCTTACATGAGTATTTATAACTTTAGCCTAAGATAACTTTCCTAAGATAATTTCCCTAAGATAACTTGTGGGCCAAGCCCCTAATACTAATGCCCTGTGGGCCTTTTCCTAGTATAGACCAAGCCGGTCATAACATCTAGTATTTAGTTTACATCTCAACCAAAAATCAACATCACAATTGAAATGGTAACTTATAAATTCTATATAGATTAGGATAAACAAATAGGTATGAAATACCAAATCTTCTCGAGCTGTTAGACAACTTAACTGTAAGTGAGCATTAGTGTCCTGTAGTCCACCGGCAGTCTGGCAGAGAGCTTGAAGAAAAGTGTAGGAAGGGCCAATCCGATAGAACATGCCAATGGATCTGTTAAAAGAGGATCGATAACTTTTTGTTAGTAAGCAATGATGATAATCGATACTTGAGAACTTTTGGAATGGAAGGCTAGGGCCACCTTTCACCCAGCATAAACTCTAAAGCTGCTGGTGCCTATGATGCTACTGCCCTCCATGGCTCTATCCCCTGCTTTCTGTAGTGTCTACACTCTACATGGTAAGAACCAGATCCCTACCATGGCGTGGTCTCAGGTTGTAGGGGTGGAAGGAGGGATGGCGTGGAGGAAGCGCGTGGTCGCGCGGCTGGGCGCCGTCGTTGCAGTGTGTGAGGCCTGAGAGAGAGAGAGCGCAGGGCGGCGGCTAGGTTAGGTCTCCGGCTCCCTAAGGAAGCCGAGCAAATATGATTGCTTCTTGCTTAATCCCAAACGGGTCCTTACATGAGTTTATATAATCCTCCTAATAAGATAATTGGGCTAAGCCCCTAATAACGATAAGATAAACTGGGCCACAACTAACTGGGCTAAGCCCCTAATATGCTGGTCATAACATCTCTCCCTTTGCACAAACAGCTCGTCCTCGAGTGGAAGGCGGGCAGATCAACAGCCGCCAAACACCTCCGCGTCAATCGGGCGGGCTGGTCGCTAAGCCCGGTGGCGCGGGTCCTCTCAATGTAGTATGCAGCCTCCGGGTAGAAGAGTCGGGCGACGGGCGTGGCCCGACGTAGGGCTCATCCTAGTTCAAGCACAACCTTGGCGGCGACGCCGAGTTGCTTTCGACCGGGCGAGCCGATGGAACAGGTGTGCGCAGCGCATGGCCGAGGGCGCCGCGAAGTTCGAAGGCCGACCTGCTGGAACTTCCGGCCGTGGTGGCGGCTCAATGCCCGAGCGAGGTGGCGCCGCTAGGTGGCCACCGCGCGACGCTCGAACGCGCGGGCGTAGTACATGGCCGTCTGGAGGTCTTGAGGCCCGCACATCTCCACATACACGCGGATGTGGTCCGGTAGGCCGCCGACGAAGAGCTCGGCCACCGACGAGGCGAACGCCGTAAAGGTGGTACGCCAGGTTCGGAAGCGATCGGCGAAGTCTTGCACCAAGGTGAGGAACGGAAGACGCCCAAGCTCCGCCAGACGGCTCCCGCATATAGGCGGACCGAAGCGCAAGAGGTACAAATCGCGGAAGCGCTCCCATGGTGGCAATGCTGCCCTCGTCCTGTTCGAGGGCGTAGTACCACGTCTGCGCGGCCCCTCGGAGATGATACGAGGCAATCCAGGTGCGGTCGGATGCGAGCGTGCGTTGTCCCCTGAAAAATTGGTGGCATTGGTTGAGGCAATTCAGGGGATCGACGGTGCCGTCGTAGGTCGCGAACTCCAGCTTGGAGAATCTCGGCGACATCTGGACGTGGACGACAAAGGGCGCGCTCGTCAACACGGCATAGCGAGGATGACGGGCCGAGTAGGCGGGCATCGGTGCCACCGAACAGGGCCCGCCGATCTTGGTGAAGGGCTCGGTGTAGCCGAGGACCCGCTAAACCGCATGGCCGGTGCGTTGCGGGAAAAGACGTGCGCCCGACCGAGGCCGTTAATGTAGATCGGCTCTGGGACCCAGCCGAGCCAGCCGGTAACGGAGACGGCGACGGGAAACGGACTGGTGGATGGGCACCCCGGCTCGCTGCCGGATGCCAGGCTGCGGTCGCCGGTGGCGGCTGCGCAGCTTGTCGCTTCGCATGGTGGAGGCGCCGGTGTTCGTCGTTGGTGGCGGCTGCCACGGCAACCGCCGCATGGCGGCGGCGGCGGGGTCGCCGAGGACGGCGGCTGCCGCGCGCAGGGCGTTGGCGGCGGCACAGCGGCCGCGCCCATAGGATATCGCGAGAACGGTAGATGCCCGTGAATGCTCGTGACCGCCTGGGTGAGATCCCGGATGGCAGCCGTCATCTCCTCCGGGGTGAAGACGACGGGGACGGGCGCGGCGGAGGTAACCTGCACCGGCAAGAGCGGGTGCCGCCGTGGGCTATCGGGCGGTCGTCGTGATCGGCAGCGGGAGGGTCGGGGTGGGCGGCGGCGAGGACATGATCGCACCGAAGCTATCTGATACCAAATTGGTAAGAACCGGATCCCTACCAGGGCGTGGTCTCAGGTTGTAGGGGCAGAAGGAGGGATGGCGTGGTCGCCGGCGCTGGGGCGCCGTCGTTGCGTGCGCGCGAGAGAAAGAGAGAGCGCAGGGGCGGCGGCTAGGGTTAGGTCTCCCGGCAGCAAATATGATTGCTTCTTGCTTAATCCCAAAACGGGTCCTCACACGAGTTTATATAATCCTCCTAATAAGATAATTGGGCGAAGCCCCTAATAACGATAAGATAAACTGGGCCACAACTAACTGGGCTAAGCCCCTAATATGCCGGTCATAACACTACAACATATTAACTGCTGGGAGTGCATATATGTAGAGATGCACACTCTTTCTGTTCAGAGTTCAGATCAAACTCCAATAGTTCATCAACAGCCTTTTCTCATGTCATAGTGATGATTAATAATACTTCAAAATAACAACCATTCTTCTCTTGGTTCATTGTAATATGATGAAATGCAGCTTCACACAGTTTTGGATGAAATGATACTGGGAGGACAAGTGATTGAAACAAGTTCAGAGCAAATAATGAAATCTGTAGAAGAGATTGCGAGGTTTTAACTCCCTTTTGCATTCAACTGCCATATCATTTATTTACGCACATGTGCAATTTTATAACAATGATGCTTGCTACTTGACACAGGTTAGAGAAACAATCAAGCACAACTAGCCTCATACCAAAGTCGATATCGGAGCGTTTCAGCCGTTAAATTTTTTCGCTTGTGTTTAGGACTGACAGTTTTGGAGACTTGAGCAAAAGAAATCAAATTGATGATCATATCTCCAATGGTCTTTCGGTTCTCTGAAGTCTTGAGCATCTGCCATTCAACATGAAAACCTATTGTCTGACGTGCACATCATATTGTCTCCCTCCCCAGAGTTGTAAGTTGTAACCTGAAATGTGAAGCTGGCATGCCCAGTCTATACAGCTGTTATGTGTAAACTTATACAGTTGGAGTTTTGTACCTATTATGTGGCCCTTATTAGCGTTTTGTACCTATTTGAAATACTGTCCAGTCAATGACCAAAAATATTGGCAACACTTGTGGGCGGATACAAATTTGATGTTATTTGGATGGCTGGCCACGTAGAACGGACAAACTTACATTGGAAAAAGAGGTATTTAATTGTCTCGTCATGAGTACAAAAACAACACTTCTTACTTCTTGACCAGTTGCGTCGTGCGAGGTTGACTTTTGTTAGCACAACTTCACTTTCGTTAGCCCAACTTCCTTGTGGAGATACCACATGAATATTTTAACTTTAAGTGGTACCTTCGCTTTCCAATTTTTTTTTTGTTATTACTCACTAGTACGTCAGAATGTGTGAGTGCATGATACATAGTCTACTGTGAAAGACCCAGATGTAATAAGGTTCCAGTAAAACACATCCCGGCCTTGTGTCAGGTTAATCGAATCCAGACGGGACAAGAGATTATTCCATAACATAAGTTGGGTGCCAATCAAATCATGCCTGAGCGGAATATTTGGCGGGGATGAGTTGAGCACTTGCGCAATAGTATTATTCTTATCGCATGCAATGTTGTATAAGACTCGGTATTGTTCTCGAAGACTAGCATTGCCTAGCTAGATGTTTTCTCAAAAACGAATCTCCGACTCGCGAAAGACCCAAAGTGAAAGAGATGTTTCTTTGCCGCCATTAGGCCACCCCAAAAGTGTGAGTCTCCAGGTTCCCAATATACATGAGACACCGCCTTTTGGCCTACTCTTGTAATCTGATCATCCTGCTTGGCACGCTCAATCAGAATAGCCAACATGTCAACCACAATGTTAAATAACATTGGGGACATGGGGTCACCTTGCCGTAGTCCTTTTTTGTCAGAAAGTAATGGCCGACATCATCATTGACTTTGATGGGCACGCTACCTTCGGTTACAAAATTTTGGATCCACTTGCACCTTTTATCGGAGAGGCCTTTCATCCTTAGGGCCTGTTGGAGAAAAGACCATTCGACCTTGTCATAGGCTTTTTCAAAGTCAATTTTGAATACTACTCACTCATGTTTTTCACGTGCATCTCATGGACGGTCTCATGTAGGATTACTACGCCATCGAGTATATTCCTTCCTTGCATGAAAGTTGTTTGAGATGTCCGGACAACATGGTCACCACCGAAGTTTAATCTATTCGCCACCACTTTGGTGGAAATCTCGTCGACATTAAGGAGGCATATGGGTGCGGCTGTTGAATCCGCTCGCCTCCTTAATCTTCGAAACAAAACAATCTTGCCAAAATTAAGTGCGGATAGGTCAAGTCGGTCGGCATGAAGACAATTGAACAACTCCAAAAGGTCGACTTGATGATATCACGTAAATTCGATAGAATTCGCAGAAACCATCGGGCACGGAGCTTTGTTATGTTCCATTTGGAACACTGCAGCTCTCACCCCCTCTTCTGAGAATGGTGCCGTGCGGATATCGTTTTCTGCTGCCGTGACATGTGGAATATCATCTATTCGGGTCTCATCAAGGGTGAAATTCCCTTCAGTCGGCGCTCCGAAAAGAGATTTGTAGCATTTGGTGATATAGTTTTTAGCTCCTCTTGACCTTCAATCTGCCCCTCATCTTGTTGGAGACTGTAAATACATTTCTTTCTATGCCGCCCATTGGCGACCAATTGGAAGTATCTTGTATTACTATCACCCATTAAAATGAAATCAGCTTTGGATCTCTGGTAGTATTTGATCTCCTCTTCTTGCACTAGACGGGCTACCATCTCATTAGATTGCTTTTTCAGTTTAATCTCTTACTGAGATAATGTGTGCATCTCTGCAATTTTGTCGAGGTCATCAATGATGTTTGCCTTTTGACCAGGTTCTTGAAGCTGAAGGAAATATGCCCTAGAGGCAATAATAAGGTTGTTATTTTATATTTCCTTATTCATGATAAAGATTTATTATTCATGCTATAATTGTATTGATTGGAAACTAAAATAGATGTATGGATACATAAACAAATACCGTGTCCCTAGTGAGCCTCTACTAGACTAGCTCATTGATCAAAGATGGTTAAGGTTTCCTAACCATTGACATGTGTTTTCACTTGATAACGGGATCACATCATTAGGAGAATGATGTGATGGACAAGACCCATTTGTTAGGTTAACATATTGATCGTTCAGTTTTATTGCTATTGCTTTCTTCATGTCAAATACATATTCCTTCAACTATGAGATTATGCAACTCCGGATCTCGGAGGAATACGCTGTGTGCTATCAAACGTCACAACGAATCGGGTGATTATAAAGATGCTCGCAGTATCTCCGAAGGTGTTTGTTGGGTTGGCATAGATCGAGATTAGGAATTGTCACTCCGAGTATCGGAGAGGTATCTCTGGCCCTCTCGGTAATGCACATCATAAGAAGCCTTGCAAGCAAAGTGACTAATGAGTTAGTTGCGCATCGATGTATTATGAATCGTGGACGCCCGATTCAATCATACACTAATCATGCACGCAAATGTGTACGATCAAGATCGTGGACTCACGGAAGATATCACAACACAACTCTAAAAGTAAAATAAGTCATACAAACATCATATTACAAGCCGGGGCCTCGAGGGCTCGAATACAAGTGCTCGAACATAAACGAGTCGTGGAAGCAACAATATCCGAGTATAGACATAAGTTAAACAAGTTGCCATAAGATGGCTAGCACAAACTGGGATACAGATCGAAAGAGGTGCAGGCCTCCTGCCTGGGATCCTCCTAGCTACTCCTAGTTGTCGTCAGCGGCCTGCACGTAGTAGTAGGCACCTCCAGTGTAGTAGGAGGCGTCATCGACGGTGGCGTCTGGCTCCAACGTCTGGTTGCGGCATCCGGAAGAAGAGGAAAAAAAGGGGGAAAGAGGGAGCAAAGCAACCGTGAGTACTCATCCAAAGTACTCGCAAGCAAGGATCAACACTACATATGCATGGGTATATGTGTAAAGAGGCAATATCGATGGACCGAGCTGCGAGAATGCCGTAATAAGAGGGGATAGCTAGTCCTATCGAAGACTACGCTCGCTGCCTCCGCCTTGCAAAGCATGTAGAAGAGAGTAGATTGAAGTCCTCCAAGTAGCATCGCATAGCATAATCCTACCCGGTGATCCTCCCTCGCCGCCTGCGGGAAAGCGATCACCGGGTTGTCTCTCGAACTTGTCAGGTGTGTTTTATTAAGAATTCGGTTCTAGTTGTCATAAGGTCAAGGTACAACTCCGGTCGCCCTTTACCGAGGGACACACAACTATTCAATAGATTAACTTCCTGCAGGGTGCACCACATAACCCAACACGCCGATCCCTTCGACCGGACACACTTTCCGGTAATGCTCGCCTCGAAGATCAACACGTCGCAGCCCCACCTAGACACAACAGAGAGGTCAAGATGTCGGTCTAAATTTATGCGCTTGTAGGGTGCGGGCCCATCGCCCATTGCACACCGCATGTTGCGTGGGTGGCCGGAAGCGCACTCTAGCCCCTTAATACAAGAGCGGGCTTATGGTCCAATCCAAACGCGCCGCTCGCCGCCGACGTCACGAAGGCTTCGGCTGATACCACGACGCCGAGTGCCCATAACTGTTCCCGCATAGTTGGTTAGTGCGTATAGGCCAGTGGCCAGACTCAGATAAAATACTAAGGTCTCGTTAAGCGTGTTATTATGAAGTAACCGCGAATGCCGACCAAGGCCAGGCCCACCTCTCACCTAGGTGGTCTCAACTCGCCTGTCGCTCCGCCACAAAGATCCACACAGAGGGCCGTCGGGACAAATGTCCTTTCAGCCCCAATCCGTGAATCACTCATGGGTACTCAATGAGCCAACCGACTTTAGTCACCATCTCGTATAGTATGTATATATGTATAGTATATACCCGTGATCACCTCCCAAGTGATCACGGCCCGATAGTATAGCAAGGCGCATCGACAAGAATGTAGGGCCAATGATGATAAACTAGCATCCTATACTAAGCATTTAGGATTGGGGTAAGGTATCAACAATCAGAGTAACAATGACAAGCTATGCAATAGAATAGGATTAACCAAACAAGAATATGCTACACTACTCTAATGCAAGCAATAAAGGGTAAAATAGGCGATATCTGGTGATCGAGGGGCTTGCTTGGTTGCTCGGCAAGGAGGGGTCGTCAACTCCGTAGTCGAATCAGGCAAGCAGCAGCGTCGATCTCGTAGTCTACCGGAGAGAAGAGGGGGAAGAAACAGTAAATACAATGCAAACATAAGCATGCCGATGCATGATATGACAATGAGCGGTGTTAGGTGTGCCCTAACGCGGTAGTAGGTGATACCGGCGAAAGGGGGAAACATCCGGAAAAGTATCCCCGGTGTTTCTCGTTTTCGGACAGATGAACCGGAGGTGAAATGTTGCAGGTTCACTATGCTAGGAACGCGTGACGGACGAATGGGCTGCGTATTCGGATTTGTCTCGTCGTTCTGAGCAAATTTCATGTACAAAGTTTTTCCATCCGAGCTATGGTTTATTTTATATTAATTTTAAAAGATTTAATCATTTTTAGAACTTATTTAATTATTTCACATCAACATTATCCAGAATAGTGTATGCTGACGTCAGCAGTCAATAGGGCGTTGACTGGGTCAAACTGACGTGTGGGTCCCAGCTGTCATTGACTATTAACTAACATAACAGATTAATTAACTAACCTAAGTGATTAGGTTAATCTAATCAGGATTAATTAAGTTAATTAATTAATTTCGTAATTATTATTTTTATTCTCTTTTTTTAAAACGTTCTAAGGGTGCGGGCCCCATCTGTCATTGTCACAGGGGGGGTCTTAGCGGGCGCTGGCGCTAGTGGTTACGGGCGGGCACCCGAACGAGGGGCGAACCAGGCCGCGGCGGGTGGCACGGGCGCCAGAGCGCGCCAGCGGCCAGGGCGGGGCTCACCTGCCGACCGTTTCTGGCGAAGGAAGCCGACACAGGAGTGGTTGCCAGAGGCAGCAGCAGGCGCGTTGTGGCCTCGCGCGAGGCGGCAGAGGCGAGGTGGTCGCCAGAGCACGGCTGGCCTTGGCCAAGGCGGCCACAGACAGGGACGAGGGGAGCGGTGCTATTCGCGGTGGCCGGTGGGCGAGGTCAGGGGCGGTTCGCGCGGCGGCGAGCGAGGCGCAGGCGTAGACCGCGCGACGGAGCAGCAGGTCCACGGCGACGCGTGGTCGCGGCCCGTGATGTGCGCGAGCGGACGACGGGAAGGGCGCGGTGATGGGCGCGGGGAGCACGGTCAGGGACGGCGCCATAGCGTGCGAGGGACAGGGGAGGATGAGGGGCTCACTGCGGGCGTAGGGTACGGGGCAGTGGGGCTTGAGGAGGAGGACGGGGACGAGCGGCAGAGAGGAAGCAGGCCGGCGGGGTGGCTCCGGCGTCGTGGCCTCGGGCGAGGTCCTCGGGCGGCAGTGATGATGGGATGAGCTCCTGACAGGCGACGACGCGAGGATGGCGCAGGTAGGAGGCAAGGACGAGGGCGAGGGGGTCGACGACGGAATGGCCGAGGCGGCGACGGGGTGGCATCTTCGGGCGGCGACGTCCGGTGCCCCGATCCGATCTGGATCGGGGGTGAGGGAGAGCGAGTGTGGGGAGAGTGGGGGTGTCGGTGGGTTAGGGTTTGGCCTGGGAAGGCCATAAGGGGACGGGGGTGTGCCGGCCTGGTAGGCCACTGGCTGGGCTGAGGCCCAGTTGGGGAGGGGGTGTTTTATTTTATATTCTATTTTATTGTTTTTTATTTTAGTTTCCTTTTAAATTTGGTTTTTATAAAATACACAACTGGTTCCTAATTCAGTCTAAATAAATATAGTACTGCCACATAACTTTGGGGCATCTAAATAAATTAGCCTAATATTTTATTAAGTGAAAAAGGCATTTAATTAATTGTTCTTGCTACTGTTTATTTATGTTAGGACATTCAAACACCTCTAAGATGTTGGGTTTCTCCGCCACAATTACCTATGCATTATTTGGCCCACTCCGAACATTTTAGTTTTAATATTAAAAAAATATTGTTTGCTTGATTTTGAATTTGAATTCGAACCGGTTTCGAATTAACGTGAGATTAGCAATAGTAATTGAGGTGATGTGGCACATTAGCAGAGGTTCTCTGTAGCTTAAATATCCGGGCGTCACAGGAACGAGTAAAGAGACCTTCCGGTAACAAGATTGAACTAGGTATGTAGATACCAACGAACGAATCTCTGGTAAGCAACATACCGATGGACAAATGGAATAACATATGTTGTCATAACAGTTTGAGCGATAAAGATCTTCATAGAATATGTAGGAGCCAATATGAGCATCTAGGTTTCGCTATTGGTTATTGACCGGAGAGGTGTCTCGGTCATGTCTACATAGTTCTCGAACCTGTGGGGTCCACACGCTTAACGTTCGATGACGATATTGTATTATATGAGTTATGTGATTTGGTGACCGAATGTTGTTCGGAGTCCCGGATGAGATCACAGATATGACGAGGAGTCTCGAAATGGTCAAGAGGTAAAGATTGATATATAGGACGATAGTATTCGGACACCGGAAGTGTTTTGGAGTGTATCGGGTATTTATGAGAGTACTGGAGGGGTTACCGGAACCCCCGGGGACGTATATGGGCCATATGGGCCATAAGAAGGGAGCACACCAGCCCTCTTATGGCCGAATTGGAGAAGGAAAAAGGGGGGTTCGACCCCCCTTCCTTTCTCTCTTCCCCCTTCCTTTCTTCTCCAGTGGAAAAAGGAAAGGGGGGCGCCACTTGGGGAAACCCCAAGTAGGATTCAGATCCTACTTGGGGCGCCCCCTGTCTGCCTCTCCTCCCCTCCCACCTATATATATGTGGTGAGGGGGGCTCCTAGAACATACAACATCAATTGTTAGCCATGTGCGGCGCCCCCCTCCACAGTTTACACCCCGATCATATTCTCGCGGTGCTTAGGCGAAGCCCTGCGCGGATCACTTCACCATTACCGTCACCAAACCGTTGTGCTGACGGAAGTCATCTACTACCTCGACACCTTGCTGGATCAAGAAGGCGAGGGACATTATCGAGCTGAACGTGTGCAGAACTCGGAGGTGTCGTTCGTTCAGTGCTTGATCGGTCGGATCTAGAAGAAGTTCGACTACATCAACCGCGTTGTCAAAACGCTTCAGCTTCGGTCTACGATGGTACATAGACACACTCTCCCCCTTGTTGCTGTGCATTTCCATGGAGAGATCATTGCGTGTGCGTAGAATTTTTTTTGTTTTCCATGCAACGTTTCCCAACAGTGGCATCATGAGTCAGGTCTATGCGTAGATGATATGCATGAGTAGAACACAAAGAGTTGTGGGCCGTGATAGTCATACTGCTTACCACCAACGTCTTATTTTGATTCGGCGGTATTGTCGGAAAGCAGCCCGGACCAACCTTACATGTCACACTGGTTCCACCGATAGACATGCAACCAATTTTTCATAAAGGTGGCTGGCGGGTGTCCGTTTCTCCTACTTTACTTGGATCAAATTTGACTGCGACCAGTCCTTGAAGAAGGTTAAAACAGTAAACTTGACGAAACACCGTTGTGGTTTGATGTGTAGGTAAGAACAGTTCTTGCTAGAAGCCCGTAGCAGCCACGTAAAACTTGCAACAACAAAGTAGAGGACGTCTAACTTATTTTTGCAGGGCATGTTGTGATGTGATATGGTGAAGACATGATGTGATATACGTTATTGTATGAGATGATCATGTTTTGTACAAGTTATCGACAACCGGCAGGGGCCTTATGGTTGTCTCTTTATTGTATGAAATGCAAACGTCGTGTAATTGCTTTACTTTATCACTATGCGTTAGCGATAGTTGTAGAAGCAATAGTTGGCAAGATGACCACAAGGCAACGATGGAGATCAAGGTGTCAAGCCTGTGACGATGGAGATCATGACGATGCTTTGGAGATGGAGATCAAAAGCACAAGATGATGATGGCCATATCATGTCACATATTTTGACTGCATGTGATGTTTATCTTTTATGCATCTTATTTTGCTTAGTACAGCGGTAGCATTATAAGATGATCCCTTAACTAAAACTTCAAGGTATAAGTGTTCTCCCTGAGTATGCACCATTGCGACAGTTCGTCGTGTTGAGACACCACATAATGATCGAGTGTGATGGACTCTACGTTCACATACAACGGGTGCAAGAAAATTTTGCACATGCGGAATACTCGGGTTAAACTTGATGAGCCTGGCATGTACACACATGGCCTCGGAACACTGGAGACCGAAAGGTCGAACGTGAATCATATAGTAGATATGATCAACATAGAGATGTTCACCATTGATGACTACTCCATCTCACGTGATGATCGGACATGGTTTAGTTGATTTGGATCACGTATCATTTAGATGACTTGAGGGATGTCTATCTAAGTGGGAGTTCTTAAGTAATTTGATCAACTGAACTTAATTTATCATCAACTTAGTCCTGATAGTTTTTGCATACCTATGTTGTAGATCAATGGCCCGTGCTACCGTTCCCTTGAATTTTAATGCATTCCTAGAGAAAGCTAAGTTGAAAGATGATGGTAGCAACTACAGGATCTGGGTTCAGAATTTGAGGATTATCCTCATTGCTCGCACGTAAGAATTATGTCCTTGATGCAATCGCTAGGTGAAAGGCTCATCGCAGGAGCAGATGCCGATGTTATGAACGTCTCGCAAACTCGATCTGATGACTACTTGATAGTTCAATGTGCCATGCTTTACGGCTTAGAATCGGGACTTCAAAGACGTTTTCAACGTCATGGACCATATGAGATGTTCCAGGAGTTGAAGTTAATATTTCAAGCAAATGCCCGAGTTGAGATTTATGAAGTCTCCAACAAGTTCTATAGCTGCAAGATGGAGGAGAACAGTTCTGTCAGTGAACACATACTCAAAATGTCTGGGTATCATAATCACTTGACTCAGCTGGGAGTTAATCTTTCAGATGATAGTATTATTGACAGAGTTCTTCAATCACTGCCACTAAGCTACAAAGGCTTCATGATGAACTATAATATGCAAGGGATGGACAAGACAATTCCTGAGCTCTTCGCAATGCTCAAAGTTGCAGAGATAGAAATCAAGAAGGAGCATCAAGTGTTGATGGTTAACAAGACCACTAGTTTCAAGAAAAAGGGCAAGGGAAAGAAGGGGAACTTCAAGAAGAATGGCACGCAAGTGTCCACTCCTGAGAAGAAGCCCAAAGCTGGACCCAATCCTGAAACTGAGTGCTTCTACTGCAAAGGGACTGGTCACTGGAAGCAGAACTGCCCTAAGTATTTGGCGGATAAGAAGGATGGCAAAGTGAACAAAGGTCTATTTGATATACATGTTATTGATGTGTACCTTACTAATGCTCGTATTAGTGCCTGGGTATTTGATACTTGTTCGGTTGCTCATATTTGTAACTCAAAACAGGGGCTACGGATTAAACGAAGATTGGCTAAGGACGAGGTGACGATGCGCGTCCGGAATGGTTCCAAGGTCGATGTGATCGCAGTCGGCACGCTACCTCTACATCTACCTTCGGGGTTAGTTTTAGACCTGATTAATTGTTTTTTGGTGCCAGCGTTGAGCATAACATTATATCTGGATCTTGTTTAGTGCGAGACGGTTATTCATTTAAATCAGAGAATAATGGTTGTTCTATTTATATGAGTAATATTTTTTATGGTCACACACCCTTGAAGAGTGGTCTATTTTTTGTTGAATCTTGGTTGTGGTGATACACATAATGTTCATGCTCTTCAAGGGTGCATGACCATAAAAGACCACTTATGTCAAAAGACAGTTGCATTCACATTAAATAGGGCACCGTCTAAATCCGTTGAGACGACACCATCTGAACTATGGTTTGGCAAGAAACCTAAGCTGTCGTTTCTTAAAGTTTGGGGTTGCGACACTTATGTCAAAAGGCTTCAGCCTGATAAGCTCGAACCCAAATCGGAGAAGTGCGTCTTCATAGGATACCCTAAAGAAACAATTGGGTACACCTTCTACCACAAACTCGAAGGCAAGATCTTTGTTGCCAAAAATGGGAACTTTCTAGAGAAGGAGTTTCTCCCGAAAGAAGTGAGTGGGAGGAAAGTAGAACTTGATGAGGTAACTGTACCTTCTCTCGAATTGGAAGGTAGCTCATCACAGAAAACCATTCCCATGATGCCTACACCAACTAGAGAGGAAGCTAATGATGATGATCATGAAACTTCAGATAAAGTTACTGCTGAACCTCGTAGGTCAACTAGAGCATGATCCGCACTAGAGTGGTACGGTAATCCTGTTTTGGAAGTCATGTTACTAGACCATGATGAACCTACAAACTACGAAGAAGCTATGATGAGCCCAGATGCCGATAAATGGCTTGAGACTATGAAATCTGAGATAGGATCCATGTATGAGAACAAAGTATGGACTTTGGTGGACATTCCCGATGATCGGCAAGCCATAGAGAATAAATGGATCTTCAAGAAGAAGACCGACGCTGATGGTAATGTTACTGCCCACAAAGCTCGACTTGTCACAAAAGGTTTTCGACAAGTTCAAGGAGTTGACTACGATGAGACTTTCTCACCCGTAGCGATACTTAAGTGAAGGAAATATGCCCTAGAGGCAATAATAAAGTTATTATTTATTTCCTTATTTCATGATAAATGTTTATCATTCATGCTAGAATTGTATTAACCGGAAACATGATACATGTGTGAATGCATAGACAAAACAACATGTCACTAGTATGCCTCTACTAGACTAGCTTGTTAATCAAAGATGGTTATGTTTCCCGACCATGAACAAGGAGTTGTTATTTGATTAACAAGGTCACATCATTAGTAGAATGATCGATTGACATGACCCAATCCATTAGCTTAGCACACGATCGCTTAGTATGTTGCTACCGCTTTTATCCATGACATATACATGTTCCGTAACTATGAGATTATGCAACTCCTGTTTACGGAGGAACACTTTGGTACTACCAAACGTCACAACGAATCGGGTGATTATAAAGGAGTACTACAGTGTCTCCAAAGGCGATGTTGGGTTGGCGATTTCGAGATTAGGTTTTGTCACTCCGATTGCTCGGAGAGGTATCTCTGGGCCCTCTCGGTAATACACATCATGAAGCCTTGCAAGCATTACAACTAATAAGTTAGCTGTGAGATGATGTATTACTTAACGAGTAAAGAGACTTGCCGTAACGAGATTGAACTAGGTATTGATACCGACGATCGAATCTCGGGCAAGTAACATACCGATGACAAAGGAACAACGATGTTGTTATGCGGTCCGACCGATAAAGATCTTCAGAGAATATGTAGGAACCAATATGGGCATCCAGGTCCCGCTGTTGGTTATTGACCAAGAATAGTTCTAGGTCATGTCTACATTGTTCTCGAACCGTAGGGTCTGCACGCTTAAGGTTTCGATGATGCTTATTATGAGTTTATGTATTTTGATGTACCGAAGAAGTTCGAGTCCCGGATGTGATCACGGACATGACGAGGAGTCTCAAATGGTCGAGACATAAAGATTGATATATTGAAGCCTATGTTTGGAGTTCGAATGGTTCCGTGAAAACAGAATTTACTGAGTACCGGAGGTTACGGAACCCCGGGGTAAATGGGCCTCGGTGGGCCTCGAGGGAGAAGAGGAGGGGCCGGCCGGGGGTGGGCGCCCCCCCCCCAAGTCCGAATAGGACAAGGAGGGGGCGCCCTTCCTCTTCCCCTCCCCCAATCCTACTCCAACTAGGAAGGGGGAGTCCTACTCGGTGGGAGTAGGACTCCTCCCGGCGCCTCCTCTAGGCCGGCCGCCCCCCTCCCTCCTTTATATACGGGGCAAGGGGCACCCTAGAACACACAAGTTTGATCTACGGATCGTTCCTTAGCCGTGTGCGGTGCCCCTCCACCATATTCCACCTCGGTCATACCGTCATGAAGCTTAAGCGAAGCCCTCGCGCCGTGAAACATCAAGATCGCCACCACGCCGTCGGCCGACGAAACTCTCCTCGACACTCGACTGGATCGGAGTACGAGGGACGCCATCGAGCTGTACGTGTGTCAAGAACTCGGGGCGCCGGAGTAACGGCGCCGGATCGGTCGGATCGCGAGGAGAACGTCGACTACTTCCTCTACATTGTGATCGCTTCCGCCGGGTCTACAAGGGTATGTAGACAACACTCTCCCTCTCGTTGCTATGCATCACCATGATCTTGCGTGTGCGTAGGAAATTTTTGAAATTACTACGTTCCCCAACAAGTGGCATCCGAGCCTAGGTTTTTTCTATGGTTTGATGTTTTGCACGAGTAGAACACAAGTGAGTTGTGGGCGATACAAGTCATACTACCTACCAGATGTCATACTTTGGTTCAGCGGTATTGTGAGATGAAGCGCCCAGACCGACATTACGCCAGACGCTTACGCGAGACTGGTTTCACCGCCACGAGCACTCATTGCTTAAAGGTGACCTGGTGGGTGCCTGCTCTCTCACTTTAGTTGAACTGAGTGTGGCTACGCCCGGTCCTTGAGAAGGTTAAACGGAGTCTATTTGACGAAGTATCGCTGTGGTTTTGATGCGAGGTGAGACTGGATCTTGCTTAAGCCCGTAGCAGCCACGTAAAATTTGCAACAACAAAGTAGAGGACGCCTAACTTGTTTTTGCAGGCATGTTGTGATGTGATATGGTCAAGACGTGATGATATATTTTATTGTATGAGATGATCATGTTTTGTAACCGGTTATCGGCAATCGGCAGAGCCATATGGTTGTCGCTTATTGTATGCAATGCATCGCCTTTTAATGCTTTACTTTATCACTAAGCGGTAGCGATAGTCGAGAAGCATAAGTTTGGCGAGACGACAACGATGCTACGATGGAGATCAAGGTGTCGCGCCGGTGACGATGGTGATCATGGTGGTGCTGCAAGATGGAGATCATGAAGCACAAGATGATGATGACCATATCATATCACTTATATTGATTTGCACGTGATGTTTATCCTTTTATGCATCTTATCTTGCTTTGATTGACGGTAGCATTATAAGATGATCTCTCACTAAATTATCAAGAAGTGTTCTCCCGAGTATGCACCGTTGCCAAAGTTCGTCGTGCCTGCACACCACGTGATGATCGGTGTGATAAGCTCTACGTCCATCTACAACGGTGCAAGCCAGTTTTGCACACGCAGAATACTCGGGTTATACTTGACGAGCCTAGCATATGCAGATATGGCCTCGAACACGGAGACCGAAAGGTCGAGCGTGAATCATATAGTAGATATGATCAACATAAGATGTTCACCATTGAAAACTACTCCATTTCACGTGATGATCGGTTATGGTTTAGTTGATTTGGATCACGTGATCACTTAGATGACTAGAGAGATGTCTTTCTAAGTGGGAGTTCTTAAGTAATATGATTAATTGAACTTAAATTTATCATGAACTTAGTACCGATAGTATCTTGCTTGTTTATGTTTGATTGTAGATAGATGGCTCGTCTTTGTTGTTCCGTTGAATTTTAATGCGTTCCTTGAGAAAGCAAAGTTGAAAGATGATGGTAGCAATTACACGGATCGGGTCCGTAATTCGAGGATTATCCTCATTGCTGCACATAAGAGTTACGTCCCGATGCACCGCTGGGTGCGAACTGCTTCTGCCGATGTAACCGACGACGTTAAGAACGTCTCGCGAGCAAAGTCGATGACTACTCTATAGTTCAATGTGCCATGCTTTACGGCTTAGAACCGGGACTTCAACGACGTTTTGAACGTCATGGAGCATATGAGATGTTCCAGAGTTGAAGTTGATATTCCAAAGTAATGCCCGGATTGAGAGATATGAAGTCTCCAATAAGTTCTATAGCTGCAAGATGGAGGAGAATAGTTCGTTAGTGAGCACATACTCGTAATGTCCGGTACTACAATCACTTGACACAATTGGGAGTTAATCTTCCGGATGATTGTGTCATTGATGAATTCTTCAATCACTACCACCAAGCTACAAAGGCTTCGTGATGAACTATAATATGCAAGGGTTAGTAAAGACTATGCTCGAGCTCTTCGCAATGCTAAAGGCTGCGGAGGTAGAAATCAATAAGGAGCATCAAGTGTTGATGGTCAATAAGACCACTAGTTTCAAGAAGAAAGGCAAAGGGAAGAAGAAGGAACTTCAAGAAGAACAGCAAGCAAGTTGTTGCTCAGAGAAGAAACCCAAGTCTGGACCTAAACCTGAAATCGAGTGCTTCTACCGCAAGCGGATCGGTCTTCGAAGCGGAACTGCCCCAAGTATTTGGCGGATAAGAAGGATGGCAAGGTGAACAAAGGTATATGTGATATACATGTTATTGATGTGTACCTTACTAGAGCTCGCAGAGCACTGGTATTTGATATTGGTTCATTGCTAATATTTGCAACTCAAACAGGACTACGGATTGCTTAACACCGCAAAGGACGAGGTGACGGCGCGCGTGGGAAATGGTTCCAAAGTCGATGTGATCGCGGTCGGCACGCTACCTCTACATCTACCTTCGGATTAGTTTTAGACCTAAATAATTGTTATTTGGTGCTGCGTTGAGCATGAACATTATATCTGGATCTTGTTTGATGCAAGACGGTTATTCATTTAAATCGAGAATAATGGTTGTTCTATTTATATGAGTAATATCTTTTATGATCATGCACCCTTGAGGAGTGGTCTATTTTGATGAATCTCGATAGTAGTGATACACATATTCATAATGTTGAAACCAAAAGATGCAGAGTTGATAATGATAGTGCAACTTATTTGTGGTAATGCCGTTTAGGTCATATCGGTGTAAAACGCATGAAGAAACTCCATCTTGATGGACTTTTGGAGTCACTTGATTATGAATCACTTGGCACTTATGTAACCGTGCCTCATGGGCAAGATGACTAGAACCCGTTCTCGGTACTATGGAGAGAGCAACAGATTTGTTGGAAATCATACATCTGAGATGTATGTGGTCCGATGAATGTTGAGGCTCGTGGCGGATATCGTTATTTTCTCACCTTCACAGATGACTTAAGCGGATATGGGTATATCTACTTAATGAAACATAAGTCTGAAACATTTGAAAAGTTCAAAGAATTTCAGAGTGAAGTTGAAAATCATCGTAACAAGAAAATTAAATTTCTACGATCCGATCGTGGAGGTGAATATTTGAGTTACGAGTTTGGTCTACATTTAAAACAATGCGAATAATTTCGCAACTCACGCCACCCGGAACACCACAACGTAATGGTGTGTCCGAACGTCATGAATCGCACTTTACTAGATATGGTGCGATCTATGATGTCTCTTCTGATTTACCGCTATCGTTTTGGGGTTATGCTCTAGAGACGGCCGCATTCACAATCGAATAGAACACCGTCGAAACCGCTGAGACGACACCTTATGAACTATGGTTTAGCAAGAAACCAAAGTTGTCGTTTCTTAAAGTTTGGGGATGCGATGCTTATGTGAAAAAGCTTCAACCCGATAAGCTCGAACCCAAATCGAGAAATGTGTCTTCATAGGATACCCAAAGGAGACAGTTGGGTACACCTTCTATCACAGATCCAAGGCAAGACATTCGTTGTTAAGAATGGATCCTTTCTAGAGAAGGAGTTTCTCTCGAAAGAAGTGAGTGGGAGGAAAGTGGAACTTGATGAGGTAATAGTACCTTCTCCCTTACTTGAAAGTAGTTCGTCACGTAAACCGGTTTCGAGACACCTACACCAAGTAGTGAGGAAGTTGATGATGTTGATCATGAAACTTCAGATCAAGTTACTCTGTAACCTCGTAGATCAACCAGAGTAAGATCCGCACTGAGTGGTACGGCAATCCTGTTCGGAAATCATGCTACTAGATCATGATGAACCCACGAACTATGAAGAAGCGATGGTGAGCCCAGATTCCGCAAAATGGCTTGAGGCCATGAAATCTGAGATGGGATCCATGTATGAAAACAAAGTATGGACTTTGGTTGACTTGCCCGAGGGTAGGCAAGCAATAGAAAACAAATGGATCTTCAAGAAGAAGATTGACGCTGACGGTAATGTTACTGTCTACAAAGCTCGACTTGTCGCAAAGGGTTTTCGACAAGTTCAAGGGATTGACTACGATGAGACCTTCTCACCAGAAGCGATGCTTAAGTCTGTCCGAATCATGTTAGCAATTGCCGCATTTTATGATTATGAAATTTGGCAAATGGATGTAAAGACTGCATTCTGAATGGATTTACGGAAGAAGAGTTGTATATGATGCAACCGAAGGTTTTATTGATCCAAAGGAGCTAAAAAGTGTGCAAGCTCCAATGATCCATCTATGGACTGGTGCAAGCATCTCGAGTTGGAATAAACGCTTTGATAGTGTGATCAAAGCATTTGGGTTTGTCTGAGACTTTTGGAGAAGCTCAGATTTACAAGAAAGTGAGTGGGAGCTCAGTAGCATTTCGATATTATATGTAGATGACATATTGCTGATCGGAAATGATATAGAATTTCGGATAGCATAAAGGGATACTTGAATAAGAGTTTTTCAATGAAAGACCTCGGTGAAGCTGCCTACATATTGGGCATTAAGATCTATAGAGATAGATCAAGACGCTTAATTGGACTTTCACAAAGCACATACCTTGACAAAATTTTGAAGAAGTTCAAAATGGATCAAGCAAAGAAAGGGTTCTTGCACGTGTTACAAGGTGTGAAGTTGAGTAAGACTCAATGCCCGACCAACGCAGAAGATAGAGAGAAAATGAAAGATGTTCCTATGCTTCATCCATAGGCTCTATCATGTATGCAATCTTTGTACCAGACTGATGTGTGCCTTGCTATAAGCCTAGCAGGAGGTACCAAAGTAATCCAGAGTGGATCATCGACAGCGGTCAAGAACATCTGAAATACCGAAAAGGACTAAGGAAATGTTTTCGATATGGAGGTGACAAAGAGCTCATCGAACGCAGTTACGTTGATGCAAGCTTTGACACCGATCCGGACGATTCTAAATCGCAGACCGGATACGATTTACACTAAACGGAGGAGCTGTCGGTTGGTGCAGTTCTAAACAAAGCGTCATAGCGGGATCTACATGTGAAGCGGAGTACATAGCAGCTTCGGAAGCAGCTAATGATGGAGTGCGGATGAAGGAGCTCATATCCGATCTAGGTGTCATACCTAGTGCATCGGGTCCAATGAAAATCTTCGTGACAATATCGAGCAATTGCCTTAGCAAAGGAATCCAGATTTCACAAGAGGACCAAGCACATCAAGAGACGCTTCAATTCCATCCGGACTTAGTCCGTGGGAGACATAGAGATTTGCAAGATACATACGGATCTGAATGTTGCGAACCGTTGACTAAGCCTCTTCCACGAGCAAAACATGATCAGCACCAAGACTCCATGGGTGTTAGAATCATTACTATGTAATCTAGATTATTGACTCTAGTGCAAGTGGGAGATCAAGGAAATATGCCCTAGAGGCAATAATAAAGTTATTATTTATTTCCTTATTTCATGATAAATGTTTATCATTCATGCTAGAATTGTATTAACCGAAACATGATACATGTGTGAATGCATAGACAAAACAACATGTCACTAGTATGCCTCTACTAGACTAGCTTGTTAATCAAAGATGGTTATGTTTCCGACCATGAACAAGGAGTTGTTATTTGATTAACAAGGTCACATCATTAGTAGAATGATCTGATTGACATGACCCATTCCATTAGCTTAGCACACGATCGCTTAGTATGTTGCTACCGCTTTTATCCATGACATATACATGTTCCTCGTAACTATGAGATTATGCAACTCCTGTTTACGGAGGAACACTTTGGTACTACCAAACGTCACAACGAATCGGGTGATTATAAAGGAGTACTACAGTGTCTCCAAAGGCGATGTTGGGTTGGCGATTTCGAGATTAGGTTTTGTCACTCCGATTGTCGGAGAGGTATCTCTGGGCCCTCTCGGTAATACACATCATCAAGCCTTGCAAGCATTACAACTAATAAGTTAGCTGTGAGATGATGTATTACGGAACGAGTAAAGAGACTTGCCGTAACGAGATTGAACTAGGTATTGATACCGACGATCGAATCTCGGGCAAGTAACATACCGATGACAAAGGGAACAACGATGTTGTTATGCGGTCCGACCGATAAAGATCTTCGAGAATATGTAGGAACCAATATGGGCATCCAGGTCCCGCTGTTGGTTATTGACCAAGAATAGTTCTAGGTCATGTCTACATTGTTCTCGAACCGTAGGGTCCGCACGCTTAAGGTTTCGATGGATGTTATTATGAGTTTATGTATTTTGATGTACCGAAGAAGTTCGAGTCCGGATGTGATCACGGACATGACGAGGAGTCTCAAATGGTCGAGACATAAAGATTGATATATTGGAAGCCTATGTTTGGAGTTCGAATGGTTCGGGTGAAAACAGAATTTCTGAGTACCGGAGGTTACGGAACCCCGGGGTAAATGGGCCTCGGTGGGCCTCGAGGAGAAGAGGAGGGGCCGGCCAGGTGGGCGCGCCCCCCCCCAGTCCGAATAGGACAAGGAGGGGGGGGGCGCCCTTCCTCTTCCCTCCCCCAATCCTACTCCAACTAGGAAGGGGGAGTCCTACTCCGGTGGGAGTAGGACTCCTCTGGGCGCCTCCTCTAGGCCGGCCGCCCTCCCCCTCCCTCCTTTATATACGGGGCAAGGGGCACCCTAGAACACACAAGTTTGATCTACGGATCGTTCCTTAGCCGTGTGCGGTGCCCCTCCACCATATTCCACCTCGGTCATACCGTCATGAAGCTTAGGCGAAGCCCTGCGCCGTGAAACATCAAGATCGCCACCACGCCGTCGTCTCGACGAAACTCTCCTCGACACTCGGCTGGATCGAGTACGAGGGACGCCATCGAGCTGTACGTGTGTCAAGAACTCGGGGCGCCGAGTAACGGCGCGGGATCGGTCGGATCGCGAGGATAACGTCGACTACTTCCTCTACGTTGTGATCGCTTCCGCCGGGTCTACAAGGGTATGTAGACAACACTCTCCCTCTCGTTGCTATGCATCACCATGATCTTGCGTGTGCGTAGGAAATTTTTTGAAATTACTACGTTCCCCAACATTAAGTCTGTCCGAATCATGTTAGCAATTGCCGCATTTTATGATTATGAAATCTAGCAAATGGACGTCAAAACTGCATTCCTTAATGGATTTCTTAAAGAAGAGTTGTATATGATGCAACCAAAAGGTTTTGTCGATCCTAAAGGTGCTAACAAAGTGTGCAAGCTCCAATGAGCCAGCTATGTAATTGGTGCAAGCATCTTGAGTTGGAATATACGCTTTGATGAGGTGATCAAAGCATATGGTTTTATCTGAGACTTTCAAGAAGCTGTATTTACAAGAAAGTGAGTGGGAGCTCAGTAGCATTTCTAATATTATATGTGGATGACATATTGTTGATTAGAAATGATGTAGAATTTCTGGATAATATAAAAGGATATTTGAATAAGAGTTTTTCAATGAAAGACCTCGGTGAAGCTGCTTATATATTGGGCATCAAGATCTATAGAGATAGATCGAGACGCTTATTAGGACTTTCACAAAGCGCATACCTTGATCAAGGTTTGAAGAAGTTCAAAATGGATCGGTCAAAGAAAGGGTTCTTGCCTGTGTTACAAGGTGTGAAGTTGTGTCAGACTCAATGCCCCACCACCGCAGAAGATAGAGAGAAAATGGAAGTCATTCCCTATGCCTCACCATAGGTTCTATCATGTATGCTATCTTGTGTACGGCACTGATGTGTGCCTTGCTATAAGTTTAGCAAGGAGGTACCAAAGTAATCCAGAGTGGATCATCGACAGCGGTCAAGAACATCTGAAGTACGAAAAGGACTAAGGATATGTTTCTTGTTTATGGAGGTGACAAAGAGCTCATCGTAAATGGTTACGTCGATGCTAGTTTTGACACTGATCCGGATGACTCTAAGGACAAACCAGATACGTATTTATATTGAATGGTGGAGCTGTCAATTGGTGCAGTTCCAAGGAGAGCGTCGTGGCGGGATCTACGTGTGAAGCGGAGTACATAGCTGCTTCGGAAGCAGCAAATGAAGGAGTCCTGATAAAGGAGTTCATATCCGATCTAGGTGTAATACCTAGTGTATCGGGTCCAATGAAAATCTTTTGTGACAATAGTGGAGCAATTGCCTTAGCAAAGGAATCCATATTTCACAAAAGAACCAAACACATCAAGAGACGCTTCAACTCCATCTGTGATCAATTCAAGGAGGGAGACATAGAGATTTGCAAAATACATTTGGATCTGAATGTAGCAAACCCATTGACTAAGTCTCTTCCACGAGCAAAACATGATCAACACCAAGACTCCATGGGCGTTAGTATCATTACAATGTAATCTAGATTATTGAATCTAGTGCAAGTTGGAGACTGGAGGAAATATGCCTTAGAGGCAATAATAAAGTTGTTATTTTATATTTCCTTATTCATGATAAATGTTTATTATTCATGCGAGAATTGTATTGATCAGAAACCCAAATACATGTGTGAATACATAGACAAACACGGTGTCCCTAATGAGCCTCTACTTGACTAGCTCGTTGATCAAAGATGGTTAAGGTTTCCTAACCATGGACATGAGTTGTCATTTGATAACGGGGTCACATCATTAGGAGAATGATGTGATGGACAAGACCCATCCGTTAGCTTAGCATATTGATCGTTCAGTTTTATTGCTATTGCTTTCTTCATGTCAAATACATAGTCCTCCGACTATGAGATTATGCAACTCCCGGATATCGAAGGAATACCTTGTGTGCTATCAAACGTCACAACGTAACTGTGTGATTGTAAAGATAATCTACAGGTATCTCCGAAGGTGTTTGTTGGGTTGGCATAGATCGAGATTAGGATTTGTCACTCCGAGTATCGGAGAGGTATCTCTGGGCCCTCTCGGTTATGCGCATCATAAGAAGCCTTGCAAGCAAAGTGACTAATGAGTTAGTTGCAGGATGATGTATTACGGAACGAGTAAAGAGACTTGTCGGTAACGAGATTGAACTAGGTATGTAGATACCGATGATCAAATCTCGGGCAAGTAACATACCGATGGACAAAGGGAATAACATATGTTATCATAACAGTTCGACCGATAAAGATCTTCGTAGAATATGTAGTAGCCAATATGAGCATCCAGGTTCCGCTATTGGTTATTGACCAGAGAGGTGTATCGGTCGTGTCTACATAGTTCTCAAACCCGTAAGATCTGCACACTTATTGTTCGATGATGATATTGTGTTATATGAGTTATGTGATTTGGTGACCGAATGTTGTTCCGAGTCCCGGATGAGATCATGGACATGACGAGGAGTCTTGAAGTGGTCGAGAGGTAAATTTTGATATATAGGACGCTAGTATTCGGATTTGCAAGTGTTTCAGAGTGTATCGGGTATTTATCGGAGTACCGGAGGGGTTACCGGAACCCCTTATACGTCTCCGTCGTATCTATAATTTTTGATTGTTTCATGCCAATATTATACAACTTTCACATATTTTGGCAAATTTTTATATGATTTATTGACTAACCTATTGATCCAAAGGCTCGATGCAGTTCTGTTTGTTGCATGTTTTTTGTTTCGCAGAAAATCCATATCAAACGAAGTCCAAACGCGATAAAAATTTACGGAGAATTATTTTGGAATATATGTGATTTTTAGGAGTTGGAATTAATGCAAACGGAGACCCACACCCACCACAAGACACCAGGGCGCGCCCCAGGGCCCTGGCGCGCCGTAGTGGGTTGTGCTCACCTCGAACGTCAGTTGGACCTCTACTTAGGGCACAAGGAAGCTTATATCCGGGGGGGAAATCGTGTTAAAATTTCAGCGCAATCGGAGTTACGGATCTCCCGGAATATAAGAAACAATTTTCGGGCAGATCTGGTAAATGCGAATCAGAAGAGAACATAGAGAGAGATCCAATCCCGGAGAGGCTCCCGCCCCTCCGCCGCCATGGAGGCCATGGACCAGAGGGGAAACTCTCCTCCCATCTAGTGGGAGGCCAAGGAAGAAAAATAAGGAGGGGGGCTCTCTCCCCCTCTCTCCCGGTGGCGCCGGAGTGCCGCCGGGGCTAGGATCGTGATGACGATCTACATCAACAATCTTGCTACCGTCAACACCAACTTCTCCCCCTCTATGCAGCGGTGTAACACCCCTTCTCTCCGCTGTAATCTCTACTTAAACATGGTACTCAACTCCATATATTATTGCCCAATGATCTATGGTTATACCATGATGTTTGAGTAGATCCGATTTGTCCCGTGGGTTAATCATGATCTTGGTTAGTATGATTGTATATTTTATTTATGGTGCTGTCCTACGGTGCCCTCTGTCTAACGCAAGCATGAGGGATCCCCGTTGTATGGTGTTGCAATACATTCATGATTCGCTTATGGTGGGCTGCGAGAGTGACAGAAGCTTAAACCCGAGTAGGTGGGTTGTTGCGTATGGGATAAAGAGGAATTGATACTTAATGCTATGGTTGGTTTTCACGACCGTAATGATCGTTAATAGTTGCGGATGCTTGCTAGGGGTCCAATCATAAGTGCATATGATCCACGTAGAGAAAGTATGTTAGCTCATGCCTCTCCCTCATATAAAATTGCAAGAATGATTACCGGTACTTGTTATCGATTGCTTAGGGACAAATGACTTTCTTATTGACAAAAGCTATCCGCTTTATTACCTTGCAATTTATTTGTAGTTTCATTCTTGCAAAGTACTCATAGTTTTATTCTTGCAAAATAGTTTCATACTTGTTTTAGGTAAAGCAAACGTCAAGTGTGCGTAGAGTTGTATCGATGGTCGATAGAACTTGAGGGAATATTTGTTCTGCCTTTAGCTCCTCATTGGGTTCGACACTCTTATTTACCGAACAAGGCTAAAAACGATACCCTATACTTGTGGGTTATCAAGACCTTTTTCGGCGCCGTTGCCGGGGAGCAATAGCGTGGGGTGAATATTCTCGTGTGTGCTTGTTTGCTTTATCACTAAGTAATTTTTATTTTCTGTTCTAAGTTGTTCTCCATCTTTAGTTATGGATATGGAACATGAAACATCAAAAAAAATTAGTTGTACTTGCTACTCATGGAGATGGGGGACCTCTTAAAACCCTCGATGCTTGTTATGTGAAAGATATTATGCACTACTTTGACAATCCTGAGAAAACCCCATGCAACTATATAAGGGGAGTAAGGTTGGATCAACGTGGATTATCGCTTGACTCATAAAGGGAAATTGTTATGTGATCAAATTCATATGTTGCATTGGTATGCTCGGGAATGCTTGAGATATGATTATACTTGTTGCTCTAGGATGAACGCTCCACATCTTACCTTTTCATGTGAATTTAATGATAATGAAACCTTGGCTTCTTATGCTAGAGGTAGATATGATTACTATGATGTGGAACGAATAGAAGAATTTGTTGCTTTTAAGGGTGCTTATGAAATTGAATCTTTGTTTGAAAAGTTTGAAGATTTTGATGATTCGGTTTATAAACCTGAAAATTTTGCTATCCTTAAATACTGCTATGATAATTATAAATATAATTCTGATATTGATGAATTTATTGAGAAAATCTCCGCTGTCCGAGAAGAGACTAATATTTTGAAGGAGTCTATGGAAGAAGAAATTGATTAAACTGTGAGCTCATTGGATGAAAAAGATGATGAGGAGAGTGAAGAACAAAAGGAGGAAGAGCGGATTAGCTACCCGTGCCCAGCTTCTAATGAGAGTAACTCTTCAACTGATACATTGTTTTATGTCCGTTCGTTCTTACCGAAGGATGAATGCTATGATAATTGCTATGATCCCGTTGATTTGTTTGAAATATCCCTTTTTGATGATGCTTGCTATGCTTGTGGCCAAGATGCCAATATGAATTATGCTTATGGAGATGAACTTGCTATAGTTCCTTATATTAAGAATGAAATTGTTGCTATTGCACCCACACATGATAGTCCTATTATCTTTTTGAATTCTCCCAACTACACTATGTCGGAGAAAATTGCACTTATTAAGGATTATATTCATGGGTTGCCTTTTACCATTGCACGTGACAATTTTGATGAATGTAATATGCATGTGCTTGCTGCTCCTACTTGCAATTATTATGAGAGAGGAACTACATCTCCACCTCTTTATGTTTCCAACACGATAAAATTGCAAGAAACTGCTTATGCTATGTATTGGCCTTACTTGATGTGCATGAATTGTTCTTGTATGACATGCCGATGCATAGGAAGAGAGTTAGACTTCATCATTGCTTGATACATGTTGCTTTGTGCTCACTACTAAATGCCAAATCATTGCTATTAAAATTGGCTTTGATATACCTTGGGATCCGGGTGGATCCATTACTTGAGCACTTTATGCCTAGCTTAATGGCTTTAAAGAAAGCGCTGCCAGGGAGACAACTCGAAAGTTTTAGAGAGTCATTTTATTCTGTTGAGTGATTTTATAAAGTTTTAAAACAAAAAAAAAATAGAGTGGAACTTAAAACTTCACAAAAGGAAAAGTGAAAGTGAGATAGACGAACACCGTTGAAGTGGGGGACATCCTTGAACTTTGTTCATGCCCATGGAAACTTTGTGAATCTCAATTACAGAAACTTTTCAACAAAAATAATTATCCCCTTGTACAAATCCTTTATATTGTAAAATTATTGTGCCAAGGTTTGCCTTTAGGATGATTAGAAGGCTTGTTGGTATGTGCGGTGCAGAAACAAAAACTTTGGCTGTAGCGCGTGAATTTTCATTTTTTGCTGGAAAGTCAAACGTTTCTGAATTTTTTTCACACTATTGCTATACAAATTATGTACATTGTCCTAATTTTTCAGAACTTTGGAGTTACAGAAGTATGGTAGTGTTCAAATTACTATAGATTGTCCTGTTTAAGACAGATTCTATTTTTGATGCATTGTTTTCTTGTTTTGATGAAACTATCGATTCTATCGATGGTATAAGCAATGGAATAGTTATATTACAGTAGCTACAATGCAAATACAAAATATGAATTGGTTTGCAACATTACTTAGAGTAGTGATTTGCTTTATTATACTAACGGATCTCACGAGGTTTCTGTTGAGTTTTGTGTGGATGAAGTGATCAAAGATCGAGGAGGTATCGATATAAGGAGGAGAGGCAAGTGCTCAAGCTTGGGGATGCCCAAGGCACTCGAAGTAAATATTCAAGGAGACTCAAGCGTCTAAGCTTGGGGATGCCCCGGAAGGCATCCCATATTTCTTCAACAAGTATCGGTATGTTTTCATCTTCGTTTCATTCATGTGATATGTGTAAATCTTGGAGCGTCTTTTGTGTTTATTTTTCACTTTTCTTTTATGCACCATGCTAGTATGAGATACTCCATGGTTGATTTATAGAATGCTTGTACTTCACTTATATCTTTTGAGTATGGCTTTATAGTATGCTTCATGTGCTTCACTTATATCATTTGAAGTTTGGATTGCGTGTTTCTCTTCACATAGAAAACCAATGTTTGAAGAATGATATTTTTCTTCACTTATATTTGTTAGAGCTTGGTATTTTATAGAAAGAATTAAACTCTCATGCTTCACTTATATCTACTTAGAGAGTCAACAGGAATTGGTCATTTGCATGGTTAGTCATAAAATCCTACATAAAACTTGTGGATCACCGAATATGATATGTTTGATTCCTTGCAATAGTTTCGCGTATAGAGATAGAATATGTGGGAGGTACTAGTAAACGCTTGTGGTTACTAAGGATATTAGTATAAGGTTTTTGATTCCCAAATCATGCACTTATAGTCTCTCGTTATGCTAGGAAGTTGGAGCACAATTTATCCTTGATTGTCTATCTCTGTGCGAAGGTCAGGGACGCACGATGGTTAACTCCTACCAACCTCCCCCCTAGGGGCATGCGTAGTAGTACTTTGCTTTGTGGGCTAATAAAATTTTGCAATAAGTATATGAGTTCTTTATGACTAATGTGAGTCCATGGATTATACGCACACTTACCTTTCTGCAATTTGCTAGCCTCTACGGTACAATGCATTGCCCTTTCTCACCTCAAGACGTGGTGCAAACTTCGCCGGTGCATCCAAACCCCGTCATATGATATGCTCTAGCACACATATCCTTATTATATCTTCCTCAAAACAGCCACCGTACCTACCTATTATGGCCTTTCCATAGCCATTCCGAGATATATTGCCATGCAACTTCCACCGCTTCCGTTTGATGGCTTGAGTATTCATTGTCATATTGCTTTGCATATGATCATATAGCTGACATAGCATTTGTGGCTCAGCCACTGTTCATCATTTTTATACATTTTACGCTAGATCATTGCACATCCTGGTACACTGCCAGAGGCATTCATATAGAGTCATACTTTGTTATAGGTATCGAGTTATGTGATGACCATCATTATTCATTATTAGAGCATGTCCCAGTGAAGAAAAGATGATGGAGACTATGATTCCCCCACAAGTCGGGATGAGACTTGATGTCTACTATGCAACTTTATTCTTGTAGACACGTGTTGGGCCTCCAAGCACAGAGTTTTGTAGGACAGTAGCAATTTTCCCTCAAGTGGATGACCTAAGGTTTATCAATCCGTGAGAGGTGTAGGATGAAGATAGTCTCTCTCAAGCAACCCTGCAATCAATACAAGAAATCTCTTGCATCCCCAACACACCCAATACAATAGAAAATTGTATAGGTGCACTAGTTTGGCGAAGAGATGATTATAAAAGTGTAGTATGGATAGTAGATATGAGTTTTTGTAGTGCGAACAATAAAAAAACAGCAAGGTAGTAAATAGTAAAACGGAGCACAAACGGTATTGCAATGATGGAAAATGAGGCCTAGGGTGTATACTTTCACTAGTGCAACCTCTCAACAATGCTAACATAGTTGGATCATATAACCATCCCTCAAAGTGCGATGAAGAATCACTCCAAAGTTCCTATCTAGCAGAGAACATAAGATGGATTGTTTGTAGGGTATGAAACCACCTTAAAGCTATTCTTTCCGTTCGACCTATTCAAGAGTTCGTACTAAAATAACACAAAGCTATTCTTTCCGTTTGATCTATCCTAGAGTTCGTACTAAAATAACACAAAAGCAAATTCAGATTTATAATATTCAATCCAACACATAGAACTTCAAAGAGTGCCCAGAGATTTCTACCGGAGAAACAAAGACAAGAACGTGAATCAACCCCTATGCATAGATTACCCCAATGTCACCTCGGGAATCCCCGAGTTGAGTGCCATAACATATATCAAGTGAATAAATACGATACCCCATTGTCACCATGAGTATTCAATTGCAAGACATATATCGAGTGTTCTCAAATCCATAAAAGTATTCAATCCGATAATAACGAAATCTCAAAGGTAAAAACTTAATTCATCACAACAAGATAGAGAGGGAAAAACACCATATGATCCGACTATATTAACAAAGCCCGCGATACATCAAGATCATGACATCTTAAGAACACAAAAGAGAGAGATTAAACACATAGCTACTGGTACAAACGCTCAGCCCCGAGGGTGGACTACTCCCTCCTCATTGTGGTGGCCACCGGGATGATGAAGATGGCCACCGGTGATGATCTCCCCCTCCGGCAGGGTGCCGGAACAGGGTCTAGATTGGATCTCGTTGATACAGAGGCCTTGCGACGGCGGAACTTCTGATCTAGGGCTACCCCTGAAGGGTTTTGGAATATTTTAGAATTTATAGGGCAAAGAGGCAGTGCAGGGGGTGCCCAAGGTGGGCAGCACCCACCAGGGCACGCCTGGGCCTCCTGGCGCGCCCTGGTGGGTGCTGCTCCCCTCGAGTAGCCCCCCAAGTGCTTCCTTGGCCCACTGGTGCTCTTCTAGTCCATAAAAAATCTCCAAAAAGTTACGCGGTGTTTGGACTCCATTTGATATTGATTTCCTGCGATGTAAAAAAACAACAACTGGCACTGGGCACTGGGTCAATAGGTTAGTCCCGAAAAATGATATAAAGTTGCTATAAAATGATTGTAAAACATCCAAGAATGATAATATATCAGCATGAATACTTCATAAATTATAGATACATTGGAGATGTATCAGCATCCCCAAGCTTAATTCCTACTCATCCTCGAGTAGGTAAATGATAAAAGAAATAATTTATGAATTGTGAATGCTAGCAAAGTGCAAAAGTTTCATCAATGATAATTTCAATCACTTTTCCTAGCATCATAACAACAATTTTTTTCTTATAAAACTTGTCATGTTATAGTAGCAACCAATTCACATGTTAAGGTTCAAACAATGAATCCTCTTGAAACTCAACAACCTATGTTCTCAGCCACCAAGAAATTGCAATTCAACTTATTCAACATAGTCTAAGTAAGAGCTCCACATACTCAACCATCATATATTCTTCTATGATTGCTAACACTCACCGCATACACATGAGCAAAACATTTCAACCGGACACATAGAAAGATAGGGGCTTATAATTTCGCCTCTCAACGTAATCACCTTTGGGTGATGTCAACAATAATAACTCATGCTACCCATATCACCATATGATGCTTGCCAAAGGAGAAAAATAAAAAGGAATAGAGAGAAAAACTTTGACTCTTGCCCGAAAGTAAATACATAAAAGTAACAGATAGGCCCTTCGCAGGGGGAAGCAGAGGTTGCCATGCGCTTATTTGTTTGTATGCTCAACCCTTAGTGCAAAAGAACGCCACCTTATATTGCCCCTTATGATAGCAACCTTTATTATGCGATCTGTCGCTTTTATTCTTTGCCATCACAAGTTAAACGACGCTCAATTTTCTCTTACACTAAATGATCTAACACTTTTAGAAGCAATTTTTATTGCCTTATTGCACCGAGGACAATTTACTGGAAGGATCTTGCTCAATCCTTAGGTAGGTATGGTGGACTCTCAAAACAAGATTTGGGTTTAAAGGTTTTTGGATGCACAAGTAGTATCTCTACTTGGTGCGGAATTTTTGGCTAGTAAAGATAGGGGGCAACCACCACATGTTGAGGGATCTATGACAATATAACTTCTATGTGAATATGAACAAACATAAATTATTACGTTGTCTTCCTTGTCCAACGTCAACAATTTTGGCATATAATATTTTGATGGGGGCTCACAATCACAAAAGATTTCCAAGATAGTGTATTTGCATGTGAAAGTTCTCTTCCTTATACTAATTATTCATGAATTGCTTGTATGACCAATATTGTGATAGTCAAGCCTCTAAAGATTTCACTTTCTAAACCCAATGTGAAGCTACCACTAGTCATGATATGATTTCAACTTCATGACATTCAATTTATTCAACAATTTACTCATGGATATAAGTGAAGCACTAGAGAAATTCCATAGAAAAGAGCTTCGTTGACGGGATGTGAATGTCGCTTACCTAGCCTCTCTGGCAACTATTTGAGGACTCTATTTTATTTTAAAATTTCCAGGTCTAAGTATTTTATGAAAAGAGCAAGCAAAACAAAACAAAATGACATTCCAAGAATAGCACACATCATGTGAAGAAGCAAAAACTTAGGATCAACCGATACTAACTGATAGTTGTTGAAGAAGAAAGGTGGGATGCCTACCGGGGCATCCCAAAGCTTAGATGCTTGATAATTCTTTGAATATTAACTTGGGATGCCTTGGGCATCCCAAAGATTGAGCTTTTGTGTCTCCTTAATTCCTCTTATATCACGGTTTCCCTAAATCTCAAAAACTTCATCCACACAAAACTCAACAAGAACTCGTGAGATAAGTTAGTATAAATCAATGCAAAACCTTATCATTATCTACTATAGAAAATCACTAAAATTATTATTCAATGTTGCATACTAAATGCCTCTGCATATTTAATACTCCTATCCTCAAATAGAATCATTAAACAAGCAAACATATGCAAACAATGCAAACATAACAGCAATCTGCCAAAACAGTATAGTCTGTAAAGAATGCAAGATTCATCATACTTCCCTAATACCAAAAATTATGAAACAAACTACACACTAGAAAATTTATCATAGCTTGTTTTTCAAAAAGTTTCAACATTTTATCATATTCTGACTTTTCTAGGGAATTTTTGCAACAGCGATAAACTTTCTGTTTTGAAACAGCAACATGTAAACTTGCAAAATAAGCGTGGGAAAGGCTATCATTGCCACTCTTATTTAAATAAAAGATTCAAAACATTATTATAAATAACAGCAATCAAATCCTAACAAAATAAATTGACGCTCCAAGCAAAACACATATCATGTGACGAATGAAAACAAAGCTCCAAGTGAGGTTAGCGATAATGTTGGAGACGAAAGAGGGGATGCCTTCCGGGGCATCCCCAAGCTTAGTTGCTTGGATCTTCCTCGAATATTACCTTGGGGTGCCTTGGGAATCCCCAAGCTTAGGATCTTGTCACTCATTATTCTCCTCATATCGACATCTCATCCAAAACTTGAAAACTTCAATCACACAAAACTTAACGGAATTTCGTGAGATAGGTTAGTATGATAAAGAGCAAACCATTTCACTTTGGTACTATCAAAGACAAGATGTATAATTGTTTCCACACAATTACTACTGTATCATATCATTTGCACAATTTATATTGAGCAATATAATCCATAGAAACAAGGAAACAAGCAAACTATGCATTGAATACAGAATCTGTCAAAAACAGAACAGTCTGTAGTAATCTGTACTCAAACCATACTTCTGATACTCCAAAAATTATGAAAAAAATTGGACCACGTGAGAAATTTGTATATTAATCTTCTGCAAAATGAATCAACTCAAAATCACTCTTCTTTTAAACATCAGAGTTATTTTCGTGAGCGCAAAAGTTTCTGTTTTTCAGCAAGATCAAATCAACTATCACCCAACATGATCGCAAAGGCTTGGCACTTTATTGAAACAAAAACAAGAAAAAATGATTACTACAGTAGCATAATCATGTGAACACACAAAAACAGTAGATAAAAGTGTTGGGTTGTCTCCCAACAAGCACTTTTCTTTAATGCCTTTTAGCTAGGCATGATGATTTCAATGATGCTCGCATAAAAGATAAGAATTGAAACATGAAAAAGAGCATCATGAATCACATGGCAAGCACATTTAAGCCTAACCCACTTCCTATGCATATGGATTTTGTGAGCAAATAATTCATGGGAACAAGAATCAACTAGCATAGGAAGGGAAAACATGCATAACTTCAAAACTTTCAACACATAAAGAGGAAACTTGATATTATTGAGATATGTAAAAGCATATGTTCCTCTCTCATAATAATTTTCAGTAGCATCATGAAGAAATTCAACAATATAACCATCACATAAAGCATTCTTTTCATGACACATAAGCATAACAATTTTGTTACACTCCACATAAGCAAATTTATTCTCATGAATAGTGGTGGGAGCAAACTCAACAAAATAACTATCATGAGATTGAATATTAAAATCATGATGACAAGTTTCATGGGTATAATTATTCAATATAGCATAGATGTCATCACCATAATCATCATAGATAGCGACCTTGTTCTCATAGTCTATTGAAGCCTCATCCAAAATGGTGGATTCATCATTAAATAAAGTCATGACCTCTCCGAATCCACTTTAATCATTATAATCATCATAAATAGGAGGCATGCAATCATTATAACAAATTTGCACATCAAATCTTGGGGGACTAAAAACATCATCTTCATGAAACATAGCTGTCGGTGTCAAAACCGGCGGATCTCAGCTAGGGGGTCCCGATCTGTGCATCAAGGCTGAAGGTAACAGGAAGCAAGGGACACAGATGTTTACCCAGTTCGGGCCCTCTCGATGGAGGTAAAACCCTACTTCTGCTTGATTAATATTGATGATATGGGTAGTACAAGAGTAGATCTACCACGAGATCGTAGAGGCTAAACCCTAAGAGCTAGCCTATGATGGTATGATTGTAATTGTGATCGGCCTTCTAAGGACCAACCTCTCCGGTTTATATAGACACCGGAGAGGGCTAGGGCTTACATGGAGTCGGTTACAAGGAAGGAAATATAATATCCGGATCGCCAAGCTTGCCTTCCACGCAAAGGAGAGTCCCATCCGGACACGGGCCGAAGTCTTGAGTCTTGTATCTTCACGCTTCAATAGTCCGGACGTTGTACATAGTCCGGCTGTCCGGATACCCCCTAATCCAGGACTCCCTCAGTAGCCCCTGAACCAGGCTTCAATGACGATGATTTTGGCGTGCAGTATTGTCTTCGGCATTGCAAGGTGGGTTCCTTCTCTGAATACTCCAAAGTGGTTAGCGAACACGTAGACCGTGTCCGGATCTGTAAGATGATCTTCACATAGCATAAACCCGATCCGCTGGCAATCTTCGGGCGTCATGCCCTTGCATCGTGACCTGGTCCAACGCGGACTGGCATTTCTTACCCCACCTCAACTCATGTTACGAGGTAGTTTTATTGGCACGTCCCGTTGAGGCAGAGATCGTGTTCCTCTTATTACGGGATTTTCCATTAATATGGGCGTGCGTGACCCCATGACGGCCGTTGGCATTACCCCGCGTGTTTTTAGATAAGCCTCAAACGGCCACACCAAGGACTCTTGATATTCATCCCCTTTATAAAAGGGGTCGAGGCCTATGCCCCTTTTCCACCTTCCTCGCGCCTTCCTGCACCTCAAGTTGTAACACCCGAAACCCAAGCTTCAACACCCCAGACCCTCCAACATGTCCGGATCCGTCCCTCAAGGCTAGTGGGTGGCCTCCTCGATTCAAGAGGACGACATTGCGAAGCTTAGGGAGGTCGGATACCTGACCGCCGACATCCAACACAGGCTTCCTGCTCCAGGGCAGGTCATCCCCACATCGAGCCTAATGAGTGCGTCGTTTTTGTCCCGCACTTCCTCCGCGGCATGGGCTTCACCCTCGATCCCTTTGTGAGGGGGCTCATGTTTTATTATGGGTTGGATTTTCATGATCTGGCTCCAGACGCTATCCTCCATATCTCGTCATTCATTATCGTGTGCGAGGCTTTTCTCCACGTCACCCCACACTTCGGCTTATGGCTCAAGACCTTCAATGTGACGCTGAAGATGATCGAGGGGCGACATGTGGAGTGCGGAGGTGTCGTAATAAGCAGAAACACTGATGCCCCATGGCCAGAGGGTTCTTTCCCAGAAGTATCCGATGTATGGCAACGAAGGTGGTTTTATGTCACGGCTCCCAGAGGCACAAAGTGGGTGGCTGCCCTCGAGTTTCGCTCGGGCCCTCCGTCACAGTTGGCGTCTTGGACAGACGTAGGACGGAATTGGGGGCCCACTGGTGATGTACCAGTACTGCAGAATCGCATCCAGGAGCTTCTTGAGAGGGACATTAACCTTGTCAAGATAATGCAAGTGATGTTAATCCGACGGATGTTGTTGCGTTAACGCCGACCTCTCCGGATGTGGGAGTTCAATCCGGAGGGTCCGCGGACTATCAAGCACTTCTTCGGCTTGAAGCTCGAAGAGATGTGCAAATTATTCTTCGGACGGAAAGTAGTGTGTTCGGACACCACCGAGGATGCGGGCCTAAGCTGCAATCGCCTAGATACTCAAGTAAGTAGCCTTGATACCGGACACCCTGTTTTGTATTTGTCATGATTGTTTATTCTGAAAACCATCCGCGTCTAGGAATGGCTCAACAAGGCAGAGAGAATCAGGTGTCTGGCGCCACTTCCTGAAGGCTCGCCCGGCCCCACCATGGCCAAGATGCTCGACCAGGTACTCAGCAGAATGCCCTCGGGGAAAGACAAGGGGAGGAACGAAGAAACCGAACCCCACATGCTACGCATCCGAACTGGGGAATTGTTACCTCCCCCAAGGAGGATAGTCGGGGAGGGGAGGCTAAGGCCTCATCCCCATGCGGGAAGAAGAGGGCCGCCTTCGAAGATTTGGAGGCGGAGATGCCCAAATCAAGGAAAAAGACATCCCCAGGGGGCCTTGTCCCGACGGGCACCCTCACCCCATCATGCCCTCCAACAGGCCAGCCCTCAACCGAGCTGTAAGTCAATTCACAATCCGAGGGTACTGTGTTTATCCTAGATCAATAACTAGGATTCAACTTTTTGCAGTCCGGCCAGCAGCTCTTCTCAATAGGGTTCATCTTCGGGGGACCTTCCTCCGGAGATGATGGAGAGCGAGACCCCATCCCCTTCTCCGACTCATGAATCGGGCGACACCAAGGTGTCGTCACGGAGGAGTCCGGATCTGCCAAGTCGGTGAATTGCCACCGCCCGCACCCGAGCATTTGACTACAACGGGGGGCGACGGGAAGGGTCTGGCGCGGTTCGATATCCGGCCGGATGCACTAACGGGCTTACTGGAGCGAACTGTGCTCTCGGAGGAGCACCACTCATTAATGAGTGCGGTGCTCAAGAAGATTTCATCCGCTACAAGCGGTTTGAATGAAGCATTCACAAGCCTGCTCAGAGGCTTTGAGGTATGTAATGAAGAATACACTATTTCTTTGTCTGTGAGGCACGCGCTAGGTGTGCTCCATATGGATAGTAGCCCCTGAGACTCTGGTTGCCCGCCCTAGGCGGCAAACGGGGGATCATAAACCAATGATTGTGCTTGAAATATGTTCAGGTACCTGTGGGTCTTGACGCCGGCCATTCTGTTGAAGTTGCCAAACTAACGAGGCAAATTGGATCAATTGATGCCGATATCACGCTGGTGAATGAGCGGCTGGACCAATCACAAGGTATGTGTCAGGCCTTCCCTTGTATGGAAAATATGAAGGTGGCATGATATTGATGTAATATGTTTGGACTGCAGATGGTGCTGCTGCCGTGGAGGCCCTGAGGGCGGAACTTGCTCAAGCCAAGGAACAAGATCGGGTGAGCAATGCGGCTGCCCTAAAGGCGGTCGAGGAATTGAGGGCCGAACAGGCTGCTCATCGCCGAAGCGAGGAAAAGATAGCCGAAATGGCTATTGAGTTAAAAAATGCTGCTGACCGGTATGAGCTCCTTAAAAAGGAACATGAGGATAATTCGGCCGAATTGAACAAGGCACTGAATGCCACCGTGGAAATCCGGACCGAGCTCAGGGGTGCGTGGGAGGAGCTTTGACAGGCCGGTGGAATCGCGTCTAGGGGCTCCTATTTGCTGCGGACGAAATTTTTCAATCCGAAGTATGCTCCCCTGGATGGACGCTGGAGTCCTGCGGATGCATATGCGGATTTGGTGAAGAGTACGGCTGACGCTGCCGACTTCTTCAAAGGTCAAGGTGACAAGGAAGTGGAGAAGCTTTCTGGTCGCAATTCCATGCTCCCACTCGGCCGCTGCCGTTGAGTGACAAGATGGCTGCTGTAGCGGAGCTTCATAGGCTGTCCGGGCTTGCAATGCGATCTGTAATAGACCATCTTTGGCCAAAGGGGCCTAAGCCGGACAGTTACTTTGGTTTGGTGCAACAGTTCCTTGGGGCCGTGCCTCGGATCGATGCCATGAGGAGGTCGGCGTGTGTAGAGGGTGCACGGATGGCTCTTGCCCATGTTAAAGCCTATTGGACGGATATGGATGCCACCATTATAGCGCCCAGATCCGATGGGGGTAAATAATATCCAGCCGAGCACTACTTGGCGCAGTCACGAAGGTGCCCGCCTAATAGAGGTGCAGTGCTCGAAGAATGTCTTGTTCGAATGAGGAAAAATCATTGTAAAAACAATGTTTATTTTGGTTATGAGGCTAGATTTATACTATTTACCTGAGAATATGATCATTTCCTCATGCGGCCGCTTATATATATGTATATATAAATATGTAATCTGAAACTTAGCAGTCGTTGGCTTCAGCCCCCACGCATACAATGCGGGGGTGTTCGCAAAAATGCTTAATCGCACTTGATCCAACGTCTTGATCCATTAAGGAGGTGATCACACGACGAACTAGGCAACCGGACTATATAGCTATAACACTTTCGCTTAGCCATGGGATTCTAACGTGGGGCTACTATGTAGCCCTTGGTACCTTCGCGTGCATCCAAATACGGGCACGTATGTACCTGGCCGGGAAATGGCCCTTCGTTAATGCGGAGGAATCCTAAAGATTCCAGTGAGTCGTCGAGTGGTTGACCAGTCTCTCGCTGTATCATGACAGTCTGTTTTCGGCTTTCTCTACTGAGGTGCTCATCCGGAATAACCAGGGCACAATCGCAGTAGTTTTCCTTTGGCCACCCTAGCCGATAATAACGGAACATAAGGCGGCAAACCCAGGAGCCGGGCTAACCCAACATTTGACCAAAGACATGATTCAGAGCTGATGCATATAAGGGCAAACTCGTGACACCGAACACTCCCAAAGGTATTCGGACTTTATAACAGATGGTGGGCTCTAGAATGCCCATTCATTGTAAACCCTGTGTTTCCAGGTACGTGCGTTGATCTGTCGTGGCGAAATGCCAAAAACGGCAGTATCCTCTGTGGGTAGAGAACCCATGGGATGGTTAAACAACAAGAGGCAATAAAAAGTTTTACACAGGGGCTTAATCTACAAAGAATCCTGTTGAACGGGGCCCCGCTGCACGTCTGCGCCTTTGTCTCCGTTGTGCCGTATCCTGGAAGGGTATCTCAGGAACGTTGTCTGTGAAAAAAGAAAACTCATAGGAGAGTACAGCGTGAGTATGCGATGGATTGTAAAAGTGTAGGATGTTGGCCTGCCCATAAGGTTGAGCCAAGTGTGGGCTTTATTAGGTGGTTATAGCCCCTGGTATCCGCTATAGGATTACATATATGGTGCCCTGGTTCGATATGGGCTGCCGGACTCATGTAACCGTGTCTGTGGTCTTAACGACCAGTCATGTTTTTTTTATGTTGGAGGCCGCTTATTGTCCGACCGATAGGGCTGTCGCGTGTTCCTCTGCGCGCGAAGAGCACTCTGTTATTCCGCTAACGGTGATGACGCCACGTGGACCGGGCATCTTGAGTATAAGGTAGCCGTAGTGCAGCAATGCGTTGAAGCGGGCGAAGGCCGTTCTTCCAAGCAATGCGTGATAGTTGCTTTGGAAGGGTGCGATGATGAAGAGTAGTTCTTCGCTTCTGGTGTTGCCTGGAGAGCCGAATGTTACCTCCAGTATGACGAAGCCCCTGCTATAGGCTTCAACGCCTGGTATCGCCCCTTTAAGAGTGGTGTTGATATTACTGATCCTGGATGGGTCTATCCCCATCCTGCGGACAGTGTCCTCATATATTAAATTGAGACTGCTGCCGCCGTCCATGAGGATTTGGGTGAGATGGTGTCCGTCGATTATTGGGTCAAGCACCAAGGCATCTGATCCTTCGCGCCGACTACTAGTTCGGCCGTCCAAGTGATCGAAGGTGATCGGATAGGACATCCAGTAGTTAGGTGTGGGTATGATGGGCTCTATATGGCGCGCGTCTTGATGGGCGCATTCGTGCCTTCTCAAGGATGTGCGAGTCGCGTGGATCATGTTCACTGTTTTAACCTCTGGCGGGAATTTTTTCTTTCCCCCAGTGTTCGACTGGCGAGGTTCATCCTCGTCTTCACTTGGTGTTTCCTTCCCTTGTGTTCGCATTTAATTTTCCGCCTGCTTGAAGACCCAAAGACTCTCTCGTGCGTGTGGTTCGCAGGTTTATCAGGTGCCATGAATTTGGCATAGTCTGTCCAGACTCGCTCGCACCGGACGGTCCTCTTTGCTGCCTTTAGATGGCTTATTTTGTTGATTAGGTCGAGAGCCCTGAATCCGCATTAACCGCTGTGTTATCCGGTCTCTCTTCCTTGTTTTGGCGTTTGTTTTATGATCTTTGTGGCTTCCCGTTGCCATCCCTTATTTCGGATGTGCCGGGGTCGCTGGTGCCTTTACGGGCTAGCCAACTATCTTCGCCTGCGCAAAAGCGGGTCATAAGGCTTGATAGGGCTGCCATTGTCCTTGGCTTTTCTTGGCCGAGGTGTCTGGCGAGCCACTCGTCGCGGATGCTGTGTTTAAATGCCGCTAAGGCTTCGGCATCCGGACAATCGAAATTTTGATTCTTCTTAGTGAGGAATCTGTTCCAAAGCTTGCGGGCGGACTCTCCGGGCTGTTGGATTATGTGACTTAAATCGTCAGCATCCGGAGGCCGGACATAAGTCCCTTGAAAATTCGCCCTGAAAGCGTCCTCGAGTTCCTCCCAACTTCCAATCGAATTTTCGGGGAGGCTTTTCAACCAGTGTCTAGCTGATCCCTTTAATTTGAGGGGAAGGTATTTGATGGCGTGGAGATCATCCCCACGAGCCATATGTATGTGTAGGATAAAGTCCTCAATCCGCACTCGGTCTCGCTATTCCGTCAGATGCCTCTATGTTCACAGGTTTAAAGCCCGGTGGGAATTCGTGGTCCAGTACCTCTTCGGTGAAGCACAGGGGGTGAGCAGCCCCTCTGTATCTGGACGTACTGTGGCATGTCGTCGGCTGTTGTTATGTTCGGTGTTTATTCCGAACTGGTATTTGGTTGGTGTAATCGTTTTGGTGACTATAGTCCCTCGCCGGGGTGTGTCCTTTAGATCCGTAGATGGACCTAGTTGCGCCAGCTTTCTTATCTAGGTGCTCACGTAGATCGTGCGCGTCTTTGGTAGTTGCTTTGTTGCGGTTATGGAGGTTATTCTTTGGTGGAACGGCCTCGTTGTCGAATTCTGGCAGTAGCTTACGTTTTGGGTAGCTCTTTGTATGGCGGTCATCGCCATATCTTTCTTCAGTGTCTAGCACTTTGTTCCATCTGCGGTTGAGCGTTTCCTGTGCGGCTTTAAGCCGTTGCTTCTGCTTCTTCAGACTTCTAGCTGTGGCCATAAGCTTCCTGTGGAGGTTTTCTCGTTCCACGCGTTCTTCCGGGATGATGAATGCATCATCGTCCGGACTGTCTTCTTGTCCTGGGCCGGTTTGACGAACTCGTCTCTCTGGATCATTGTCTTTGGGTGTCTGCTCCGAACTGTGTTTGGCGTGACCTAGTTCGTCCTGCTCCATCGCCGGTTCCGTGTGGTCGTTGTTGCCCTCGGGGTTGGCCGGAGTATCAATCCTTCTAGCGCTCTTGCTCATATTTTTACTGTTGCTAGACTTGGAACGGCGTCTGCGCCGTCGCTTTGGCTTTTTCCAGGGGGTTTTATCTTCCGGATTGTCACCGTCCTCCTCCTCGGGCGTATCCACCATGTATATGTCATGTGACGCGGCGGAAGTCCGGTACCCCATAGATTCTGAATCTTCTCCGCATCGCCGTCCATACCGCCGATGCCTTTCGAGTCGGGCCAAGCACGTTGGTTAAATCATCAATCGTGGCTATGTGGTGGGTGGTGGGTGGGTAACGAATTTCTTCGTTGCCTGCTTCCCACTTGAGCCAGACATAGTTCGGCCTGGAATTTTCTGTCAAAGAGAGAGTTTTTAACGAGTTCAGCATGTCGCCAAAGGGCGAGTCTTTGGAAGATATCCGCGGCGGTGAATTCCGCCACGGAGCCCACCGCTCGACCGCTCGGAGACGCGCTGGATCGAACTCGCGACCGATACTGAAACTGGGTCCGAGTCACTGTGCTTTCCGAAGTGGGGCTCGTGTTCGCTCCATCGCCGATGAGGGTACGGCTGCGCGGCGGGTCCAGCCTCCGCCCTTAGGGCAACGCAACCTGCCCCGGATTTAGATCCGAGGCTTATGCCGGGGTGATATCCCGCATATCGTCTGACAGCAGGTCTAAGCCGTGCTCATCATGGCTATTCGGCGCTCCTGGCGCGATTTGCTCCAGATGGCCAAGCGAATCGGTCCGCAGTGTGAAGCCGCCGAACACAAAGATCTGTCTGGGGAGGAAAGTATCACCCTGGACAGCGTCGTTGATGATGATTGAAGGAGCCATCAAGCCTTGCGGCGACGCCACGAGGAACTCTCAATGAAAGCACCAATGTCGGTGTCAAACCGCGGATCTCGGTAGGGGTCCCGATTTGTGCGTCAAGGCTGATGGTAACAGGAAGCAAGGGACACAGATGTTTACCTGTGTTCGGGCCTCTCGATGGAGGTAAAACCCTACTTCTCGCTTGATTAATATTGATGATATGGGTAGTACAAGAGTAGATCTACCACGAGATCATAGAGGCTAAACCCTAAGAGCTAGCCTATGATGGTATGATTGTAATTGTGATCGGCCTTCTAGGACCAACCTCTCCGGTTTATATAGACATCGGAGAGGGCTAGGGTTTACATGAAGTTAGTTACAAGGAAGGAAATATAATATCCGGATCGCCAAGCTTGCCTTCCACGCAAAGGAGAGTCCCATCCGGACACGGGCCGAAGTCTTGAGTGTTGTATCTTCACGCTTCAATTGTCCGGACGTTGTACACAGTCCGGCTATCCGGATACCCCCTAATCCAGGACTCCCTCAATAGCATCCCCAAGCTTGTGGATTTGCATATCATTAGCATCATGGATATTCAAAGAGTTCATGCCAACAACATTGCAATCATGCTCATCATTCAAAGATTCTATGCCAAACATTTTATAGCATTCTTCTTCTAACAATTGAGCACAACTTTCTGATCCATCATTTTCAAGAAAGATATTATAAAGATGATCAATAATATGATGCAACCTCAATTCCAATTTTTTTGTAGTTTTCTTTTTATAAGCCAAACTAGTGATAAAACAAGAAACTAAAAGAGTCAACTGCAAGATCTAAAGATATACCTTCATGCACTCACCTCCCCGTCAACGGCGCCAGAAAAGAGCTTGATGTCTACTATGCAACTTTATTTTTGTAGACACGTGTTGGGCCTCCAAGCGTAGAGTTTTGTAGGACAGTAGCAATTTTTCCTCAAGTAGATGACCCAAGGTCTATCAATCCATGAGAGGCATAGGATGAATATAGTCTCTCTCAAGCAACCCTGCAATCAAATACAAGAAATCTCTTGTGTCCCCAAGACACCCAATACAATAGCAAATTTTATAGGTGCACTAGTTTGGTGAAGAGATGATTGTAAAAGTGTAGTATGGATAGTAGATATGAGTTTTTGTAGTGCAAACAATAAAAAACAGCAATGTAGTAAATAGTAAAATAGAGCACAAACGGTATTGCAATGATGGAAAATGAGGCCTAGGGTGTATACTTTCACTAGTGCAACCTCTCAACAATGCTAACATAGTTGGATCATATAACCATCGCTCAAAGTGTGATGAAGAATCACTCCAAAGTTCCTATCTAGCGGAGAACATAAGACGAAATTGTTTGTAGGGTATGAAACCACCTCAAAGCTATTCTTTCCGTTCGATCTATTCAAGAGTTCATACTAAAATTACACAAAGTTATCTTTCCGTTCGATCCATCCTAGAGTTCGTACTAAAATAACACCAAAGAATATTCAGATTTATAACATTCAATCCAACACATAGAACTTCAAAGAGTACCCGAAGATTTCTACCGGAGAAACAAAGACAAGAACGTGCATCAACCCCTATGCATAGATTACCCCAATGTCACCTCGGGAATCCGCGAGTTGAGTGCCATAACATATATCAAGTGAATCAATACGATACCCCATTGTCACCACGAGTATTCAATTGCAAGACATATATCAGGTATTCTCAAATCCATTAAAGTATTCAATCCGATAATAAGGAAATCTCAAAGGGAAAAACTCAATTATCATAACAAGATAGAGAGGGGAAAACACCATATGATCTGACTATATTAACAAAGCCCACGATACATCAAGATTGTGACATCTCAAGAACATGAGAGAGAGAGAGATTAAACACAGAGCTACTGGTACAAACGCTCAGCCCCGAGGGTGGACTACTCCCTCCTCATCGTGGTGGCTGCCGGGATGATGAAGATGGCCACTGGTGATGATCTCCCCCTTCGGCAGGGTGCTGAAACGGCGTCTAGATTGGATCTCGTGGATATAGAGGCCTTGCGGCGGCGGAACTTCTGATCTAGGGCTACCCCCGAAGGGTTTGGAATATTTTACAATTTATAGGGCGAAGAGGCGGTTCAGGGGGCGCCCGAGGTGGGCACCACCCACCAGGGCGCGCCTGGGCCTCCTAGCGTGCCTTGGTGGGTGCTGCTCCCCTCGAGCAGCCCCTAGGTGCTTCCTTGGCCCAACTGGTGGTCTTCTATTCTATAAAGAATCGCCAAAAAGTTACGCGGTGTTTGGACACCATTTGATATTGATTTCCTACAATGTAAAAAACAAGCAAAAAACAGCGACTGGCACTGGGCACTGGGTCAATAGGTTAGTGCCAAATAATGATATAATGTTGCTATAAAATGATTGTAAAACATCCAAGAATGATAATATATTAGCATGAATACTTCATAAATTATAGATACGTTGGAGACGTATCAAGACTCCGGACAAAGTGAGAGAGAAAAAAGAAAGAAAAAAAGAAAAAAAGAAAAAAAGAAAAAAGAAAAGAAGAAAAAAGAAAGAAAAAGAAAAAACCAAAGAGAGAAGGGGCATGTTAGTCCCACACTTGTGCTTCAAATTAGCACCATGTTTTTCATATAGAGAATCCCCTATGTTGTCACTTTCATATACTAGTGGGAATTTTTCATTGTAGAGTTTGATGCACATCCACTTGGTTTCATATTGAGCTTTCATACACTGATAGCTCTTAGTGCATTCGTTGCATGGCAATCCCTACTCCTCGCATTGATATCAATTGATCCATTCATGAAACACACTCAAATATTAGCTACACCCAATGCTCAAATATGACCCCTTAGTTGGTGCTTTATAAGAGAAGATGGAGATTCAAATTCAAAATAAAAATTGCATAAGTAAAAGAAAGGCCTTTCGTGGATGGAAGTAGGGATTTGCAGCGGTGCCAGAGCTCAAAGCTTAAATTGAGAGATAAAAAATATTTTTGAGAGGTATACTTTTCCCACCAACGAAAACGACCTAGAGATCTCAACACTTTCGATGCTAGATACATCATAGGCGGTTCCCAAACAGAAAATAAAGTTTATTCCTTTTTCCACCATTACTTTCACTTTCCATGGCTAGCCGAATCCACGGTTGCCCTTCATACCAACACTTTCCAAGGAATTTATTATTTGACAACATAAAGTAAATTCATTTTCATTTCGGTACTGGGCATCCCTAATACCTTTGCCATGCTCCCGTGCAATAACAAGTGAATAAACACCCATCGTGAGAATAACACATCTAGTATGGAAAATATTGTTCACCCTTCACCACCTCATGAGCGGTAGAGCACACAAAAGAGAAATTTATTTTGAAAATTAGAGATGACACATGCAAATTTGCTTAGAACGGCATGGAAATACCGCATATATGTAGGTATAGTGGACACATATGGCAAAACTGGTTTAATGGGTTTTGGATGCACAAGTAGTGATCATACTTAGTGCAAAATGAAGGCTAGAAAAAGATTGAGAAGCGACTAACCAAAACGCGAAAAATCTCGTACCCAACCATTAAGCATAAGTAACACCGAATAATGCACCATAAGTAGGATATAAATTTCATTGCATAACTATTGACTTTCACGCTTGCATAGGGAATCACAAACCTTAACATCAATATTCTTACTAAAGCACAATTGCTCATCAACATGACTCATATATCATATCGTCATATCTCAAACCATTACTAAGAATCAAGTTTATTTTGTCCAATGATCTTCATGGAAGTTTTTATTATATCCTCCTTGGATATCTATTACTTTGGGACTATTTTCATATGTTGCTTCTGATAAGCTCAAACAAATATAAGTGAAGATCATGAGCATAATTTTTTATTTCTCTCAAAATAATCTAAGTGAAGCAAGAGAGAATTTCTTCAAAAATAACAAAGCACACCGTGCTCAAAAAGATATAAGTGAAGTACTAGAGCAAATCCATAGCTCTAAAAATTTAAGTGAAGAGCAAGCATAACATAATTTTTGGCTCTCTCAAAAGGGTGTGTCCAGCAAGGATTCAACACTTAAAACACAAAGCAAAAAAAGCAAAGACTCATATCATACAAGACGCTCCAAACAAAACTCATAATATGTGACAAATAAAAATACAGTTTCAAGTAAAATACCGATGGTTGTTAGAAGAAAGCGGGGATGCCACTCGGGGGCATCCCCAAGCTTAGTTGCATGCTACTTCTTTGAATATTATCTTGGGGTGCCTCGCGCATCACCAAGCTTAGCCTTTTTCTAATCCTTATTCCTTCATCCATCGTAAGATCACCCCAAACTTGAAAACTTCAATCACACAAAACTCAAACAAAACCTTCGTGAGATCCGTTAGTATAAGAAAATAAACCACTACTATAAGTACTGTAGAAAACCTATTAATATTTTGTTTTTGCATTATATCTACTGTATTCCAACTTTTATATGGCAAAAACTCATCAAAGAAAACCATAGAATCATCAAGACAAGCACACAACACAAAGAAAACAGAATATGTCGAAAACAGAACAGTCTGTGGCAATCTGAATATTTCAAATACTTCTGTAACTCCAAAAATTCTGAAATAAACTGGTGGACGTGAGAAATTTGTCTATTAATCTTTTGCGAAAATAATCAACTCTAAAGCACTCCTTTGTTAAAAATGAAAAATAATCTCGTGGGCGCAAAAGTTTCTGTTTTTCAGCAAGATCAAATCAACTTTCAGCCAAATCTTTCCAAAGGCCTTGCTTGGTACGAACACTAACTAAAACACAAAAGCACAATAATAACAGTAGAATAATTGTGCTAACACACAAGAACATAAAGAAAAAAGCAAAAATAAATTTTATTCATTGGGTTGCCTCCCAACAAGTGCTATTGTTTTACGCCCCTAGCTAGGCATAACGCGTAGGATCTAAGTGTTGTCATCTTTATCCTTGTTTTCCTTGGAGGTATTTGTGTCTGGAGGTTTTGTAAATAAAACATAAAACACAGTATCCATGGAAACCTTAACACTATCAAGTTGCTTTTTATCATAACCCCTTCGATTTCCGGCAGTGATCCAAGAATAGTGTTGATTAACATCATTAAAAACTTGTTGGATCATATCTAAAACAGGGACTTACTTTTTAAGATTCTCATCAAAGATTTGGTTATCTCCAAGCAAATGTCTTAAAGCATAATCACTATTATAAAGAATTTCATCAATCACGGGTTTTTCACGATTCATGCCATAGAAATCAAAGATTTCCCTAGCTTACCGTATTATGTTGTCAAATTCATTCATCAAAACAAGAGTGGCTAACTTTTTAGCTTTAGGATCCTTTATAATGGGCAACTCATAGAACAATCTTTGCAAGGTAGGATGAGTACGAATAAATCTAGTTTCAAGCTTCAAAACAAGTGCCGGAATAGCTTCCGCATAAGATTTAGTCCTTTTAAGTATAGGGATATCATCAAAACTTAATTTTCCGAGACAATTGAAAAATACTTGGATACGTTCTTTTCCCATAAAATTCCCTTGCCCCAAAACAAAAGTTTTGGCATCCAGATTACCCGTAGGCTCCATTTTAGGAGTTAGGCCATCATTTGTTTCTGCCATACCAAAGTCACTCATGGTGACAAGTTCAAGCAAATAAAAGATCTGACTAGAAAAATGGCGAACAAAAAAGAGGGCGAATAAAACGGCAAAATTTTGTGAAGTGGGGGAGAGGAAAACGAGAGGCACATGGAAAATAATGTAAATTGCGAGGAGATGAGATTTGTGATTAGGAACCTGGTTGATGTTGAAGATCCTCCCCGGCAACGGCGCCAGAAATTCCTTTTGATGTCTGCTAGAACTACGTCGGTATTTCCCCAAGGAGGAAGGGATGATGCAGTATAGCGACGGTAGCTATTTCCGTCAGTGATGAGACCAAGGTTATCGAACCAGTAGGAGAACCTCCTCACACCACGTAAACAACACCTACACACAAATAACAAATACTCGCAACCCGACGTGTTAAAGGGGTTGTCAATCCCTTTCGGGTACAACGCCTCAAGATAGGCAAATAACGTGAGGTAAAAGTGGTAGATAGGATAAATAGATCGTGGAACAAATAATGCAGCAAGGTATTTTTGTATTTTTGGTTTAATAGATCTAAAAATAAATGCAAAGGAAAATAGATCGCAAAGGCTAATATGATGAAAAGAGACCCGGGGGCCGTAGGTTTCACTAGTGGCTTCTCTCGAGAAAAATAGCAAACAGTGGGAAAACAATTACTGTTGGCAATTGATAGAACTTCAAATAATCATGACGATATCCAGGTAATGATCATTATATAGGCATCACATCCAAGATTAGTAGACCGACTCCTGCCTGCATCTACTACTATTACTCCACACATCGACCGCTATCCAGCATGCATCTAGTGTATTAAGTTCATGGAGAAACGGAGTAATGCAATAAGAACGATGACATGATGTAGACAAGATCTATTTATCTATTTATGTAGATACGGACCCCATCTTGTTATCCTTAGTAGCAACGATACATACGTGCCGGTTCCCCTTCTGTCACTGGGATCAAGCACCGTAAGATCGAACCCACTACAAAGCACCTCTTCCCATTGCAAGATAAATAGATCAAGTTGTCCAAACAAAACCCAAATATCGGAGAAGAAATACGAGGCTATAAGCAATCATGCATATAAGAGATCAAATAAGACTCAAATAACTTTCGTGGATAAAAACATAGATCTGATCATAAACTCAAAGTTCATCGGATCCCAACAAACACACTGCAAAAAGGCTTGCATCATATGGATCTCCAAGAGACCATTGTATTGATAATCAAGAGAGAGAGAGAAAGCCATCTAGGTACTAACTACGGACCCGTAGGTCTACAAAGAACCACTCATGTATCATCGGAGAGGCACCAATGGAAGTAGTGAACCCCTCCGTGATGGTGTCTAGTTTGGATCTGGTGGCTCTGGACTATGCGGCGGCTAACATTGATTTTCGTCGACTCCCCTAGGGTTTCTGGAATATTGGGGTATTTATAGAGCAAAGAGGCGGTTCAGGGGGCACCCGAGGTGAGGCACCCCCAGGTGCTTCCTTGGCCCACTTGATGTCTTTTGGCCCAAAAAATATCCTCAAGAAGTTTCGCTGCTTTCGGACTCCGCCTGATATTGATTTTCTGTGATTAAAAAACATGTAGAAAACAACAACTGGCACTGGGCACTATGTCAATAGGTTGTTACCAAAATATGATATAAAATGACTATAAAATGAGTGTAAAACATCCAAAAATGATAATATAACAGCATGGAACAATAAAAAATTATAGTTACATTGGAGAGGTATCATACACTAAGAGATATAGCTATTTGAAGTTTTGAGGAAAATAAACAGACAGGAAAGCAACAGAAAACATCTGGACTGCAGCGACTCTTGTAGCAAACGCAACATGGCAGCGCGGGATTGGTCGAAGAACTCATGTGTGCGTGCGTGCTCACCCAAACAGGGGACGGCGGTGGCAGGTCGGGCGTTGGCGGCGGCGGTCCTCCGGCGAGTTTCCGGCGAAGTCGGACGTCGGTGGCGTCGTCGTTCTGGTGCGCTGCAGGTAAACTAGAGGTGTCAAATGAGTGCGGCATCGGGAGGGAGATCGAGTGGAGCAGGCGGCGCGGCTCTGCAGGCTCTTACCACGACGCAAATGAGCGGTGAACGACAGCGGCTGCGAGCTCCTTCGGCGAGATCCAAAACACTGGATAGAGGCATGTGGACGAGAGGCGATGGGGAAAAGGCTGTGGTAGGGTTCTTTGAGGGGTTTTGCCCGCATACGGGGTCTCGGGCGGGCGCGGGGTCGACTAGGGGCGTGGGGCGATCCGGCTCGGCCTCGGCGTGTGTGCGGCGTGCGGTGTCCGGCTCGATGAAGGGGACGAACAGGGGCGTGAGGCCCGCTGTCAGCGGTTGGAGGCGAGGGGTGGGCTGGAGGCGGCGTACCGCTTCGGGAGAAGTTGGCTGGGCAGCGGTGGCTTGTGGGCACGCTGATGCAGCGCTGGCAATGCGTCTTTGCTTCCTATTTGTTTTTCTTTTTAACAAAAACCACAACAGTTAAATAACTAAAATAAAAACACTAGGATAAAATCTAAATAAAAATATATAGATAAACACTTAAATACTACTACTATAAACTACAGGAACACTATTTCCTCATCTAAATGCAATTCTGAAAATTTGTTTTTATGCAATAGGCCACTCAAACAGCAATAAAACACTCCAATAAAATATTTTGGAGAATAAGAAAAATACCAGAGCATATCAATGAACCGAAAATAATATTCTTGACATTATGAACATTTTTAAAATAGGGGAGAAGTCATGTTATCTCCACTCCAATGAATTGCCTTTAGTTGCATAATGAAAAGAATATTTCAGAAACACAAATAATGCATGGAAAAAATGACAAGCATATAAATGATCTATTAACATTCTAATTTAGGAAAATTAGGATGCTACACTAAGGCATAGCCTAGTGGTGGGAAGGGGCTGATGCCTTCCCACCCACCCAGATTCAAGGCATGGTAGTTGTAATTTGGATTTGTTGCACCAATTATACTGTAGGGGGTTCCCTTACAGTCTTTCTGTCAAAAAAATATTTGTAAGTATTAGCAGCTGAGTTGTCAATTCAACCACACCTGCCGATTAATTATCTGCAGCAAAGTGACCAGTAGCAAAGTAGTATGATAGTTTTGATACTTTAGCAACAGTAATAGTAACGGTAACAGTGATAACTTAGCAAGAACAATATGAGAGAAATTCATAGGCATTGGATCGGCGATCTGTTGGATGATATTCATCATGTGATAGTTACAACCTAGGGCGATACGGCACTAGCTCCAGTTCATAAATATAATGTAGGCATGTATTCCGTAAATAGTCATACATGCTTATGGAAAGAACTTGCATGACATCTTTTCTCCTACCGTCCCGTGGCAACGGGGTCCGATTAGAAACTAAGGGATATTAAGGCCTCCTTTCAATAGAGAACCGGAACAAAGCATTAACACACGGTGAATATATGAACTCCTCAAACTACGGTCATCACTGGGAAGTGTCCCGACTATTGTCACTCCGGGGTTGCCGGATCATAACACGTAGTAGGTGACTATAACTTGCAAGATCGGATCTAGAACATAGATATAATGGTGATAACATAAACGGTTCAGATCTGAAATCATGGCACCCGGGCCCAAAGTGACAAGCATTAAGCATGGTAAAGTCATAGCAACATCAATCTCAGAACATAATGGATACTAGGGATCAAGCCCTACCAAACCTAACTCAGTTACATGATGAATCTCATCCAACTCCTTACCAACCAGCGAGCCTACGAAAGAATTACTCACTCCCGATGGGGAGCATCATGGAACTGGCGATGGAGAAGGGTTGGTGATGACGAAGATCAAAGATCCCCCTCTCGGGAGCCCCGAACAGACTCCAGATCTGGCCTCCCGATGAAGAACAAGAGGTGGCGGTAGCTCCATCTCGTGAAACGTGATAATTCTTTCTCCTTGATATTTTTCTAGAAATATATGATTTTATAGCGTCGGTTTCAAGGTCTGCGGGGCCACCAGGTGGGGACAACCCACCTGGGCGTGCCTGGAGGTGGGGGGGGGCAACCCTGGTGGGTTGTGCTCACCCAGGGGCCCCCCCTCCGGTGGTTCTTGGCTCCAGTATTTTTCTTTATTTATATAAAAAATCCTTGCAAAGTTTTGTTCCAATCCGAGAACTTTTATTTCTGCACAAAAATAACACCATGGTAGTTCTGCTGAAAACAACGTCAGTCCGGGTTAGTTTCGTTCAAATCATGCAAATTGGAGTCCAAAACAAGAGGAAAAGCGTTAGGGAAAGTAGATACGATTGAGGGGTATCAACTCCCCCAAGCTTAAACCTTTTCTTGTCCTCAAGCAATTTAGTTGATAAACTGAAAGTGAAAAAGAAAAAACTTTTATGAACTCTTTTTCTCTTGTTTGCATAAATAAGCTTAAACAACACCCAAGTTTTCAGCCAAGGTTATAACTAACCATATCGACAATAACTCTTAAAAATTACATTAACTCATATCAATGACATAATCAGCTAGCGAGCAGTAATAAGATATGTCAAACAACAACACGTTGTCAAAACAACCATAATATAATATGACAATAGTGGTATCTCGCTAGCCCTTTCTGAGACCGCAAAACATAAATGCAGACACCTCCAATGTTCAAGCAACAACTAAACATTGTAATTCATGGTAGAAAAGATCCAGTCATGATGCACCCAACATTAGCTACACACAATGCATGAGGATGACAATAGTGCTCTCAGGTTCTGGCGCTTATTTGAGAAGGCTATGACACAACATAAAAGTAAATAGATAGTCCCTTCACAAAGGGAAGCAATGATTTGCAGCGGTGCCAGAACTTAAGTTTTTAAAACAGAGGTAAATGAAATTTTGAGAAATGCACCTTTCCTGTTTACTTTGCAACCATTAGTTATCGGTATCTTCCATGCTAAACACATTAGTGGCGGTTCCCAAGCGATAAAAGTAAAGGTTTACTCCTCCTCCACCAACAATCACACTCCACGGCTTGTTTGAAACAATGGGTGCCGTCCATACCAACAACAGTCCTAGGGGAGTTTTGTTTAATTATTTGCAATTTGAATTCCGGACTGGGAATCCCTATTACCGCCCCTCTCGTGCAAGGACGAGTGAATAAACAGTCATCATGAGAATAACCCGCTTAGCATGGAAGATACTGACTACCTCCTGTCGCTCTTTGAACAATCTAGGCACATAAAAAAGATATTTATTTGAAGTTTTTAGAGGTGGCACATGCAAATTTACTTAGGACGGCAGGGTAATACCGCATATAGGTAGATACGGTGGACTCATCTAGAATAACTTGGGTTTCAGATTTTTGATGCACAAGCAGAATTCCCACTTAGTACATGTGAAGGCTAGCAAATAGGTTGATAAGCGGCCAGCTAGAGAGTGAAAACGGTCATGAACATGCATTATGCATAAGTAGCATTGGATACTAGCATGAGTAGTATATGAGCACCATGAACATAAATATCATAGAGGCTATGTTGGTTTTGATTCAACTACATGCATGAAAATGTGCCAAGTCAAGCCACTCAAACATCCAGAGGAGGATACCATATCATCATACTACATCACAATCATTTTAACGCAATGTTGACATCTAAGATAAATCATTATTCACTCCTAGCTACTTAAGCATGGCATGAGAAACTATAATCTCTAATTGTCATTGCAAACATGTTTGATCATAATAGGCTGAATCATGGATACTAGGTTAAACATATTTACATAAACAGAACAAGTTGAGTTCATACCCGTTTCTCTCTGCCACAACCAGTTCATCAAATATCGTCATTATTACCTTTCACTTGCACGACCGAATGAATTGAAATTAATAATAGTGCAAGGGTGCCGTGAACTAAGTTGAAATCTGCAAACATTTTATTCAAAAGGAGAAGACAAGGTAATATGTGCTCTTTGTTAGATCAACAATAATGCATATGAAAGCCACTCAACATTTTCATCGTGGTCTTCTCCTCGGTATGACTCAATAAAAAGAAAAGAAATTCAGAGAAACACAGTGAAATATTTTTGGAGTTTTTGTTTTTTCTTGATCAAGCAAATAAAAAGGGAAAGCAAAAAAACAAGAAAAACTATTTACATGGGAAAGCTCCCAACAAGCAAAAGAAGAATAAGGAAATCTTTTTGCGTTTTCTTTTTATTGCTACAACAATTTAAACTAGGAAGAAAAACCGAAAAGAAGCAGGAAATATATTTTTGGATTTTCTCAAAGTTTTTCAAACACACAAGAAGAAAGCGAGAAAATAAATTTAGCATGGATAATACAACGAAAGAGTGTGGACACCGAAAACTGAAATGAAATGTGGGAACATGAATGTAATGTCGGTGGAAATACGTACTCCTCCAAGCTTATGATTTTGGCCTAACTTGGTAATCAATCAGTAGCCTGCATAATGGTTGGAGTGATAGCTCACGGAGGCTCTCGGTGCGGATGCCTCAGCCCACCGTGCAACCACAACTGCCGCATTATGAGCTCGGGCCTCGCTCTCAAGAACATAATATCTTCCCCTACTTTGAACATCAAAGAGAGCAGGTGTAGGCAAATATGTGTCCATGATGGAACTTTTATTAAACAACAGGTTATAAGTGAAATTATGGGGTTCACCACTAAGGATCTTATGACATTTCATAGCATCAAAGTCTAAGTACTGCATGGGTAAAATATGGTCATAAGGCAAAGGTGAAACACCCAGCTCTCTTGCTAAGCGTGTGGCATAGATTCCACCATAAAAATATCCACTACCAGCGTTGTGTTGCAACCTGCGTGCAACAATCACTACAAGATTATAAGTTTTGTCACCGGTGAGAGCGGTGCGTATGAGGCTCAAGCCTGGATCACAAAGTGTACTACAATCTTGTTTACCTACAATACATTTTCCATTAAATAATGAAAAGTATTGGATTGAGGGAAAATGAATGCTCTTTTATTATATCTTGCGTCACTCCCCTAGTCTCACCATAGCAAAGACTAGTCAAGAATATCTCAAACTCAGACCTTGGTGGTTCGTCAAGCGAACCCCAGAATGGGATTTGGCAGTGGTGAGCAAATATCTCTAAAGATATGGTAAATGGATTTTCATACAATTTAAATGACACCCTAGACTCACGAGGATGGAATTTAAATCCTTTGGTAAATCATTCAGTGAGAGTGAGGTGTTGGTTGCACTTATCTGAAATGTAGGGACCGAGCTCGGCATTGTGAACATATTGCTCAAATTCTTCATTAATGCCCACACTCACCATATAATCGTTGCATGGCCATAAGCATGTTTTGGTGGCGGCATCTCGTATGGAACTTTCACTTGGTTCAACATAAGACAGATGAGCGGAGTTGCTACTAGAAGATGCCTCTGAGGATCTCCTCCTCGAAGAACTCCTTCCAAAGAGGTTCATCATATTCACGTACAATTTTCTGAAAAATTTTGGCCAAAAAAATTTGTTAACAAAACTTCACAAGATTGAAAGCAACTACTCATAGGGATGCATAGAGGCCATAGCAAGCATTCGAACTACTTAGAACTCTAAGAATTCAACATGCAAGCTCATCTACAGCAGCACCAAGAGTAGCTAATTATTAAAAATACAAACCACTAAAGCAAAAACTAATTGGACCAATGGTGGAGTCACATACCAAGCAACAACCCCCCAAAATAGTTTCGGAAACGGAGCTTTGAGCAAAGAGATTGAAATCTGCGAGTTTGGGAGCAAGAACACGAGAGAGAGAGAGAGCAATGGTGATTTTTTTTGGAGGTAGGTGAAGATATGGGATGAAGAGATAAGTGAGGGGGTCCATGTAGGGACCACAACCCACCAGGGTGCGCCTGGGGGTCCTAGCGCGTCCAGGTGGGTTGTGCCCACCTGGTGCACCTCCCTCTGATGTTATTTGCACCAAAAATTCTTAAATATTTAGAAAAAAATGTATCAAGATTTTAGACAATTATGATAACTTTTATTTTTGGGTCATGTTTTATTGCACGGAAAATTCAAAAAACAGACAAAACATGGCATTTTATTTTATTTAACTAGTAAAAACAGAAAACGAAAGGTAGGATAGAAGGTAGTGCTCACTAAATTCATCAACTTCATACCTCTCAAAAAGATCAATTAATAAGGTTGATCAAATCTTATTAACAACCACTTTCGATTAGCATGAAACCGAAGAACTTTCGTGAATCACTAAGTTACCTCAACGGGGATATGAATGTCCTCAATAATAAGCTTTTCACATTTCTTTTTCACATTAGGTAGAGGTAGTTGAAAACTTCCAATAGTGATTGTCGGAGATTTTTCAATAACATTAATACCATTCACTTGGAATTGTTTCTTCGGAAAGTGCACCGTATGCTCATTACCATCGATATGAAAAGTGACCTTGCTTTTATTGCAATCAATAACAGCCCTTGCAGTATTCAAGAAGGGTCTACCAAGGATAATCGACATGTTGTTGTCCTCGGGCATCTCAAGTATAATTAAGTCAGTCAAAATAGTAACATTAGCAACAACAACGGGCACATCCTCACAAATACCGATAGGTATGGAAGTTGATTTGTCATTGCAAAGATATTTTAGTAGGTGTGAGTTTATTCAAATCAAGTCTTTTATATAAAGAGAAAGGCATAACACTAATACCAGCTCCCAAATCACATAAAGCAGTTTTCACATAATTTCTTTTGATGGAGCAAGGTATAGTTGGTATTCCCGTACCTCCAAGTTTTTTAGGTACTCCATCTTTAAAAGTATAATTAGCAAGCATGGTGGAGATTTCAGCTTCTGGTATTTTTCTCTTATTGGTGATGATGTCCTTCATGTACTTTGCATAAGGAGGCATTTTTAAGATATCAGTCAAGTGAGTATGCAAGAAGACTGGCCTAATCGTTTCAGCAGAGCGTTCAAATTCTTCATCATCATTCTTTTTAGTTGACTTAGGTGGAAAGGGCATAGGTTTTTGAACCCATGGTTCCCTTTCCTTACTGTGTTTTCTAGCAACACATTCTCTTTTATCATATCTTTTATTCTTGGGTTTTGGGTTATCAAGATCAACTGTTGGTTCTATCTCAACATCATTGTCTGGTTCTTTATTATTTGTTTGAGTATCTTCCCGAACCTCATAATTATCTTTTTCATTATCAGAAGGTGAGTGTTCACTACCAGATTGAGTTTCAGCATCAGAGATAGAAACTTCATTAGCATTATCAGGAGGTTTTTCTACTTCAGGTTCACTAGAGGCATGCAAAGTCCTATCACTTTTCTTCTTTTTTTCTTTTTAGAAGGACTATGTGCATCAATGTTAACCCTTTGAGAGTCTTGTTCAATTCTTTTTGCGTGTCCCTCAGGATAAAGTGGTTCCTGAGTCATCCTACCTCCTCTAGTCATTACTCTAACAACATGATCATTGATATTATTATTCATTTCATCTAACAACTCTCTTTGAGATGTAGCAACTTGTTCAAATTGAGTTTGAACAATAGAAGCATGCTTCCCCACACCTCTAACATCATTTGAGATTCTAAATAATAATTTACTCAAGCGAGCAATCATAACATAATTATATTTCAATTGTTTCATAACATTTGCACTGAAGTGATCTTGCTTTCTAATGTAATTTTCAAACTCATAAAGGCATTGGCTAGGGTGCATATTGTGAGGATTATCATTTTCATTGAATTTAATTAGAGAATTTACCTCTACCACCTTAGGTGGTGGTGGTGTATAATCCCGTGTATTTCTTCAATAGGAGGTAAATTTTTGACATCATCTTGCATATCTTCACGACTGCGACATAAGATACCCCTCTTCTTTGGAGTGGGTTTAAGCAGTGGTTCAGGAAGAGTCCAATCATCATAAATTTTCAATATGTTATTCAATAATTCTTCAGCTTGCCCAATAGTTTGTTCCCTGAAAACACAACCAGCACAACTATCTAGGAAATCCCAAGAAGCATCGGTTAGTCCATTATAGAAGATATCAAGTATTTCATTTTTCTTAAGAGGATGATCCAGCAAACCATTAAGCAATTGGAGAAGCCTCCCCCAAGCTTGTGGTAGACTCTCTTCTTCAATTTGCACAAAGTTAAATATTTCCTGTAAAGCAGCTTGTTTCTTATGAGCAGGGAAATATTTTTCAGAGAAGTAATAAATCCTGTCCTGGGGACTAGGCACACAACCAGAAGCAAGAGTATTGTACCAAGCTTTAGCATCACTACAAAAAAAAGACACATCCGTGACATTTTGGGCCGAACGATTTTTTTTCTGTCATACATATGACACTTCTATGATGATAATTGTGACAAAACCGGTATCATCATAGATGTGGTGGGCTCCTACTTCTATGACAAAAAATCATGATGAAAATGGGCTTTTCGTCTGGGCGGGCCGGAGACGCAGCTGCATGACATTCTTTGGGCCGTCCATGACGGAAAAAACCGTGGTAGAAGCGAGGAGGAGGAAAATTTCGGGGAGTTCCCAGTTACGGTGGGAGGTCGGGGGCCGAGCGATGCGCGTTTCTCTCGAACACATACGTGTGTGTGTGTGAGGCGTTGGCTCTAACTGAACCCGAGCGAGGCGTTGGGCTCTAACTGAACCCGAGTGATTGCACCGCAGTTATGCATTCTTGAACTCGAGCGATCGATCGATGGTCGTTAATCGAACCCGATCGAGCGATTCTTCGCTATTGCCGCTAATTGAAGCCGATCGATTGATGAACAAAGTGGCGTTGCGGGGTGGGGAGGGGTTGATGAAGCAAGGAGCGATGGCGTTGCCTCGGATGAATAGGACCCCCGGTGTGGAGGGCTGGATGAACGAGAGACGATGGAGGGTGCCCGTGGACGGGTGGTTGAACATGACCCTGTGGTGTGGAGGGCTGGATGAACAGAGACGGTGGAGGGGTGCCCGTGGAGGGTGGTTGACCAAGAGCCGGTGGAGTAGCGCGGTGGAGGCTGGATGAACAGAGCAGTGGAGGCCGGAGGAGGTCGACGGTAGCCCGTGGAGGCCGGAGGAGGGTGACGGTGGAGATGAGCAGATCCGTGGAGTCCGTTTTGCGCACGCCACACCCTCCCGGCGAACAGACCCCGTTTGACCGAAGCGCCCAACACAAGTCCGTTTCATCCGTTTTGCGCACGCCACACCCTCCCGATCAATAGGACCCCGTTTGACCGTAGGAGGTCCGCTTCCTCCGTTTTGCAGACGCCACACCCTTCCGATCAACAGACCCTGTTTCAACGAGGAGGTCCATTTCCTCCGCTTCTGCGACGCCAGCCTCGCTTCCATCGCTGCTCCATGCAAGCCTCCCAATGAACACGACGACGCATTTTGTTCCGACCCAGCCGGTTGGCTCCCACCCGTTCCGTTGCCTCCAAATGAACACAACGCATTATGTTGTCTCCACATGAACATGACGCATTCCGTTGCCTTCCCATGAACACGACGCATTCCGTTGCCTCCCCATGAACACGACGGCGACGATGTTTCTCCGTTCCGACCCAGCCATGTACGTATGTGCGAGTAGGCGTTCGAGACCCTGCCCGTATGTACATATGTGGCCGTGTTTTCTTTCTTGCACCCTGGCCGCTATACGTACGTGTACATGCTACATGCGCGCCTCTACTACGACACGTGCGCGCCTCCACTACGACATGTGCACGCCTCTACTACGACACGTGCGCGCCTCTACATCGACCAGTTCGCGAGCATAGTGACAACGCTACGTACGCTTCGACCAGGTGGGTCCCGACTGTCAGGCACGTCCTTGTGTGTGAAGATGTAGCTGGTGGGTCCCAGCAGTCAGGGGGCGAATCATTTTTTTTTGCCCGGACGCACTTCCTTGCGTGCGAAGATGTAGCTGGTGGGTCCCAGCAGTCAGGAGGAAACGTTTTTTTCACGAAATACGGTGGCCCGTCCGGTGGGTCCCCGCTGTCAGGTGGAGGAATAATTATTTTTCGCAACATAAGGAGGCACTTCCTTGCTGCGGCTGTGGACCCAGCTGTCAGCCTCTCCACGTACAATCCACGTCCGATGGAAGTCGTTCCTTGACCACGTTGACCACGCCATGCCGAGAGCACCAGGACAGTGGACGACGGCGAGGCATAGGAAGGGGACGACACAGAGCCGGGGAAGACGCGGCAGTGGAAGCCCGCGCGGAGAGGAGTACGAGGGTTCACTAGTTCGGCTGCCGTGTGAGGCTACCGTCGCCTCAAGGCCTGGCCAGCGGTGGGAATAGTAGGGGGTGGTGAGGCCTCCGCGGCAGCACATCCGGCCACGAGAGGCAGGAGCATGCGGCACGACCGGCACTGCTTTGGGCGGCTGGAGCAAGAAGACCAGAGGTTGAAGAAGCACTACGATCGTTGGATGGACATTGTACGGTCACTAGAGCTAGAATCGTTTATATTGACTAATTTGACAAAGCCCTTCGTCCCCGTCAACTTAGTAGGCCCACAAGTCAGCCTCCCACCAAGGTGGGTCCCAGCTAGCAGGGGTATTCATTTTTTTGTGCGTAATAAGGAGGCACTTCTGGTGGGTCCGAGCTGACAGCAGGGGGAACGTTTTTTCGTGAAATATGGTGGCCCGTCGGGTGGGTCCCAGTAGTCAGGGACAAATGTTTTTTCGCGAAATCTGGTGGCCCGTCCGATGGGTCCTCGCTGTCCGTGGAGGAATAATTATTTTCCGCGTAATAAGGAGGCACTTCCTTGCGGCTGCCGTGGACCCACCTGTCGGCCTCTCCACGTCTGATGTTCTTCCGATGGAATTGGTCGTTGACCACATTGACCACGCCGGCCGAGAGCACCACGGCGGTGGACGACGGCGAGGCCTAGGAAGGGACGACGCGGAGCCGGGGAAGACGCGGCAGTGGATGCCCACGCGAAGAGGAGTACGAGAGTTCACTGGTTCGGGTGCAGAATAACAGGGGGTGTGGGTGAGTGGAGTGGAGGGATGGCCTCGCCAGCGGTGGGAGTACTATGGGCGGTGAGGCCTCCGCGGCAAAGACAGCCGCCACGAGAGGCGGGAGCAAAGGCACGACCGGGCGCTGCTTTGGGTGGCTAGAGCAAGAAGACTAGAGGTTGAAGAAGCACTACGGCCGTTGGATGGACATCGTACGGTCAGTCGAGCTAGAATCGTGCATATTGACTAAGATGACAAAGCCATTCGTCCCCGTTAACTTAGTAGGCCCACTATACTGGGTCCCAGCTAGCAGGGGGAGTATTCATTTTTTTGTGCGTAATAAGGAGGCACTTCCTTGCGTGCGAAGATATAGCTGGTGGGTCTGAGCTGCAAGCGGCGGTAACGTTTTTTCGCGAAATACAGAGGCCCTTTCGATGGCTCCCAGATGTGAGGTAGAGGAATCATTATTTTGCACGTAATAAGGAGGCATTTCCTTGCGTGCGGCCCTGGACCCAGCTGTCAGCCTCTCCACGTACAGTCCACTTCAGATGCATGTCGGTCGTTGACCACGTTGACCACGCCACGCGGAGAGCACCAGGGCGGTGGACGACGGCGAGGCCTAGGAAGGGAACGACACGGAGGCGTGGAAGACTCGGCAGCTTGTTTCCCACGTGGGGAGTACGACTATACGAGGGTTTATTGGTTAAATCCGCCGTCACGGAGAATAACAGCAGTGTGGGACTATGGGTGAGTAGAGGATGGCTAGGCCACCATGGGAGTACCGGGGGCGGTGAGGCTCAAGGCGATAGCATAGCCGACGCAGCAGGAGGAGGGAGCAGCAGTCCACCGGCGCTTGTTTGAGCGGCCGAGCAGAAGAGCAGAGATTGAAGAAGACGACGGCCGTTGGATGGACATCCAACAAGATACAAGCCATCTGAGAAAGCCTCAAATTTGTGGAAAACAAAGATACAACCCATCCGCCATTATTTCAAATAATTTACAGCCCATTTGCTAATTCTTACGGTTTTTGGAGCCCATATTCTTTTGTTAGCATTACAACCCATATTGTGGCCTTTGTTAAAAATTATACGAAATTTTGCATATGTCGGTGCGATCGAACTGTTTTTAATCCGAAATTTCGAGTCACATTCAGACTGATTTTAAAAATAAATGTATATCAATATAAAATTCGATAAATTGTCCACGCATAAAAATCAATGCAATTTAAAATCTCGAAATGAAAAAAGATATTTGAAACTAATTGCCGTTTGATGTGTTTTAAAATGTACAGCCCATTTCTCATTATCGATAGGCTATTTTCTCGCCAAATTAATGAAGCTCTCCTCGCCTTGAAAGATTTACAGCCCAACAGGCCCGATAAAGCGACTTACTTGACAAATCACAAAAAACTGGGCTAGCCATTTTCGTAAAGAAAAAAAACTACTGGGCTGGTCTGTGGTAAACATAAAAAAGGATGTCTAGACAGGCCGAGTGTCCCGCACAGCCCACTTGACACCCTCGCCTGCCTCAAAAACAAATTAGATAAATGCCACTCCAATTATGATGATTCATAAAATGCCAACGCAATTTCCAAACTTTGAAAATGCCATCGCAATTTTGCAAAATTTAAAAACGCCATCGCAGTTTGCAAACTTTGAAAACGCCACTCCGGACTTGAAAAATGCCACTAGAAATGGCATGAAATGGCATTTTTTCAAAGTTTGGAAATTGCGATGGCATTTCTGATACACAGATTTGGAGTGGCATTTATCAAATTAACCCAAAACAAAAATAATCTGGGCGAGCTCTTTGGGTCCTCGTGTCACCGCCACAGTAATTCTCTCGCTTATTGACTACGCTGACAATGGCATGGGACCCAGATGTCATAAATCCACTAGGAGGAGCCATTTTTTATTGGCTTGAAATAAGGAGGCACTTGCTTGCGTCTTGCCATGACCTTGGCAGGTCCTCGCTGTCATCCTCTCCACGCATAATCATCTCCCGATTGTGTACACGCCAACTAGCTAGGACCACAAGTCAGCCTCTAAACCCGTGGAGGACAAATACAACCCATTTAAAAAATAACAGCCCATTCCATACGCTCAAACGGAAAGTTCAACATTGAGCAAAGTGCAGTGTCCGATCCACATATAGAGTAATTGAACTTCCACGCTGACAACCATCATAGCCAAGTTAACTATCTACTCCCACTAATACTCTAGTAGCGCATAAGTACTAACTTACTCTTAGCTAACTAGACGATGCCGCCGCCATCTGTGGTACACGCTAAACGCCGCACCGGCGTCCTGCGCCTCACCTCGGACTTGCCAGAGGTGCGATAGGGCGCGTTGCTCGCGCGCGTTAGCCCTTTCTATGCCGCCATGGTCCACCGAAGCTTCGGCTACCAAGCAGGAAACCCACTTGACGAGCTGGTAGTAAAAATCGGCGTCGCGAACGTGTGCGTGCCCGACAGCCTCTAGGGCTATTTGCCGGGCGCCGGCCTCCATGTAGTCGGCCCAGTTTTGGGCGCTCTGCTCGCGACTCAGAGCGTCGGTGCACTGCTGCTCCATGTCCCGCTGGCGGCGCAAATCAGTGATACGCTGCTCCTCCACTAGGCAGTCGCGCTCCAACAACTCCTGCTCCTCCGCCATGCGGTCACGCTCCAACAACTCCTCGATCTGCGCATTGCCGTCTAAAGACAAATAGAATGCCTCCTCCCTCCGTCTGCCTTCCGGTGAAAAACCGAACACTAGTTTCGGCGGTGACCGCCTCCAGCGTCGCCTACCGCGGAAGGACGGGGGCATGGCGGATGTGGCGAGCGATGTCGGGCCGGTGGGGGCTTATGAGGATATGACGAGTTGGGTCACGGTGGCACCAGAGAAGGCCGGGAAACAATACTTATAGGGGGAAGGTAGCGCAACGGTCATCGGAATTCAATGCATAATGGCTTAGCGTGCCGACTTGCCGTGGAAAACTAGGGAAACTGAAATTATGATCGTGCCGCCCCATCCCGCTCGGGTCGCACGCCGCATGGCGGTCAAACGAGTGCACTCGAATCATCTCCTCCTTGTCAATAATGATTCCACAGATTTAAAAAGCCCGCAACAATTAAAGCGATCTTTTTTCGCATCAGTTAGCTGCCTTAATTACGACCGACTGCATGTAGGCACTCAAAATCGCTCGTAGGCAGTACACGAAGCAGCATGCAACGAGTCGCAGCCGAGGTCACGCATGCAGCCACTTAAATCGTTGGAATTAATTAGGCTTAAACTTATGCATGCCGTTAATTATTGCCATGCCTTGGTCTTGCTGCTTTGCTCACGGGACTAATAAACCCGGACGGAGGGAGTACCTTGGTTGGTGAGAGGTTTGAATTAAGCACCGCAAACTGGAAAGGAGGTACTAGTACGTGCGTGATTTGCTATTTATTCGTGTAGGATCGAGTAGGTCGTTTCTTGAATTGAGTCCTGCAAACCGGAAAAGAGGTAGTACATGCGCGTGATCCGCTATTTATCCGTGTAGGATCGATAGTGTAGCTTGTCAGTTTCTTCAGAGGTAGGCATTTTTATCCATGTAGGATCGATAGTGTAGCTTGTCAGTTTCTTTAGAGGTAGGCATTTTATTCAAAAACTGCCACTTTGCATCTTCGTCGCAAATAAAACTGCCAGAGCGCATTTGTAGGCTAGCTAGTGATCGATCAAGAATTTGTATTCACCGAGCGTAACAGAAATAAGTATCTCATAATGCATCTCAATGATTCACAGATCATATACAAATATGTAGCTCCAAAAGCAAAGATCAGCCACTTCGGATCTTGCTTCGCAACTAAAACTAACTAGTACGATTCCCATACATAAGATCAACATGTTAATGCATCTCAATTATTCACGGATCATATACAAATATGTAGCTCCAAAAGCAAAGATCTAGAAAAACATCTGTTCTTCCTACTAACATGGATGCTTCTCTTGGTCAACATTCAAGATGCATCGAAAGACAAATTTGATTGTGAAGTCTACAATTCCTCTTGCAAACGTAAGTGGTTTCACCAACAATTTGGAACCATGAGAATGAACCACACATGATGGAGGAACATCCACTGCAATATGATTTGGTCTTCTCTCGATCACACCATGAGACTATTTTCGAATACAAACTTTAACTTAGGCAAAATGATGCCCATTGTATAATCGGACCAAAGCAATGAAGCACCTAGTGTTGGCGAAGAATAGTACAAGATTACTTTTCTACAATCCATGAAGTGACTACCCAATCTTTGTGTCTATTTTCAAATGGCAATTGCATGCAGTGACTATACTATTCTCTTGTGCAGTTCAACCAAAATTGCGGACACTTTGTTTGTTTGCCAAATAGCAATGGGCAGACATCTCTAATGTAGGTCCACCCTGCCAATAAATTCACATGCAAACCACTAGTATTACTATCTAATGATAGTACCAAAAGAGTAGCAAGATAGTAGCAAACCATGTACCTTCGTAATGAACAACTCATAGTGCCACCAATTGGATATAAAGGTTTGGAAAAAAACATGCTCCTAATGTTGAACTAGTTGGACTTTTTGTGCAGTTCCACTAAAATCGAGCATCCCTGTTTGCATAGATATTGAAAGTGTGATTACTATAGAAGTGGCACTAGTTGAAGCATAGACTCACAAATATAAGCATTCCAATTTCTTAATGGAAAAAGGTAGCAAGACTGTTTCTAACCACTTGTTTGAAGGAATAAATAAAGCAACAATGGTGATGTCGAAGGCATACATAGTTTTTTTCTGAAAAACTGAGCCATTCCTGACCTTTCCTCTTCTTTTAAGCAAATTTCGTGCAGTTCTACTAAAATAAAATGCCATCACCGCTTTGACAATTCGGTGACACTGCATAAAAGGAAATGAACATTACATCATGATGTCGGTATGTAGTCGATGTGCATTAGAGACAAACATCTGCAGACCTCCTCGATAACATAATGAACATTAATTTTAACAAAGGTGTGACTAGCTTTACCGGGATAATTTGAGTGAACTCTACACCCTCTGTTCCTTAATATAAGACATTTTTCGTGGTTCAATTTAAAGTACCCAAACGTCTAGTATTTAGAAAAACAGGTAGTAGTTTTCTTGAGCACATATCGGGAAAGCTTGCCACACTTAATTTATGTCCATACGCTAATGCAACACCATTCAATACTACAAATATACACTAATCCAAAGGCCTAGTGCAACAAAGAGAGTAGTTAGTTTATAACAGGTACAATACAATGGTTTTTGAACACATTTCAATAAACTCTAGCATCGAAGGTTTCTATAAGAATTAACAATACAAAATGTAAAGGTAACAAGTTTCACATTGGTATCTTGGTGTGCATGAGAATTAAACCAAATACAAAAGTCAAGGTAACTAGCCTTATTAACTAATGACAAGATAAAAAATTGCAAACCATGTACCTCCAAGGTAAATATCATTTTGAACTCGGGGACCTTAAAATTGCTATCCCAATCTTGATAATTGATCAAACATAAAAACTTGATCGAATCTAATCAAGAGAACAGCCGAGGAGGAGGTGCCCACTCTTGACCTTTCCTCTTATCTTCATAATTGTCATGCGGTTTAACCAAAATAAAATGACATCGGCGCTTTGGCATTTTGGTGACACTGCATAAATTTTTTTAACTTATCTCATGAAAGTGAGGTGTGTAATCTATAAGCATTAATAAAGGCAAAAATCTGAAGGTAGTAACAAGTTTCATCGTTGGTATATGGCTATGCAACAACATTAGAATGCCTTAGCTGAAAAATCTTTAATACATCCACAATCAACAACTAACCACGAAATAATCCAGGACATTAAATGGCATTGCTTAAATTTATCGGTGGCATTAGACTGAGAGCGGCATTAGTTAAATGTGGCATCACTTTAGCAGTAGCATTGCTTGACTTGACTGCTGGCGTTATACTAACAGCAAAAAAAGTGGCAATAAGAGTATGGGAGGCCCATTCAGAGAGTGGGCGCACCAGTACGATGTACCTCCACGGACGTAGAGTGGTGAGGGAGGTATGGTTGCCCAAAGCAACAAATATCCAGGCAGCATATGTGGATTACGTCCCATTTTTGTTCTCTTTAGCCACCTTTTTCCTATGTGAGGACAACAAACCAATCGACCTGGTCATTCTCTATTGCGTTGTCATGCCTTTCTACCCTTCTTCAACCAAGAGACACGAGACTTGTTCCTTACCTACTGATTTTCCCCTTCTCAACCTAGATGCGGGTTCGATGCCTACTCTCTTGGACAGATAGTCTCCTTCCTTTCCTTATTCAACCTGCATATGGATTAGTCTGTATGAAGTAGGGTTTCCTTTAATAGTGCGAATTATGGTTTTCGCTCTGCGTGGCAAGCAGAAAGCGAGAGGATAGCAAATTGGGAAGATGGTGGAGTGGAAAAAGATCCACATGCAACGACGTGGCGAGATGGGGCAATAGAACAAGGGTATGGTTCAAAAGAGGTAGCATACCGAGGGTCGGCGGAAGTGGCTTCGCTCGTGGTCATCGCCCTCCGTGATACACTACAAGCAGCGAAGCTTGGGGACGGAGGCCATCCTGCGTGGGCGCTAGGTCCGAGAGGACGGCCTTGTCGTCGCATCGTGACTCGCTCTCCGCCGACGAAAGGCCAACGCTTCACGCCCTTTTCTTCCCCGACGGATCTGTGACCACCGTGAGGAGGGAGAGAGGGCCGCTTTTTAGATCTGGAGAGAGGGTGGTAGTGTGAGAAGCAAGTGGGCAGCCCTTGGCAAGAAAGCGCCAAGCTCCGGCCTATATATCTTTTTTATACTACTAGTACTAGAGGTGGAGTAGTGGTAGAGTAGTTTATATTTTCTCTGCGTCTGCATCAGGTTTGTCGTGCTTCAAAACTGAACGGCATGCCATTAAAAAAATAAAGGTCGATAACTAATGCGACACCTCGGGCCAACGCGGCCAGATCGCATTGTGCACGAGAAATTACACACCATGCTTCGTTGACATGTGGTCCCGTTGCAACATATCAGTGAGACGACGATGAGTAGTAGGAGTATTTCCGAACGGACGTGTAGGCCGGGGCGCCTCTTCGTGAACCGTGGAAAATTGGCAACCGTCCACCGGCTCTTAGCCTTTCCCTCTCAAATTGGAGCTGTTGTCGCACGCTCTTCCTCTCCCTCCTCCATTTTCCTTTAGCCCTTCACCCTTTCTTCCGCCATTGTTCGATCGTCTTCTCCATGGAGGGAACATGCCGGAAACGACCCCGTTATTCTTGCCCCAATCTGAAAGATGACGTGGTGGAGGAACTCATTGATCGGTGCGACGTCATCACCTCGGCTAGCTTGGCAGGTTCGTTCAAGCCCATTCTAGACTCAACTAATAACATCATTACAAGGAACCCAAGAGTCAAGGAGCGGTTTGATCTCCCCTATCTTCTTTGCCGTGACCCTGATGACCGGCGCCGACATGACGGAGGCCTCGCCGCCTGCAAGTTGATGCCGCTTGATAATGATACGTATGATGTTAAGATGCCATCGCTGAGGGCAAGGCTTGGGCAAGCGCAAATGGAGATTGGGTTGTTTACATTGGGTCCAACTACGAGTGGGAACTTGTGAATGTGTACACTTGTGACCGGTTCCACTTCCAAAAATCTCAGCAGATCGCCCATAGGTTGAGCACACCAAGATTGTACGACGCTCAAATACAATCATGGTGACTATCTTCTATGAAAGATAGCAATTTGTCGAAGTTCGAACCGCTCTTGGAATTACAATAACTATGAAGTTGTTGCTATCTTCGACAAGCTTGTTGCCGTCCTTGGTGGTTTGACTCGATGGATATTGCTCAAAATCAGTTTACGTACACGATGAGTCTTGTGATGCAATTCAACACGAGGGCCTTGTGTTTGCTGCCACCACTCGTGGTAATCGCTTTTGCATGGCATCCTCGTAGTTTCAAAGACGCTTGTCTTCCACCGTAATTATAATTGTTTCATCCACATGCATGCGGGTTAGCAAGTTTCCTTTACTAATTAACCTTCGTCTTCTATTTCCAAGGTCCTGTGAACATTCCACCACCTATACTTGAAAATTTTTATAACTAAGGGGGAGATGACGATGGTGATGATCACGAGCATGAGGACGAGCAGCGCCCATATACTCTTTGGCGCTGGCAACTAATTCGATGGATCACCTCTTCTTGTGTGTATACATCCCATCGATGATGTTATCGCTAAGGAAGCGGTGTAGTCTCCCATGGTCGCACTCTCGGACCTATTCCAACACCCGCTGCATGGTATTCGGGATGGATACTAGTGTGCTAGCGCCAACTCCTTCTCCCGGCATGTAATTGATAGTCTTGGAGAAAACTCGCTCTTCCTTGGACAAAACTATTCAATGATGGTGAAAGGCGATCCAACTGCTGTTGACACAACGTTACTACCATTTATGAGAAGCAACTATGCCTATACCTCGGAAATTTGGGTGGTTCCCTACCCGCCATCGATATAGTAGGCCGCTTCACTGGATGATCGATCCTGCGCTGGTCTCCGGATCGACAATGGATGGCCCGTCGAGAGAATCACTTGTTGTTCAAAGCAAGCGTTTCCAACGCTGAGGAATGGTTGAGTTGAAGTTCATTTCATTGCTTGTTATTTGTTGTGTGGTGAAAACTTTAGTATTTACTCCCTCCATTCCTAAATATAGGGTGTATAGTTTTTGGTACGGAAATTAAAGAACGCACATGGAGGGAAAATTTCACAAGTTTTGGACGAGATCACACCTAACTAATTGACATGAGAAAATAGAGCAACTTGCCTAATATAATCAAATCCCTAAAAACATTATCTAGATGAGTGGTGCAACGCAATACACCTTATATTTCAAAATTTTTCTCAAAAATCTATGCACCTTACATCAAGGAATGGAGGGAGTATAATGTATCCTCGTTGTCGATGTGGGTTGATGACCTGTTGTATGTAATAAAATGATATGCCTGTGATAAACTTACTAAATTTATGAATGGCTTTAGAGTTGCTTCTGTGAGTGAGTGGTGCGACGAGGCAAAAAAATATTTTTTGAATACATAATTGTACATGCATTGCAACAGGTTATCGGATGAGGCCAATCAACAATAGTAGTACACTATTTGTACTAGCTTCACATGCTTCGCGCGCCGGGCGGGTGTTTTTATTGTAGTCATATGTTAATGTGTTCGCTCTACGTAACCAGCACCTCGAATCCTTGATACTAGTACTATATAGTAGGAGTAAGTAGTAGGAGTAGTAGGGTGGCATGGGCTAGAACAAGCATTCACGTCCAGGAGTATGGCACACGCCACCACCATGACATCCATCTGACATCATATTATTTCTTGGAGTCTGTGCTAGAGCAATCTCTTCAACCTAGTCGTTTCTCTAACTTCAGCCATCGCGCGGCGGGCAAGGTTGGGGTTTGCCGATAGTTGGTTTCCTCAACTGCGGTCCCACTTGTAAGGCCAAATCCAATGCACGACCCCAAACGGACCTCCGTTTTGCACGAGAACTCCAACGATAATTTTGACTAGAAAAGCAAGACCAAAGAAAACAAGAACCAGAAGAATACATTTTACTACTCCTATAAGTTGGATTAGTGCCTTCTCGATGCATTCATTGTAATCTACGGAGGCTCGATCTTGCGTGCTTCTTTCTTCTTCGAGTGTAAAGAAGTAGACGTTGCTTCCTCGCATCTAGTCTCATGTCTAGCCTCTATTCTAGCAGGAGTATCAACAAGTGCACTAATCTCATCTCTATCCTCTGTGCTAGCTAAAAGTGATAGAACATCTACTAAATTGCGCTCTATCAATATATGGATGTACTCTTCTTCCCCATACAAAAACTTGCATCCATTCTACTCCCTCCGTTGCACAATACATGCCTTCTATTTGTCAAAATATATATGTATCTAGACATGTTTTAGTATATAGGTACATCCATTTTGGACAAATGGAAGTCAAGTATTTTGGAACGGAGGAGTACACAATAATTTTTAAGTTAGCACAACTAGTCTAATCCGAGAGCACAACCAAGATTTGGTGGGTTCTTCCTCCTTTTGCCGACACGTGGGACATCCAACATCCGTGTCATGTCATGAAAGAAAATAGAGTGGTAGTTGAAGCCACGAGATGTGCATCTTGGGTTAAATTGTAAATAGAATCTTACTACTCTTGAGTAACTCCAAAAGCGCCACGAAGATCTTCATTGATTTGTTTTTCATCACCAGCACGTCGAGGTGAAAGATGTGCAGATTCAGTGGGTCCGCTTGCATTTTCACTGACATGTGGGACTGCATGTGAGCAAACAGACGATGGGCTCCGCGTGTCCGCTGGCTGGCCGAGAAGAGAGATAGAGGAGGGCTGAGCACGGACTGCATGAAATTTGTTCTATGTACCTCGATATAGTGGGGTGGCATGGGCCATAACTAGCATTCACGTCTAGCAAGATGGCACACGCCACCCACACGAGTCCCATCCGACACCAATTTTCTTGGAGTCCGTATACAACCATCTCTTCTCCCTCCTGTTTTCTCCGCCATCGCAGATGGGCGGGTGGGGTTTGCCGATAGTCGGTTTGCTCAATGCGGTCCCACTTGTAAGTGAAAATGCAACACCGCACACATTCTCGCTGAGCGGCGTGTCGACCAACCGTGTGGGGTGCGACGCGAACACGGAAGGCTTTTCCTTTTGAACTCGTGAATTTGTAAAATTTGGTTCTGCTCCATGGCGCGACCGATAGATAGAAAATAACAATTTTGCCTAGAGTAATGAGAAGTTTGGTTCGCACTGTTCATGCATGGAGTACGCATTTAAAATTATGAAGTTGATGCGAAAGGTAAGATAATTACTGTAGTATCATATACTACTACAGGGATTTGACGGAAAGATAAAAATACATACGGATCCATCAACGACATCCTCATGCCCTAGTGCACCGGGTCACCAACCGACGTGTGAGGAGCAGCTGCGTTGGTGGCGAGCTCAACATGCTTATGAACAGTGCCGTCCAAGGTTGCCCTGTGGTCCAAGAAGGCCAGCGTCCTATCGTGCTGCTCTTGCATGTAGTAGTCCTTGTGGACGATTTGCGCGTAGACGTGGGTAATTATGTTGATGGTGTCTTGCTGCGCCAGGCGCTGCATGGAGAGCGTGACCTCAAGGTGGACATTCTCCGGCGCGACGGCGGGCAGTCGCAGGTCCACCAGTGCATCGAAGAGGTTGTCACCATAGTGGCTGTTGAGGGTGGTGGGCATCGCAGAGCCTGGGCGCGTTGGCTGGAGGCTTACGTCAAAGTCGTCCGCGAGCTTCTTGACGACAGTGAACTTGTCGAGGAAACTGACGAGGACCTCGTCGAACAAGGAGACGAAGCTGTCGTCCAAGTGGCCCCTCGCCCTGGAGGCCTCAAGCAATACTACCTGGAGACGTTCCTCGGTGCCGAGCCGCAGGCCGGCGTTGTGGACCATTTGGCACAGCCGGCTGATGCTCGCTCTCATCGCCTCCATGGGTCTAGCTTAGCTTCTAGTCAACTGATCTTGCGATTTGAGTGATCACTCTTGCCCTTGGTTAGCGTATGAGGTGCGAGGATTCGTACTACTCCTCGGCCCTCTATCGCACTTGCCTTTGGTCAGATGATAGGTGGGCCAGCCACCCCTAGGCCCACGTGTCATTCACCCAAAGGCAGTTGCCATAAGTCAATGAAGCTGCGTCCCCTCATGCGGTCAGCAAGATAGTCATCTCACCGACCTCTAGTTGGGGCCAAACGAGAGAAGTTTGATGTTTATGGTTTATTGGTCCCTTTGCATTTTGTGCCAAGTTTTGACCTTTGATTTGACTAATAAAATGTTAATGCATGTAAACAAAAATGTTGTGTAAGTCACCTTACGAAAACCATATAATCCCAAAACACTTAGGCACGGTGCGTTAACTCCCTCCTTGTTTCTTATTTCATGACATATCAACCAATGAGAGATGTGGGCCGTGCATGCTTTCAATGACTTGAGACTACCAAACATGACATGCAGTGTTTAGTTCATTGCATGTAATCCTATTAGTACTCTAGTTAGCCAAAAAAATTAAGTTCTCTCGCCGATAGGAATAAAACACCATGTATTTATTTACAGAGGGAGTAGTACATTTTTTGTGACATGCATTACTAGAATTGCTAGTCAAATACTGAAATCCAGATGGACGTGGTAGTACTCCTAAATCCAGACGGTGGTGCTACTAGTACTAGTAGTAGGAGTACTAGCACTGTACTACCCGTTGGTCAAATTATTACATGTTGTTCCTCACAAAGGAAGTGACAAGACCTCGCTACGAGATGACACCGAGTATAGGCACCGTGTTTGGCATACCATAGTCGGCCTCACCGTCTGCAATACTATCATCATGGCTGTAGAGCTAGCCTGCTTACAACTAGCCCTATTCGACATAGGCCCTGTTTGGATGAATGGATACTCTAACACAGTTAGAGTTAGAGTTATTTTCTAACCCACTCTAACCCAAATAAGCACCTCTCCACCGGGATAGTTGGGTTAGATGGAACTAACCCACTCTAACCCTCCCTGTTTGGATACTTTTGGGTTATTTGAGCCCCCAACTAACCCAAACTATCTCTAACCCCATGATCCAAACAGGGCCATAATTTCCCGTGCGTAGATGCCCGTGCATTGCACGGAACACCAAGATTGGGGGTGGACGGCTCCGGCAGCGCCATCGCTTGATTTTCCCACGGCCTTCTAGATGTGGTGGGGAGGAGATAAGGCTGATTGTGAGAGACAAGGAGTTGTTGTAAATAGGGAACAAGTGCGGGCATATTTTTGCAAAAATGGAGAAGCTTGGTTTGTATGCGTCAGATCTAGATCCGACGACTATTGGTGAAAGATGGGAGGCACAACATCATCACCAACTCAGGACCTGTTTGATTCACAGGAGTTTGAAGAAGCGAGAATAGGACACGACAATATTACAAGTTTCAAACCGATATTACAAATGTTAGGAGTAATGCTGCACCTATGAAGAGGGAATTACTAGGAAGTTTACGTAAGAACTTTCGTTACTTTAGGTGGATGCAGCATTATCGCATCAACTAAAATCCACCATACGACAAGTCAAGAATGGGCAAATAAGTTTTCGAGTCTCCGCCACTTGACGTTTCAAAAACAAATTCAGCTTCGTGGAGACTTTGTCATTTAGGCTTAGACGCTATGTGATCAGACGCCATTCATTGTTGCGCCAGAGAACGCCAAACCTCATTACCTTGAGCACACTTGCCTCCGTAACAAAGAACTCGCCAACTTAATCTCGGATGTGCTGCCTCGGTAGTCGATCAAATCAATTTCGTAAGATGGAGATCAAGGCATTCGATGAGATTTTTATAGTGCAACACATTTTTCACTTTCGGGTCTTTTTTATCTGCAAAAGAAGAGAACATATTAGAGCAGCTGGCTGCATAAGATTGTTGTGTCATCAAGAGGTACCAATATCATTCGCTCATACGATAGGGTTGGCTGGCTAGTGATATTTTTTCACTCTCTCTCTCTCTCTCTCTCTCTCTCTCTTCTGTTTCCTCTCATTTAACTAGGAGCATGTGAAGAGCTTGGGCATTTGTTGCCTTCCACTATGTGGCCGATGCCATATTTCGCAAAAGTATGCCACATAATACGATCGATGTCAAATCAAAGATTTTGGCACCGCCTCGCGATGTGAGAGAGTTGGCACCGCTATGCACATGCACCCACATGTATAAACAAATCAATCAAACCAACTACACCAGCCTCTCACTCTCCCAAACAAGTTTTTTTATTGCCTCAGTCCTCTCTCTCTCTCCCACGCAGTGTTTTTTCATTGTGTGAGTTAATTTGGCACCGGAGCAAAGTAGGTGATCCAGATTGGGGCACCAGGTGAGCAATGGAGGGGCATCGATGCCAAATGCATCACAAGTGAATTTGGCACATGTTTTGGCCTACATAGCCCACTTTTGTACTCCCTCCGTCCGAAAATTCTTGTCCTAAATTTGTCTAAATACGGATGTATCTAGTTACATTTTAGTGTTGGATACATCCGTATCTAAACAAATGTAAGACAAGAATTTTGGGACGGAGGGAATACTACCTCGTATTTAGTATAAAATTTTGACCATAGGTTTACCTAAGAAAATGCCAATGCATGTCACTAAAAATTACACCATTTGAAATTATGTTCAAATACGAATCCAATGATATAGTTCTTAGTGGCATGCATTAACATTTTGTCAGTTAAATCTATGGTCAAATTTTGATACTACAAAATTGGAAGAGTAAACCAGACGGAGGTAGTACTTGCTCTTAGGGTAACCATAGAGTTATGGAGTAGTCTAAGTTACTTTCCACTATGACTAGCCTAGGCTACTATAGTAGTACAAACATAAAAATGATGCACGGTGATCACGTGAGAAAAAAATACTAAAAACATTTCTTTCGTGTAGTGCGAGATGCAGTTTTGAACACTACACTTGTCATCGTAATTTGGGAAAATTACGAAAAAATTGAGCTACGTTGTGATTACCGTTTACTTATAGGAAAGAAGTTTCACTCGATGAGTAGCTTCTCCGCACGAAAAGCATGTAAGGAATCCAACAACTTGATCTAGATTGGGGCCGATAGATTTTAGTGCTAAGATCTTCCTTGTCTGCACGGATTGGGTCAAGCTTGTGGGAATCATTTTCGAAGACGGTCATAAATACATCAAGAAGAAATTTAAAAATGTGAATTTCAAGAAGACGGAGAAGAAGATGAGTGTTATACCTGAACAATTACGGATCCAATAAAGAGTTCGGAGAATTTGGCGAATAAGTACACCAACGCTGTCAATTTTGGCGCCAATGACCCGATTTTGTTGGACCTTCTAGATCCGATACAAGCAATCTCTCAAGGAAAGGCGATTCTCAATGACCATAACATGGAACAGCTGGAGTGATCTCTTCCCAATTGATGTCTTCTTGCGGGCCAGCAAGACACATAAATCCATCGGAGATTCGCCGAGGCGATGTGGAGGCTAATGAACCCGTGGATCTGCTCAAGACGAAGGTACTCGAAAGTGCAAGACAGCTGGAGCAGGTGCTCCATAGCCTTCTTCGAGATGACAACGTCAAGAGGTCGAGCTGCTTGAGTTGAGGGAGAAGAAGGGCGGGCGCGCATTAACTGGGAAGATAGCAGAGCTGAAGCTGGCACGGCGCAGCGTTGGCGTGAGGCGGAGCGTGGACGGCGACAGAGAGCGACATCGTCCAGCTTCAAAGCTGAGCTCCTCGAGCTGATCTAGGGCAGGGGATAAGAACCACTCATCGAACTTGGGTTAGACCTTGCAGTTGGTACTGAACATGCGGATGTCAAGGCGTCTGGCTGGCCGAGGGTGCAATGAAAGGATCTTGGAGCTCGCGGCCATGCGCTTATAATCCCGCCGCAGAGGCAATTGCCGACGGTGAGGTTGAGGGGACTTGGCGCCAGAGGGGGCGCCACCGCCGGGAGAGTTGGGCGGTCCGCACGGTAGATTTGGTGGGGAGGAGGCCGATGATGACGAGAAGCATGTCGTCGGGGAGGCTTCTGATGAAGTCCAGGCTCGCCGGATGCAGTTTTGGCTCGAGCCACCTCCGCTTGTTCGCTACCTCGCCGTCCATCTCAACCGGCGGCGATGCTGGTGTACATGTGTGCTGGTGTGTGTTGTGTGCTGGGTGTGCGTGAGTGCGTCCTTCTGTGCATCCCGCCGCGCAGTGGTGAATTGTGCGCGAGTGTGTCCTTCACGTGCAAGAAGTTTGTCCTCAATGCGCCCTCAATTTACTAGCATGCGGGGTGCTACCCGAGTGGTTTCAACTTTGTTTACTTCACCGCGTGTCGATGGGCCTCTAGTTTACTTATTTTCACCCACCGCCACATGGGCCAAAGACACGAAGATCAGAACACGAAATGACAAGGCAGCATGTGGATTGGTTGACCGTCAACTAAACAATATCTTGAGCTATACGATGACACACTGAGCGTATAATCCGTCGGTATAGAGAGTTCGAGTGAGAGATAGTAGAGATAGATAGAAAGAGCTACTCCCTCCGTTAGATAATGTAGTTCCAACATTTTTTAAGTCAAACTTTTGAAACTTTGACCAAGTTTATAAAGAAATTACATATATCTACAATACCAAAGATAAATGATAGTATGAAGTAAGTACATGTTGTGATGAATCTAATGATCGTTCCAGATGTAAATGTTTTTCTCCACATATACCTGGTCAAACTTTTCTAAGGTTTGACTTCAAAACATCCATATGCTTATGGACGGACAGAGTCCGAACTAGAGAGAGACCGAGAGAGAGAGAGAGAGAGTGAAAAAGTGTGTGCGTGTGTGAAAGAGACATGGACAACACACGATAAAAGTAGAGAAAAAGCATGCGTGTCTTATGCAAACATATCACACATGCATCTTCGACAACGGAGGCAAGGTGAGGAGATAGTGTGTGGTTGTTTGGAACCGAGAGAGCAAGACCCCTAGCACGTGGCCAAGAGGGGTCTGACAAATAAGGAAGAGAGGTCGAGAGAGACGTATAGAGAAAATGCAGACATGGGGAGGAGAGAGTGTGTGTTTGTCATAGAGAGATCCCCTGGAGAACGTGATGGGACTACATGGGTGGGAGATCGAGTGACAAGGTGTGTGCGCTATAGAAGATGCCCCGAGAGATATCGAGATAGACGATGGATAGAAGGAGACAATACGTGTGTTCTCGATGGCTAGTAAGAGATAATCATACTTAGGAGGGGGAGTGCTTGCGCCTATGATGGAGTGAGGGATTATGGTACTTAGGGGGTGCGTGTCACATGGAGAGAGAACAAGGGCGGAGAGTGTTGGATGGGTCTATATATATAGCGAGCGAGACATGTGTATGTGTGAACTAGGGAGATATAAGGCCGTTTGGCTTGCGCCCCGAGCATCTTTTGCCCGGCCCGGGTTGTGGCTGGATTTCATGCACGCTTGTTTGGTTGCTACCCGTGAAAAAGAAAGCCCGCTGGCACGGGTTCCTTGCACTTTAATTAGCCTCGGCTGAACTCCGGACACTATAAGTAGCCCGCCCAGCGATCGATTTAACGCCTGCCCTGCTCGGTCGTGGCGGCCACGAGGCTAACAACAACATGGATGGATATTAGCATTAAATAATGTATGCACAGATTGATTGATGGGACGTTGATGCTTTGCTCGCCCTGCATGAACCAAACGCTTCAAGACCACACAAGCCTCGCCAGCAGAAATATTTTACATCTCAAGTCCACACCAGCAAAGACCGACCATCAAGGCATGAGGGTCAGTCACGAACCAAACCGACCAATAAAGTTTGAGAGAGATTGAGGAGCCCGATAAGGCTGAGTGGTGCGTCGAGATAGTGAGAGAGGGAAAGAGATATTCCATCCGCCGATAATGCAAAGGTATGTAAATTTTTAGAAGTCAAACTTTGGAAACTTTGATCACGTTTACTCAAATGTTATTTATATCTACAATACCAAAGATACATCAGACAAAACTACATCTCATGGTGAATCTAATGGTATATGTTTGCCGTACTAGATGTAATTCTTTTTCTCCAAATACACGGTCAAACTTTGTGATGTTTGACATTTCAATAAATCTATATGATATGGACCGAGGAGAGTGCCTCAGTCGAGACAGATCAAGTGCGTGTGAAGGAGAATGAGTAAGTGTGCAAAAAGAGTATGTGTGTGAAAGAGAAAGTGACAACAAACGATAAATTAGAGAGAGAGTGTGTTTTTTCATTTCTTATGTGAACATATCACGCATGCATCTCCGAGATGGAAAAGTGAGGCGAGGAGATACACAAAGATAGCTAGTGTGTGATTGTTTGCAACGGAGAGAGACACCCCTGTAGCACATGTCCAATAGAGGTCTGGTCAACAAGGAAAAAAGGTCAAGAGGGACACATGGATGGCATGGACGCATGGGGAGGGAGAGAGGGTGTGTTTGTGATAGAGAGATCCCCTCGAGATCGTGAGGGGACTATATGAGTGGGAGATCGAGGGAGTGCGTGCGCGATAGAAAGATGCCCTGAGAGAAATCGAGATAGACCATGCACATGTTTGTGATGGAGACTAAGATTAGCTAGTCATATACATATAGGGGACTGCGTGTGCCCACAATTGAGTGAGAGACCATCATACTTGGCTAGCTGGGCATGAGATTGTGTGCGTGTGCGTGTGAGATGGAGAGAGAACGAGGGAGAGAGATAGAGTTTTAGATTGGCCTATCGAAAGTAGTGAGATATGCATGTGTATGTGTGACCTGTGGATGGAGAGTTTGAGAGAGGGGGAAGAGCCCGAGACGACATAGTGGTGCGTGAGAGAATTACGGGCAAAGAGCCAAGGAATTTGTGTGCGTACGATGAGTGCACCCAAGATATCTAGCTTGGAGTAGCTAGAGTATCGCACATAGTGTGTAGAGAGACCTATAGATGGTGTATATATGCATGCGAACTAGAAAGACCCCCCCCACACACACAGAGAGAGAGAGAGAGAGAGAGAGAGAGAGAGAGAAAGGGAGAGGGACCAACAAGGTTTTTGTGTCAGATGCATGCGACAGAATTGAAGATTGTCGGCGAGAGAGAGAGAGAGAGAGAGAGAGAGAGAGAGAGAGAGAGAGAGAGAGAGAGAGAGAGAGAGAGAGAGAGAGAGAGAGAGAGAGAGAGAGAGAGAGAGAGAGAGAGAGAGAGAGAGAGAGAGAGAGAGAGAGAGAGAGAGAGAGAGAGAGAGAGAGAGAGAGAGAGAGAGAGAGAGAGAGAGAGAGAGAGAGAGAGAGAGAGAGAGAGAGAGAGAGAGAGAGAGAGAGAGAGAGAGAGAGAACAGAGTCCTGGGAGAGGGGAGGTCGCGTTTATGCATCAAAGACTGATATAAACCATGTTTCGATATAAACTTGCATTCAAATATTTAAGTTGGAGAACATGTTGTATCGCAATCCACACATGAACGGATATATGTGTATATCAAACAAGTTCATTAATTTGACTTTCAACATGTTCATGGAGTACTATAATACTGCATACAACATGCTACTCGATTGAGGTGTTCAATTTTGGATTTAGTTCACTATTTTGACCTCTTGAACGAGCTATTTCATTGAATCAAGATATTTCATTTTGGGTTTGATTCGCGTTTTTGAGTGGGTCAACTATTTGTCATATAGTAAATCGCTAGCAACGAGCATGTAAAAACACATTACTCCCGAGCATCATCTCTCCATCTAAAAAAGAAGTGGCAAGCTAATATTTCAAAATTTGATTCGAATCGACTTGGTAAGGTAGACGTGGATGCTCGTTCTCCCAAAATTTGAACGAACCGTTAAACATCCTCTCTGCTCGGTGGAATTCACCCGAGAAAATAAATGGGAGACGCGAAATTACCGTCCTATGTGGGACACACATCAATTGGCCCGTTGTACATCGAGGGTAGGTTCGTAACTTCATCCAAGCGCGCCTTCTCCTTGGCCGAAATGACATGTGCCGAATAATTCATAAACCATGGTCGGCAAAACACGCTCTCCTCGCCCGAAATAGCTCGTGCCCACTATTTCAAAACACGCTCTCCTTGCCCGAAATCGCTCGCGCCCACTATAGTTCAAAACACGCCCTCCTCACCCGAAATCGCTCCCGCCCACTATTTGGGGAGAAGCAAAGTTACTCTACTATCCCCGACCCTCAGTACACAGATCCAAGCCGAGAAGCCTGCAAGGGTAGAACTGTAACGCCCCCTCACATTTCGCATAAATGCGCCGACGACGGTCGCGGAACTATACCGGAGCCGATTCACCCCGCTGTTGTTCACGGTGCGGAGCGGCTCCAACTTCGATCCGCCCGAGTCTGGCGCCGCTTCACAGAGGCCGTCGATCGTCGCGACATCGCTTTTTCCATGCCGCCGTCGCCATCGCAAGCGCGCCGGCCTCACCGACTCGGCAGCTGGACTCGCCTACTTCACCATGCCGCCAGATAGGTCGCACCTCATCTCAAATCACTTTATTTAGGCATCAGTTGTCTGAATTTTTATTCTGGGCCAATCGATTCCCAATGGGAAGCAACACCCCTCGAGGCGGCGAAGCTCCTAGGCTGCCGGTTGGCTGGTGTCTAACGTAAGGGTGCGGGGCCGCAAGTTCGCTGCGGAAGCAGCGCTTAGATGGCTATCTTTTAGAGTTGCGTGGGTTGAAGGTATTGCCGCTGCCGGATCTAGATGACGGGGAGTCTTTTTGGATTGGCCCGGTGAGGGAGTCCTGGATTAGGGGGTATCCGGACAGCCGGACTGTGTACAAACATCCGGACTATTGAAGCGTGAAGATATAAGACTCAAGACTTCGTCCCGTGTCCGGATGGGACTTTCCTTGGCGTGGAAGGCAAGCTTGGCGATCCAGATATTATATTTCCTTCCTTGTAACCGACTCCATGTAAACCCTAGCCCTCTCCGATGTCTATATAAACCGGAGAGGTTGGTCCTTAGAAGGCCGATCACAATTACATTCATACCATCATAGTCTAGCTCCTAGGGTTTAGCCTCTACGATCTCATGGTAGATCTACTCTTGTACTACCCATATCATCAATATTAATCAAGCAGAAGTAGGGTTTTACCTCCATCGAGAGGGCCCGGACCGGTAAACATCTGTGTCCTTACTTCTTGTTACCATCAGCCTTGACGACAGATCAGACCCCCTACCCGAGATCCGCCGGTTTTGACACCGACATTGGTGCTTTCATTGAGAGTTCCTCTGTGACGTCACCGTCAGGCTCGATGGCTCCTTCGATCGTCATTGACGACGACGCCCAGGGTGAGACTTTCCTCCCCGGACAGATCTTCGTGTTCGGCGGCTTCGCATTGCGGGCCAATTCGCTTGGCCACTTGGAGCAGATCGATAGCTATGCACCTGGCCCTCAAATCGGGTTCGGAAACCTGAACCACATGGCGAATACCCAAGGAGACTTGATGCTCGGCGGATTCGGGCCAGCACCAGAAGCGCCGAACAGTCACGATGAGCACGGCTTAGACCTTCTGTTAGATGGTTCTTGGGATATCATCCCGGCAGGAGCCCCAGACCTAAATCCGGGACAGGTTGCGCTGCCTAAAGACGGAGGGGTGGACCCCGCCCCACAGGCCGTACCCTCATCGGCGATGGAGCCGAACACAAGCTTCACTTTTGAGGAAAACGATGACCCCGGGCCCCTGGACTCGTGTCCGGTTGTAAGCTCCAGTCCGTGCATCCCCGGTCCCGCCGATCTCGGTTGTGCTCCGCTGATGGAGTTCACCACGGCGGACATCTTTTAGCACTTGCCCTTTGGCGACATACTAAACTTATTCAAAACTCTCTCTTTGGCAGAGAATCTTGGGCCGAATTATGTCCGGCTCGAGTGGGAAGCAGGCGACGAAGACATTCGTTGCCCACCCACCACCCACTTCATAGCCACTGTTGATGATTTAACCGACGTGCTGGACTTCGAGTCCGAAGGCATCGACGGTATGGACAACGATGCAGGAGAAGACTCAGAATCTATGAGGTGCCAGATTCACGCCTCGCCACACGACATATACATGGTGGATACGCCCAAGGAAGGCGACGGTGGCAATCCGGAAGATAACACCCCAGGACAAAAACCAAAGCGACGGCGCAGACGTCGTTCCAAATCCGGCAACAGTAAAAATATCAGCAAGAGCGCCAGAAGAATGGATACTCTGGTCAACCCTGATGGCAATAATGACCAAATAGAACCAGCGATGGAGCAGGACGAACCAGGTCACGCCGAACATAGTCCGGGCCATACGCCCGAAGAAAACGATCCAGAGGGACGAGTTCACCAATCCGGCCGAGGACAAGAAGACAGTCCGGACGACGACACATTCATTGTTCCGAAAGAACGCGTGGAACAAGAGAACCTCCATAGAAAGCTTATGGCCACAGCGAGAAGTCTGAAGAAGCAGAAGCAACGGCTTAAAGCCGCACAGGAAACGCTCAATCGCAGATGGAACAAAGTGCTAGACACTGAAGAAAGATATGGCGGCGATCGCCATACAAAGAGCTACCCAAAACGCAAGCTACTGGCAGAATTCGACGACGAGGCCGTTCTACCGAAGAACAACATGACCAGGAGACCAGGAGTACCACCTCATAGCCACAATAAATCAGCTGCCGAAGACGCCCACGATCTACGCGAGCACCTGGAGAAGAAAGTTGGCGCAGCTAGGTCCATCTACGGATCTAAAGGAGACACCCCGGCGAGGGACTATGGCCGTCAAAACAATTTTGACAACCAAACACCAGTTCGGAATAAACATCGAACACAACAACCGACGGCATGCCACAACGCTGGCCCGCATACGAGGGGCTGCTCACCCCCGTGCTTTACCGATGAAGCATCGACCATGAATTCCCATGTGGCTTTAAACCAGTAAACATAGAGGCATACGACGGAACGATGCACCAGGGTCCGGATCGAGGACTTTATCCTCCACATACACATGGCTCATGGAGATGACCTCCATGCCATCAAATACCTTCCCTCAAACCGGAGGGACCAGCTCGGCATTGGTTGAAAAGCCTCCCGAAAATTCAATCGAGCTGGGAGGAACTAGAGGACGCCAGGCCAATTTTCAAGGGACTTATGTCCGCCTCCGGATGTCGACGATTTAAGTCACATAATCCAACAACCCGGAGAGTCTCGCCTCAAGCTTTGGAACAGATTCCTCACTAAGAAGAATCAAATCGCTGATCGCCCGGATGCCAAGCCTTAGCGGCATTCAAGCACATCTTCCGCACGAGTGGCTCGCCGACACCTCGCCAAGAAAAGCCAAGGACAATGGCAGCCCTAATAAGTTTTATGACCCGCTTTTGTGCGGGAGAAGATAGTTGGCTCGCCCATAAAGGCACCAGCGACCCCAAAGACATCCAAGTAAGGGATGGCAACGGAAGCCACGGCGTAATAAGAACAAACGCCAAAACAAGGAAGAGAGCCCGACAACACAATGGTTAATGCCGGATTCGAGGCCCTCGACCTAACCAACAAAATAAGCAACCTAAATGCGAGAAAGAGGGACCGTCTGTCGGGATGACTATGCCAAATTCATGGCACCTCCAACAAACTCGCGAACCACACGCCTGAGAGAATTTGGGTCTTCAAGCGAGCCGACAAACTAAACGCCAACACAAGGGAAGGGAAACACCAAGTGAAGACGAGGATGAACCTCGCCAACCGAACACTAGAGGACAGAAAACATTCCCGCCAGAGGTTAAAAGAGTGAACATGATCCACGCGACTCATACATCCTCGGGAAGGCACGAACGCGCCCATAAAGACGCACGCGATATAGAGCCCATCGTACCCATACCTAACTGTTGGATGTCTTGTTCGATCACCTTCGATCACCTAGACGGCCGAACTAGCATTCGGCGCGAAGGATCAAATGCCTTGGTGCTTGACCAAATAATCGACGGATACCATCTCACTCATGTCCTCATGGACGGTGGCAGCAGTCTCAATTTAATATATGAGGACACTGTCCGCAGGATGGGGATAGACTCATCCAGAATCAGCAAGATTCACACCACCTTTGAAGGGGTGACACCAGGCATTGAAGCCTATAGCAAGGGCTCCGTCATACTGGAGGTAACATTCGGCTCTCCAGGTAACTCTGGAAGCGAAGACCTAGTCTTCACCATCGCACCCTTCCAAAGCAGCTATCAAGCATTGCTTGGAAGAACGACCTTCGCCCACTTTAACGCATTGCCCCATTATGGCTACCTTACACTCAAGATGCCCGTCCACGCCGCATCATCACCGCTAGCGTAACAATGGAGCGCCTTTCGCAGCAGAGGAATCTGTGATGGCCCTAGCGCCGGACTATAAGCGCCTCTAAACAAAATTATACCAGGTCATTAAGACCACGACACGGTTAGACGAGTCCGCAGACTACATTAAACCAGGCAATTGTATATGTAATCCTATAGCGACACCAGGGCTAATAATAAAGCCCCACACTCTCGGCTCAACCTGAATGGTAGGCCAGCATTTTACATTTTCTACTATCCATCGCACACTTACGCTGCACTCTTCTATGAGATCCTTTTTCCGCAAACAACGTCGCGATACCCTTCAAGGATGCGCACAACGGAGACAAAGGCGCAGACGCAGCAGCAGGCCCCATCCGAAGAGGTTTCTTTTTAGATTAAGCCCTCGTAAACCTTTTCTATTGCCTCTTGTTGTTTCATCATCCCACGGGTTCCATATCCACAGAGGATACTGCTGTTTTTGGCATTACGCCATGACAAATTAATGCACGCACCTGGACATACATGGTTTATAATGAATGGTCATTCTTGAGCCCATCATCTGTTAGAAAGTCCGAATACCTTCAGGAGTGTTCGGCGTCACGAGTTTGGCCTTATATGCATCAGCTCCCAATCATGTCTTTGGTCAAATGTTGGGATTGCCCGTCTCTTGGGTTTGCCGCCTTACGTTCCGTTATAATCGGCTAAGGTGGCCAAAGGAGAACTACTGCGATTGTGCCCTGGTTACTCCGGATGAGCACCTCAGTAAAGAAAGCCAAAAATTGACCGTCATGATACAGCGAGAGACCGATCAACCACTCGACGACTCACCGGAATCTCTAGGATTCCTCCGCCTTAACGAAGGGCCATTTACCGGCCAGATACATATGCGCCCGTATTCAGATGCACGCGATGGTACCAGGGGCAACATAGTAGCCCCAATATTAGAATCCCGCGGCTAAGCGAAAGTGTTACAGCTATATAGTCGGTTGCCTAGTTCGACGTGCGATCACCTCCTTACCGGACCAAGACGTTGGATAAAGAGTGATCGGGCACATTTTTTCGCGAACACCCCCGCATTGTATGTGTGGGGGCTGAAGCCAACGACTCCTCTTTTGTACTCCCGGGAGTATGTACTCCCATCATGTTTTTTTTGAGCAACCACTTCCACCGTGAATTAGTTGGGTTTAACGGGTGGGGCTGCTATATATACCAGATAGTTGTTGCTAACAAACCCCACGTTAACTTGTGAAAAACATCCTATTGCGTGGCTGCTTCCTAGAAGAAAGGAACAGAAATACTGATCTCCGGCTATTATGCTGACGAAGCTGTTAGCGGTTGGATTGGGTATACTTCACTCCTATCATACATGTATCTTTTACGAGAAAGCATCGACTCATTTCTTAGGCAACAGTACATACCATATCTTTTGTGAAGTATATACTCCATTTTTTGTAAGAGTATATATTACATGATTCACAAAAAATAGAGTATACTTTACAATGGATAATATAATATATTCATGACAAACAAGTATATACTACATGCTTTTTGAAGAGGTATATAGTACATATATTTCAGGAGAGTACAAACTACAAATTTTCTCGTGGAGAAGTGTATACTACATATTTTTGAAGAGGTATATATTGCATTTATTTTAGGAGAGTACATACTAAATTTTTTCATATGGAGAAGTGCATACTAGATTTTGTTATGTAGAAGTATTTACCAGCATCGGATAATAGATTATACTCACGAGTGCTGAGTATATACTACATTTTTGCGAGGAAGTACATACTTCATTTTCTTTATGGAAATGTATGTACAACACTTTTTAGAAATGTCTATACTACAATATTAAAAAAGTACTGTATTCACCTAAAGTAATTCTGGTCATTTTCGTGAGGAAGTAAGTATTCACATTTCAGAGGTATATTGTGCCATCTGCTCCACGTGGGTTTAGTATTTTGGCCGAACCAAGGAAATATTGGAATACCAAATTCAAGCATGCACGATGGTAGAAAGGCTACATCCCTTGCTATTATTCCAACTAATCTTTACGTACAAAAAACAAATCCTAATGATTTGGGTTTCTGAAGCAAAACATCAATTGATCATGTATAACAACACACATGGGGTTGCCCGTGGACTTGGCGTTGCACCCATGGCCGCCAGTCCACTACACTAATTAATTGAGATGAGAGCACATCATCCATCATTGTCTGTCATTTTTGGCCGCATCTTGGTCGTCATTGAGCGACAGCATGCCACATGTCGCCGTTGCCGTCGAGCAGCCATAGGTCTGCCATATTCACTTCTGCGACCATGGAAGAAGCGAGAGTAGTTATCAGTAGATCAATGGATGGATCCAGGGAATTAACAAGAATACCTCAATGTTTCTTATATCTTCGGCCTATAGATTTAATTGTGAACCAAATTCCCATCAAAACACAACACCGATCGACACCGTCGCGGACGTATTGTGGCGTGGAAGAAACAATCAGCTGGTTGCCTATTGGGCTGTACTTCTGGATGAACTGAAGGTGGCCGGAAGATGTATTCACGCTGATGAGTCTCAGCAATGACGCCGGAGATCTTGTTGGATACACCATCGGAAGAGCCGCCGCAGGATCAATTTAATATAGGCTAATGTTGCGCACGCCAAATCCCTAATATCACGGAACTAATTTTCCAACAAATCAGATCCATGCAGAGATCTCCTCAACAACTAATTATTTAACTAAATAAATACTAATTAAATAGGTGTGCATGCGAAGCGGCCAGTGGGTTTGTCTGAGCATCTTAAAGGTGGGGTACGTACACCTGGGTGTACTAACGGTAGCACAAGGGACACAATCATATTTTCAGACACAAATTCTAAATATAACCTTCTAATCAAAATGTTTGTACAATAATTTCAATCATCACTCGAAGAGGAGATCCTTCGGGCACTGCGCCTCTATCAGGCGGGCACCCTCCATGACCCGCGCCAAGTAGTGCCCGACCGGATATTGACCCCCTAACGGATCCTGAGACGCTATCATAATGGCATCCATATTCGTCCAATACGCTTTAACGCGTGCAAGGGCCATCCATGCACCCTCTATGCATGCTGACCTCCTCATGGCATCGATCCGGGGCATGGCCCCAAGGAACTGTTGCACTAAACCAAAGTAGCTGTCCGACTTAGGCTCCTTCGGCCAAAGATGATCTATTACAGATCGCATCGCAAGCCCGGACAGCCTGTGAAGCTCCGCCACAGCAGCCATCTTATCACTTAACGGCAGCGGGCGAGTGGGAGCATGGAACTGCGACCAAAAAAGCTTCTCCACCTCCTTTTCACCCTGATCTTTGAAGAACTCCATAGCATCAGCCAGACTTTTCGCCAGTTGGCGTGTCGTCCGCGAGCTCCAGCGTCCATCAAGGGGAGCGATTGATCGAAGAACTTCAGACGCAGCAAATAGGAGCCTCCAACCGCGATTTTTCTGGCCTGTTGAAGCTCCTCCCGCGCACCCCTGAGCTCGGTTCATATTTCCTTGGTGGCATTCAGCGCCTTGCTCAGGTCAGCCGATTTGTCTTCATGCTCCTTGAGGGAGTCCTGGACTAGGGGGTGTCCGGACAGCCGGATTATCATCATCCGCCGGACTCCAAGACTACGAAGATACAACATTGAAGACTCCGTCCCGTGTCCGGATGGGACTTTCCTTGGCGTGGAAGGCAAGCTTGGGAATACGGATATATAGATCTCCTACCATTGTAACCGACTGTAACCCTAGCCTCCTCCAAAGGTCTATATAAACCGGAGGGCTTTAGTCCGTGAGGACACAACATACATTACAACAATCATACCATAGGCTAGCTTTAGGGTTTAGCCTCCTTGATCTCGTGGTAGATCCACTCTTGTACTACCCATATCATCAATATTAATCAAGCGGGACGAGGGTTTTACCTCCATCGAGAGGGCCCGAACCTCGATAAAACATCGTGTCCCTTGTCTCCTGTTACCATCCGCCTAGACGCACAGATTCGGGACCCCTACCCGAGATCCGCCGGTTTTGACACCGACATTGGTGCTTTCATTGAGAGTTCCTCGTGTCGTCGCCGATAGGAAGGATGCTCCACCCGCCTTCAAAGACGGTTTTCGCTTAAAGGGCCTTGGCCACCGCCAAACTATCCGGCTAGGCGGTTTTCTTATGATCGCTCGTCCGCCATCGCTCGACAATGACTTCCCAAGTCGTCAAAAGCAATCTCGCGTCATTTCGAATTTGCCGAGCGGTTGATCCAATGGAGCTCTCGCTCATCAACGAGCTCTTGGATCACATCGCAGCCCCGGGAGTCGCCATGCACTACAATTAGATTGGGCTTAAACCGATCCGAGAGAGATTAACTCTCCCTGTGCCACCCACCACGCCGCAGTGGTAGAGGAACAATGCGCGACTCTTCGCCTATATTGAAAACTAGTCACGTCCGATTCCCGAACCCTCCATGCCGTCATGCGGAGGGACGGACTTCAATCGAGCATTGAACTTAAAATCATGCATCGTTCGACTCATTGGATCGTGTCCAGCAACCCAAGCTTCAATTCGAAACCTCGCCTTTAAGCCCCAATATGGGCAGGGATCCGGATTTTAGTTCACCCACCCGCCCGCATATATGCGATCTATCTCTAATACGGCAAGAGCCCGCTGAAACAAGACATCACTATTGGGCCGATTCTCCCGGTTATGGACAAGATAAAGGACTGCCGAGAGGAAAACGCAATCAAAATCTTTTGCAATAATTGCACGGACAAGGGAATATTGAACGCCATCGGCCGTCAGAAATTACACGCTTCATCGATTCAAGGCCCATAGTACGAAGTATCTTGGCGATGGAGAGTTCCGGAAGACCGAAACCAATTTTGGGATAATCCGCCCCAATACAACCCCAGTCCGCAAGAAAAGGGTGCACCATACTCAGGCCCGAGATGCAAAAACCAAAAGCAAAAGCCCCATAAAGGGCACGGAACCGCATCGAGGGATGGCTCAAGGACCCGTAAGCTTCACAAGATGTAGGGAGCCGCCCCAACACATAGCCTTCGAGCATGTTGGATATTACGGCGGTGGCCAAAAGTGGCGAGGAGCTTTAGCCCCGAAAACCACTCCAACAATACCGCACGGTATCAACATCTTCGAGACCTTCAGATCAAACAATATGCGAAAACAAACAATCCGCGGCCTCGCCAAGTCTACCAAGTAGCAGCAGCAAATCCATGGAGCGACACGGCTATCACCTTCAACGCCACGATTTAACCTAAATTCGAACAGCCCGAGCACCACCAAGACTGGTGCTTAGTCCCATAGTGGACGGCTTTTGACTTACAAAGGTCCTCATGGATGGCGGCGGTCTAAACCTCATCTATGAGGAAACTCTTCAAAAAAGGAAATCGATTGAGCCAGATGAGCGAAGCAGCACAACCTTCACAGAATAATCCCTAGCCGGAAGCACGCTGCACCGAAAAATCACACTCGATGTGGTGTTCGCTCGCGGACAATTACAGATCCGAAGAAGTCACGCTCCAAGTGGCCCTGCTCAACAACGGATATCACGCTATATTAGGACGAGAGGCATTCACAATTTTTCAAGCCGCACCCCATTACGGGTATATGAAGCTCAAAATGCCCGCCCGGCGGAATAATCACTCGCTAGTGATCCGGACATAGCACTTCGCTACGAAAACAAGACAGCCAAGACTAGCCCCGAGGCACTATCCGAGGCCCTAGCGACAGCAGAACTCACCGCTGTTGTGTTTCACGGTAAACAAGGGACGATGTGATACTTGATAAAGATCCAAGTCCACCTCCTTCAAACCAGCAGATGAAATAGTGAAATCCCGTGTCCATCCAACGGACCCAACAAAGACAGCCTCCATTGGGGCACAATTAAACCCCGAGGTAGACGCCAGATCGCGCGAATTCCGCCGGGAAAATTGGGACATTTTCACCGCATCCTTCGGACATGCCCGAATCCCACGCAGATTGGCGTAACATAGCCTAAACATCCTAAAAGGATTCAAGCCGGTCAAACAGGCTCTTCGACTATTTTCCAACCCAAAAGACAGCAATGGGAGAAGAGCTAGCCAAACTATTGGAAGCCGGATTCATTCGAGATATCAAACATCCGGATTGGCTAGCAACTGGTAATGGTACCAAAGAAGAACAAATCCTAGCGCCTATGCGCCGATTTTAAAGACCTCAACAAGGCTTGCCTAAAGGATCCTTCCCCCAAGATCGACCAAATTATCGATGCTACCGGAGGGCACGATTCATTGTGCTTCCTTGACGATACTCGCTACCATCAAATCAAGATGGCGAAGGCATCAAGCCGCAACGGCATTCATCACTCCATACGGACCATTCTCGCTTCAACACGATGCCCTTCGACTTAAAAATGCCGTGCAACATATCAGCGCATGATTCAAACATGTCCGCTACCCAGATCGGCAAAACAATGAGAGACACGAGACGACGAGTCACAAAACAAAACACGCCGAAACTCTAGTAGACGATTTGAGGCTCACATTCGACAACCTCGAGCATATGACATCAAGTGAATCCGAAAATGCGTTTTGGCGCATCAGCCGAAAGTTCTTGGGCTTCATTGTATCCGTAGAGGAATTGAAGCAAACCCGCTAAAATCCGAGCTCGCTCACGCTTGGATATTCCAAAAGACCTCAAACAGATACAAAATTAACAGGATGCATGGCAGCTTTAAGCCGCTTTATCTCCGCCTAGGAGAAAAGGCATTGCCTCTATCGCCTCGCTCAGCGCACCAAAACTTCGAGTGGACGGATGCTGCCACGCCGGACTCAAGAAATAAAGGCCATATTGGCAACAACCGTCTGGCTGCGCCCAATCTAGGCGAACCAATGTTGTTATACATCGCAGCAACGCATCAAGTCGAAGCGCGGTACTCGCCGTCGAACGAGAGACGTAAGGGCATAAATTCCCTCTTCAAAACCAATGTATTATGTATCCACCGTGTTAACTCCCCGCAAATCCTGCTACCCACACTATCGTAAGATAGCTTATGCGGTGTTCATGGCATCCCGAAGCTCGACACTACTTTCAAGAGTGTTCGATAACAAAGTGGTCTCCAAGTACCACTCAATGACATCATAAATAACCGTGACGCAACGGGCAGGATTGCAAAATGGGCCATTGAGCTCTTACCATTCGATATAACTTACAAACCTCGGCGAGCTATAAAGTCACAAGTCTTGGCTGACTTCGTCGCTGAATGGACCGAGGCCGAACTCCCTAAAGAGTACGGCGCATACTCCAATTGATTATGCATTTCGACGGCTCTAAAATGTTGGCCGGATCGGGGTGGCGTCAGATTGACGTCCCCAACCGGGGACACACCCAAGATGTACTTCAAATAATGTACACGGACTCCAACAACGCAGCCGAATACGAGGCCGTGTTACATGGTCTCCGGATGGCAGTCTCCATGGGCATTCAACGCCAAGAGGTGCGAGGGGATTCAAACCTTGCAATATCCCAAATAAATGGAGAATTTGACGCCAAGGATCCAAAAATGGCAGCATATCGCAACGCTGTCCTAAAACTGTCAGCTCGGTTTAAAGGACTCGAATTCCATCACATAGCCCGAGATAACAACCAAGCGGCCGATGTACTCGCACGCATCGGTGCGAAACGTGACGCTGTCCCTCCAAATATCTTCCTGGAACGGCTCTTTAAGCCATCCGTACTATGGAAAGAGGAATCCGGAAATGACAAACCGGAAACAACCGCGCCAACCGGCGATTCAGCCGATGACATAACACCTTCAGCCCACGACATAATGGCAGTAATTGCCCGTGGACGGAACCATTCCTAGCCTATTCGCTAGACAGAACTTCCAAGACCAAAACGAGGCCCGCTGCATAGTCCGCGATCGAAGGCCTACAAGGTCCATGAGGGAGAACTTTATAAGAAAAGTACAACCGAGTCCTTCAAAGGTGTATCTCCAAGAGGAGGGCGAAACCTCCGGCTGAAATTCATGCGGACTAGGCGGACACCACGCAGCAGCCCGGCCCTTGTAGGAAAGGCATTCCGACAGATTTTATTGGTCGACGGCCCGGCAGATGCCCGTGACTTAGTCCGAGATGCGAGGTTGTCGACTCTTTGCTAATCGAGCCATATGCCGCCCACCGCCTCAAAACTATACCCATTACCCGCCGTCATGTCCGGGGCTTGATATGGTTGGACCCCTTAAAGGGGGAACCCACAAGCAAAGGTACCTATTGGTCATGGTGGATAAATTCACCAAATGGATAGAGGCCAAACCGTCAAAAAGGCGTAGTCCGACCAGTGATAGACTTTATATCCGGGTAGTACACCGCTACGGAGTCCCCACAAAGATCATCATCGACAATGGCACAAACTTCACGGCCGATGAGGTTAAGTCATGGTGCAAAAATATGGGCATCAAGCTCGACCACGCTCAGTCTATCACCCTCAAACCAACGGTCAAGTGGAACGAGCAAATGGTCTAATAATGAGCGGCATTAAACCCGCACTAGTGCGGTCACTTACTAAATCGACACGCGACCGGGTTGAGGAGCTCTACTCCGTACACTGGGGCTGCGGACAACGCCTAACCGCATTCACCGATTCACGCCATTTTTATGGTATACGGCGCAGAGGCGTTCGCCTGCGACATTATTCATGACTCACCTCGAAAGCGCATGTACGAAGAAAGAGAGGCCGAGCTGGATCGGCAGGACAGCTTGGATACATTGAGGAGGAACGCGACGCCGCCAAGGCTCGCTCCGCATTCTATCGCAGAGAGGTCCAAGATATCAAAGGTAGAAGTACGGGCCAAGACTTACAACGCTGGCGAACTAGTTCTACGCCGCCGGACAAGAAAAGGACAAGCTCAAGCCCAAATGGGAGGGTCCTTCATTATCGATCAAGTCCGATGGCGGAGCGCATCGCCTCACTTAAATGCGCCGGACAACCGACTCGAGCCGAACCCATGGAACGCAGCCCACCTCCAAGATTCTATGCCTAGCGCCGACTAAGAGTTCGCCCCTTCCTCTGCTCAAATTTTTACACTCCGCCTGTCTTTTGTTTCTCTTTCTTCCCTAACCTTTTTAATAAAAATCCCTTGCGGGCCTACTTTCGCATTGTTTATGTGACACTTGATGTGCCATTCGCACTCATTATACCCGGGGCTTCTTTTCCGTAAGCTCAATTATAAGGGCTTCATGCCCAACACATGTGTCAAGCTTCCACATGTACCTTTCACTCACCATTATATGCATCGATATGACTTAAGTTTTGGCCAAGCTGGGTTGCTCGCTCTGTGCTTACCCTCACGCTCCCGATTGTTCGGCTAGGAGGTAAAGGAGCACCTCTGCGATTGTTATCGCTGGTCACCGGATGTGTACCTCAGACCGGGTGAAGCCGAAGCTAGCGTTTTAAGGGAATATTCGGTCGGTGACTTGAAAGATGATTTTTTACCTATTTATTTATCTGCCCCAGATGTTTTCTCTTTTTGCAGTCCGGACATGCACTTTAGGGCATGCCTCCCGAGAAAGGAACCCTTAACGAACTATTCTCCTGGAAGATGTTTCTTACTAACCATGTAATATAACATAACTAGTTGTGCACTTGTCGGATAAAGCACTAATGACCCCTACTTTGGTCTCCATGCATACCCTGTTGTTTCTTAACCAAAAGGTATTCGGACACACCTGCACTCTAGGGTCCCGAGGTTGAAGCTTAAAAGGTCGGCAAAGACAAACGATCCACAATCCGGTAGAAGGCATTTCACATGTCATTTTAAAACAAATACATTGTCAAATTTATCGATTGTATTCCTCCTCAATCCCGCCTAACAAGCTGTCTAATTTACAGTCCTGCTCGAAAATTTAGCAGCCAACTCTACTGGTCAGTATACTAAACTCACAGGATCTCCTTCCCATCGGGCCCCACCGTCCAACTTCGCCATGTGGTTGGGATCCGCCTTCTGTAACGTGTCTTCACCATGGCCCAAGCCTCCTCGGCACCTTGACGGCAAGCGAAATCTTCCACAAATGGAAGCGCTGCCAAGACTCCATGAAGCTTCTCCGAAGCTCCCTAAGGCCTTCGGTAGGGAGAGGGCAGGCCATAAAGCTCGGACGCCGCCGCCATTGCTCGCCGAACTCGTTCGAGCAGCCGCAACAACTTCGAAGTTGATCACCGCTGATATGGGCATCTCCTCCGCAGGCGACCTATGAGTATACCTACAAGACATACTATGTCAATTCACTTCTTCGCCGAACTCTTCTTTTTAAAGGAGTCCACTCAAGCACTTACTATAAATGCCGCTAAGTCGCTGATTCTCCTTAATGGAGCTGACAGCTCGGCTCGAGCGCCTTTCACTCTTCTCCGAGCTTGGCGCTGGCATCCTGGAGCTTGTTCCTTTCTTGCTGCACCCTATTCAGACACTCTCGCCAGCCTTTAGTCGGGCGCAGTAATACTTGCTCGTCCGGATCTTGTCCGCGGCACCGCAATGTCATTATTAGACTTGCGCGCATGCCGCATGGCCGCTTATATTTATTAATAAAATGTGTTACCGGGAGGGGCCTCTACGCTTCCTCCTCAAGGCAACAAGCGCCGCCTCAAGTTGGGCCTTGCATTCTTGCAGCCCCGAGACACCGGGTATTCTTCTCGGTAAGAGCATGTGTTTCAAATGATCCTTAAATCAGTTAACATAACTACCTTAAGTCTCGGGGCTACCGTATATATAACCATTAAAATTCCCTTACCAGATATCTTTTACATACCGCTCCGTGGCTCGTAAAACCGCCTTGAGCAGCACGGAGGTGCGCGCCCCTGCGCTAAAGGCATCCAATGTCGCAGGGAGAAGCACGCTCACGAATCTTGTCGGCGGTGCTCGTGGTTCATGGCGCCTCCACCTCGTGACTTGGTGGAGGACGGTGGTCGGCATCCTCCGTCGGAGGAGTATCCGCCCGCGCCTTGCGCTTGCCTCCCTCCCGACCGGCGCTGAGCTCGGCGGTATAGGTTGGATTGGCAACCTCACGCCGCAGTCCGCGGGTGCTTTTCTCCTATAAAGGATCTTGAGCACTCGACGCTTCCTAGGAACGTTGTTCGATATTCAAAATACGAGCTATACCTTTGCGGCGATGTCTCATCCGCATCAGCGCTCCTTTTCGCCGCCGCTGGTCCGGATCGACCTTTGTTGGTCACCGCCGCTGGGCTCGACTTCCCGCCTTTGAAGGTGCTTCTCAGAAACACCATCGCTCACGAAGGTCAAAATGGGCAAGGAAGAGATAATGGTGTTCAACCTCGGTCACAATCACAGGAAGCCGGATATAATCCGGGGTAGTCCGCCGTAATGGCGACTCAAAGCATTGTCCATGCTAAGCTGGTAAAACACCCGCCGATCAGCTCCACCTTGATGTCCGGATCCTCTTGAGGCGGATCCCGGATCTTCTCGATCCTCGGGTTGCGGAGCGGACTTACCATGTCCTCCACATCCGGCGAGATCCCGCGCCAAGACGAATGTAAGAAGCCTAAACTTCGAAAGCATGGGTTGAACCCTAAAAGTGTTCGCTACCCAGCCTCGGGTTGTTCATGGAAAACCCATTCAAGGGGTTCGCTCAAGGAAGTCCTCCTTCTCCCCTTGTACAGGCCGGACAGATCTCCACCAGATCCTCGGTGAATCCGTCCCTTCGCGCCATGACGGGTGGCATCGTCTTCCCGCTGAAATCCCACATGGGGTGGCCTCAGATTGCAATGGCTGTACCCCACATGATGCATGTTGTCATGACTCCAATCATGGTCAACCCGAATGGGCCAAGAATCTTATTCGCCCATCGTAATGGACGCCTTGTCTTCCTCCAATCGGGGCTCATGGGCGCCACCGAGGCGTTTCTTCAGAGGAGCAGCACTAAACTCCGGAGGCCAATCCGGACTGGGTCCGCAATGAGCGCCTTCTATATAAAACCACCAAGTCTAGTCTTGGACGCCTTCTTAGGGGTACCGGATGGGTATCCGTCCCGCAATGCGCCATATTTCGCCCGCCCACTTGATATATAGGTCCTCGTGAGAACGGGGCACGAGATGTAACAGCCTCTTCCATAGTGAAAAATGGGGCTCAATGCCCGTGAATAGCTCAGAAGAGCTACGAGCCCGCGATATGCGTGATGAGGCGGCATAAGGTGATGGAGCTGGAGTCCGAGAACTCTAGGAGCCCATGGAGGAACGAATGAAGAGGAAATCCAAGTCCCCTTATCGATAGGGGACGGCATACCCGCCTCCCCTTTGTTGGGACTTGGGGTAGCCTCCGCTTGCTTCCCACCTTGGTAGGTGGCCAGCCCTGCTCGAACTGGGACCATGAAGGCCGGAGGGAGATATCCCCGCTTGGAGCTTTACTAGCTCGTCAGTGTAACAGAGCACCTCCTCCAATCTCCGTGCCGTGGGCTGGGAGCGCGAGAAGAGGAGCCGTCGACGGTCCATGATGGAATGGATTTTAGGTCAAAAGCTCCGATGAGTATTCGCGAAAGGAAGATGGTGTGGTTTGATCTGGATTTTGCCTCTTTTGTAGGCGGATGACTCGCACGACTAGGGGTGAAACATAAAAGACACTCTGGCTTTTCGATTCATGCGACGCGTGGAGGAGGGCCATTATTGGGCGAGAAGCCAAGAAGCACAAGATTTATAATGAAGCCGACACTCGCTCAAGCGGTACATGGAACTTGAAGGAGAACCCGCCTTGCAACGCCGAAGACTATATACGCACTGGACTTATCGTCATTGAAGCCTGGTTCGGGGGCTACTAAGGGAGTCCTGGACTAGGGGGTGTCCGGACAGCCGGACTATCATCATCCGCCGGACTCCAAGACTACGAAGATACAAGATTAAAGACTCCGTCCGTGTCCGGATGGGACTTTCCTTGGCGTGGAAGGCAAGCTTGGCAACACGGATATGTAGATCTCCTACCATTGTAACCGACTGTAACCCTAGCCTCCTCCGTGTCTATATAAACCAGAGGGCTTTAGTCCAGAGGACACAACATACATTACAACAATCATTCCATAGGCTAGCTTTAGGGTTTAGCCTCCTTGATCTCGTGGTAGATCCACTCTTGTACTACCCATATCATCAATATTAATCAAGCAGACGAGGGTTTTACCTCCATCGAGAGGGCCCGAACTCGGTAAAACATCGTGTCCCTTGTCTCATGTTACCATCCGCCTAGACGCACAGTTCGGGACCCCCTAGCCGAGATCCGCCGGTTTTGACACCGACACTCCTTCTTCAGGAGCTCATACCGGTCAGCGGCATGTTTTAACTCGATAGCCATTTCGGCTATCTTTTCCTCGCTTCGGTGATGAGCGGCCTTTTCGGCTCTCAATTCCTCGGCCACCTTTTGGGCAGCCGCATTGCTCACCCAAGCTTGTTCCTTGGCTAGAGCAAGTTCAACCCTCAAGGCCTCCACGGCAGCAGCACCATCTGCAGTCCGAACAAATTATATTAATACATGCCACCTTAATATTTTCCTATGCAATGGGAGACATGGCACATACCTTGTGATATATCCAGCCGCTCATTCATTAGAGTAATATCGGCATCAATCGACCCAATTTGCCCCGATAGTTCGGCAACTTCAACGGACGGGCCGGGCGGACGACCTGTGTACCGCACACATTTGCAGCACCATCATTGGTTTAGGATCCCTCGTTAGCCACCTAGGGCGGGCAACCAGAGTCTCAGGGGCTACTATCTATATGGAGCACACCTAGCGCGTGCCTTACAACCAAAGAAATAGTGAGTTCTCCATTACATACCTCAAAACCTCTAAGCAGACTTGTGAGTGCGTCATTCAAACCGCTTGTAGCGAATGAAATCTTCTTGAGCACCGCGCTCATTAATGAGCGGTGCTCCTCCGAGAGCGCAACTCACTCTAGTAAGCCCGCCAAGACGTCCTGGACTCGTATTTGGAGCATTGGCTTCCGGCCTTGGCGGATCCGGGCTCCTCCGTGACGACACCTCGTGAAGGAAATATGCCCTAGAGGCAATAATAAAGTTATTATTTATTTCCTTATTTCATGATAAATGTTTATTATTCATGCTAGAATTGTATTAACCGGAAACATAATACATGTGTGAATACATAGACAAACATAGTGTCACTAGTATGCCTCTACTTGACTAGCTCGCTTATCGAGATGGTTATGTTTCCTAGCCATGGACAAAAGAGTTGTCATTTGATTAACGGATCACATCATTAGGAGAATGATGTGATTGACTTGACCCATTCCGTTAGCTTAGCACTTGATCGCTTAGTATGTTGCTATTGCTTTCTTCATGACTTATACATGTTCCTCGTAATTATGAGATTATGCAACTCCTGCTTACGGAGGAACACTTTGGTACTACCAAACGTCACAACGAATCGGGTGATTATAAAGGAGTACTACAGGTGTCTCCGAAGGTACATGTTGAGTTGGCGATTTCGATATTAGGTTTTGTCACTCCGATTGTCGGAGAGGTATCTCTCGGCCCTCTCGGTAATGCACATCATTATAAGCCTTGCAAGCAATGTAACCAATGAGTTGGTTACGGATGATGCATTACGTAACGAGTAAAGAGACTTGCCGTGACGAGATTGAACTAGGTATTGATACCGACGATCGAATCTCGGGCAAGTAACATACCGATGACAAAGGGAACAACGATGTTGTTATGCGGTTTGACCGATAAAGATCTTCGAGAATATGTAGGAGCCAATATGGGCATCCAGGTCCCGCTATTGGTTATTGACCGAGAATAGTTCTAGGTCATGTCTACATAGTTCTCGAACCCGTAGGGTCCGCACGCTTAAAGTTTCGATGATGCTTATATTATGAGTTTATGAGTTTTGATGTACCAAGGAGTTCGAGTCCCGGATGAGATCGGGACATGACGAGGAGTCTCGAAATGGTCGAGATGTAAAGATCGATATATTGGACGACTATATTCGAGTTCGGAAAGGTTCCGAGTGATTCGGTATTTTTCGGAGTACCGAGAGTTACGGAATTCGCCGGGAGAAGTATTGGGCCTTATTTGGCCTCAAGGGAAAGAGAGAGAGGCTGCCTAGGGCAGGGCGCGCTTCATGGCCTAGTCCGAATTGACTAGGGAGGGGCCGCACCCCTCCTTCCTTCCCTTCTCTCTTCCCTTCCTTGTCTCCTACTCCTACTACATGGAAGGACTCCTAGTTGGACTAGGAAAGGGGGAATCCTACCCCGGTGGGAGTAGGACTGCCCATGGCGCCCCTCCTAGGGCCGGCCTCCTCCTCCCTCCCTCCTTTATATACGGGGCAGGGTACCCCATAGACACACAAGTTGATCTACGATCGTTCCTTAGCCGTGTGCGTGCCCCTTCCACCATATTCCACTCGGTCATATCGTCGCAGAGTTTAGGCGAAGCCTGCGCCGTAGAACATCATCATCGCCACCACGCCGTCAGGTCGACGGAACTCATCTCCGAGCCTTTGCTGGATCGGAGGGCCGGAGATCGCCATCGAGCTGAACGTGTGCTGAACTCGGAGGCCCCGTGACGCTCGGTGCTTGGATCGGTCGGATCGTGAAGACATACGACTACATCAACGCGCAGTTAACGCTCGCCACGGGTCACGAGGGTACGTGGACGAACACTCTCCCTCTTGTTGCTATATCATCACCATGATCTTGCGTGTGCGAGGATTTTTTTGAAATTACTACGCTCCCCAACAAAGGGCATCCGAGCCTAGGTTTTATGCGCTGATGTTATACGCATGAGTAGAACACAAGTGAGTTGTGGGCGATATAAGTCATACCGCTTACCAAAGATGTCATACTTTGGTTCGGCGGTATTGTTGGATGAAGCGCCCGACCAACATTACGCCAGACGCTTACGCGAGACTGGTTTTACCGCCGTGTTTTGCACACAGTGACTAGCGGTGTCGGTTTCTCCAACTTTAGTTGAACCGAGTGTGGCTACGCCCGGTCCTTGCGAAGGTTAAAACAGCACCAACTTGACAAACAATCGCTGTGGTTTTGATGCGAGGTAAGAACGGTTCTTGCTCAGCCCGTAGCAGCCACGTAAAACTTGCAACAACAAAGTAGAGGACGCCTAACTTGTTTTTGCGGGGCATGTTGTGATGTGATATGGTCAAGACGTGATGAGATATAAGTTTTGTATGAGATGATCATGTTTTGTTGAAATTATCGGCAATCGCGAAGCCCTATGGTTGTCTCTTTGTTGCATAAGATGCAAGTGCCAAATAATTGCTTTACTTTATTGCTATGCGATAGCAATTGTTGCAAGAGCAATAGTTGGCGAGACGACCATGTGACGACACATTGATATAGATCAACATGATGAAGATCATGGTGTCGTGCCGGTGACGATAAAGATCATGACAAGATTTTGGAGATGGAGATCAAAGGCGCAAGATGATCATGGCCATATCATGTCACATATTTTGATTGCATATGATCTTTATCTCGTTATACATCTTATTCTTACTTTGATCGACGGTAGCATTTTAAGATGATCTCTCACTAAATTATCAAGAAGTGTTCTCCCGAGTATGCACCGCTGCCAAAGTTCGTCGTGCCTGCATACACCACGTGATGATCGGGTGTGATAAGCTCTCACGTCCATCTACAACGGGTGCAGCCAGTTTTGCACACGCGAATACTCAGTTAAACTTGACGAGCCTAGCATATGCAGATATGGCCTCGAGCATGGAGACCGAAAGGTCGAGCGTGAATCATATAGTAGATATGATCAACATAGTGATGTTCACCATTGAAAACTACTCCATCTCACGTGATGATCGGTCATGGTTTAGTTGATTTGGATCACGTGATCACTTAGATGACTAGAGAGATGTCATCTAAGTGGGAGTTCTTAAGTAATATGATTAATTGAACTTTAATTTATCATGAACTTAGTCCTAGTAGTATTTTGCAAATTATGTTGTAGATCAATAGCTCGCGTTGTTGCTTTCATATGTTTATTTTGTTATGTTCCTAGAGAAAACTGTGTTGAAAAATGTTAGTAGCAATGTTATGGATTTGATCCATGATCCGAGGTTAATCCTCATTGCTGCATAGAAGAATTATGTCCTTGATGCACCGCTAGGTGATGGACCTATTGCAAGAGCGTATGTAGACGTTATGAACGCTTGGCTAGCTCAATATGATGACTACTTGATAGTTTAGTGCACCATGCTTAAACGGCTTAGAATCGACTTCAAAGACGTTTTGAACGTCATGGACCATATGAGATGTTCCAGAGTTGAAGTTAATATTTCCAGCAAATACCCGAGTTGAGAGATATGAAGTCTCCAACAAGTTCTAAAGCTAAAATATGGAGGAGAATCGCTCAACCCGTGAGCATGTGCTCGATTGTCCAGGTACTTCAATCGCTTGAATCAAGTGGGAGTTAATCTTCCAGATAAGATAGTGATTGATGAGAATTTTCTAGTCACCATCACTAAGTTACTAGAACTTCGTGATGAACTATAGTATGCAAGGATGACGAAAACGATTCCCGAGCTCTTCGTGATGTTGAAATCGACGAAGGTAGAAATCAAGAAAAGACCATCAAGTGTTGATGATTGACAAAACCACTAGTTTCAAGAGAAGGGCAAAGGAAAGAAAGGAACTTCAAGTGGAAAGAAAAGCAAGTTGTCACTCCCGCGAAGAAGCCCAAAGCTGGACCATAGCCCTAAACCGAGTGTTTACACCGCAGCGAAATGGTCACCGAAGCGGAAATGCCCTAATATTTGGTGGATAAGAAGGATGGCAAAGTGAACAAGGGTATATTTGATATACAAATTATTGATGTGTGCCTTACTAGTATTTATAGTAGCCCCTAAGTATTTGATACTTGTTCGGTTGCTAAGATTAGTAACTCAAACAGAGTTACGTAATAAACAGAGACTAGTTGAAGGAAAGTGACGATGAGTGTTGGAAGTAGTTACAAGATTGATATGATTATCATCGCACACTCCTTATACTTTTGGGACTAGTGTTGAACCTAAATAAGTGTTATTTCGTGTTTGCGTTGAGCATGAATATAATTTGATCATGTTTATTGCAATACGATTATTCATTTAAATTAGAGAACAATTGTTGTTTTGTTTACATGAATAAAACCTTCTATGGTCATACACACCAACGAAAATGGTTTGTTGGATCTCGATCGTAGTAATACACATATTCATAATATTGAGGCCAAAAGATGCAAAGTTAATAATGATAGTGCAACTTATTTGTGGCATCGCCGTTTAGGTCATATTGGTGTAAAGCGCATCGAAGAAACTCCATGCTGATGGGATTTTGGAATCACTTGATTATGAATCACTTGATGCTTGCGTAACCATGCCTCATGGGCAAGATGACTAAGACTCCGTTCTCCTAACAATGGAGCGAGCAACCGACTTATTGGAAATAATACATCGATGTATGCGATCCGATGAGTGTTGAGGCTCATGGCGGTATCGTTATTTTTCGACCTTCACAGATGATTTGAGCAGATATTGGTATATCTACTTGATGAAACATATGTCGAATTAGTTGAAAGGTTCAAAGAATTTCAGAGTGAAGTGGAAAAACATCGTAACAAGAAAATAAAGTTTCGCGATCCGATCATGGAGATGAATATTTGAGTTACGAGTTTGGTCTTCAATTAAAACAATGTGGAATAGTTTCACACTCACGCCACCGAACACCACAACATTATGGTGTGTCCGAACATCGAATCAAGACTTTATTGGATATGGTGCGATCTATGATGTCTCTTACTGATTTACCAATATTGTTTTGGGGTTATGCATTAGAGACAGCTGCATTCACATTAAAAGGGCACCATCTAAACTGCTGAGACGACAACATATGAACTATGGTTTAGCAAGAAACCCAAGTTGTCGTTTCTTAAAGTTTGGGGATGCGATGCTTATGTGAAAAGTTTCATCCTCGATAAGCTCGAACCCAAATCGAGAAGTGCGCCTTCATAGAATACCCAAAGGAAATAGTTGGGTACACCTTCCATCACAGATCCGAAGGCAAGATATTTGTTGTTAAAATGGATCCTTTCTAGAGAAGGAGTTTCTCTCGAAAGAAGTGAGTGGGAGGAAAGTAGAACTTGATGAGGTAATCGTACTGCTCCCTTATTGAAAGTAGTTCATCACGTAAATCAGCCTCGTGACAAATACACCAATTAGTGAGGAAGCTAATGATATTGATCATGAAACTTCAGATCAAGTTACTATAGAACCTCATAGGTCTTCTAGAGTAAGATCCGCACAGTAGTGGTGTAGTAATCATGTTCTAGAAGTTATGTTACTAGACCATGATGAACCTACAAACTATGAGGAAGCGATGATGAGCCCAGATTCCGCGAAATGGCTTGAGGCCATAAAATCTGAGATATGATCCATGTATGAGAACAAAGTATGGACTTTGATTGACTTGCTCGATGATCGCAAGCCATGTTAAATGAATGGATCTTCAAGAGGAAGACGGACACCGATAGTAGTGTTACTATCTACCAAGCTCGACTTGTTGTGAAAGGTTTTCAAAAGTTCAAGGTGTTGAATATCTGAGCGAGTAAAGAGACTTGCGGTGGCGAGATTGAACTAGGTATTGGATACGACGATCGAATCTCGGGCAAGTAACATACCGATGACAAAGGGAACAACGTATGTTGTTATCGCGGTTTGACCGATAAAGATCTTAAGTAGAATATGTAAGGAGCCAATATGGGCATCCAGGTCCGCTATTGGTTATTGACGAGAATAGTTCTAGGTCATGTCTACATAGTTCTCGAACCCGTAGAATCCATGCAACAAAGTTTCGATGGCGGTTATATTATGAGTTTATGAGTTTTGATGTACGAAGGAGTTGGAGTCTGGATGAGATCGGGGACATGGCGAGAGTCTCGAAATGGTCGAGATGTAAAGATCGATATATTGGGCGACTATATTCGGAGTTCGGAAAGGTTCGAGTGATTGGGTATTTTTGAATCTGGGAGATTCTGAAATTCGCCGGGGAGAAGTATTGGGCCTTATTGGCCTGCTGAAGAGAAGAGGCTGCCTAGGGCAGGCGCGCGCCCCATGGCCTAGTCGAATTGGACTAGGGGAGAGGGCACCCCCTCCTTCCTTCCTTCTCTCTTCCCTTCCTTGTCTCCTACTCCTACTACATGGAAGGACTCCTAGTTGGACTAGGAAGGAATCCTACTCTGGTGGGAGTAGGACTGCCCATGTGGCGCCCTCCTAGGGCGGCCTCCTCCTCCCTCCCTCCTTTATATCTGGGGGCAGGGGTACCCCATAGACACACAAGTTGATCTCTGGATCGTTCCTTAGCCGTGTGCGGTGCCCCTTCCACCATATTCCACCTCGGTCATATAAATCATGAGTTTAAGCGAAGCCTGCGCGATGAGAACATCATCATCGTCCTGCGCCCGTCGTCTTGTGGAACTCATCTCGGAGCCTTTGCTGGATCGGAGGCGGAGATCGTCATCGAGCTGAGCGTGTCTGAACTCGGAGGCCCGTCGTTCGGTGCTTGGATCGGTCGGATCGTGAAGACATCGACTACATCAACGCGTTGTGCTAGCGCTTCACTTCACGGTCTCAGTGCGTGGGCGAACACTCTCCCCTCTTGTTGCTATATCATCACCATGATCTTGCGTGTGCGTAGGATTTTTTTGAAATTACTCGTTCCCCAGCAGTGGCATCCGAGCCTAGGTTTTATCGTTGATGTTATCGCATGAGTAGAACACAAGTGAGTTGTGGGCGATACAAGTCATCTGCTTACCGGCATGTCATACTTTGGTTGGCGGTATTGTTGGATGGGCGGCCGGACCAACATTACGCGTGCGCTTCGCGAGACTGGTTTTACCGCCGTGCTTTGCACGGTGACTAAGCGGTGTCGGTTTCTCCAACTTTAGTTGAACCGAGTGTAGCTCGCCGGTCCTTGCGAAGGTTAAAACAGCACCAACTTGACAAACAATCGTTGTGGTTTTGATGCGTGGTAAACGGTTCTTGCTCAGCCCGTAGCAGCCACGTAAAACTTGCAACAACAAAGTAGAGGGCGTCTAACTTGTTTTGCAGGGCATGTTGTGATGTGATATGGTCAAGGCGTGATGAGATATAAGTTTTTGTATGAGATGATCATGTTTTGTTGAAATTATCGGCATGGTGGCGGAAGCCCTATGGTTGTCTCTTTGTTGCATAAGATGCAAGTGCCAAATAATTGCTTTACTTTATTGCTGTCACGATAGCAATTATTTGCAAACAATAGTTGGCGAGGCGACCATGTGACGACACATGATATAGATCAACATGATGAAGATCATGGTGTCGTGCGGTGTGATAAAGATCATGGCGATGCTTTGGAGATGGAGATCAAAGGCGCAAGATGATCATGGCCATATCATGTCACATATTTGATTGCATATGATCTTTATCTTTATACATCTTATTCTTACTTTGATTGGCGGTAGCATTTTAAGATGATCTCTCACTAAATTATCAAGAAGTGTTCTCCTGGTATGCACCGTTGCCAAAGTTAATCGTGCCCGGACACCACGTGATGATCGGGTGTGATAAGCTCGTCCATCTACAGCGGGTGCAGGCCAGTTTTGCACAGCGGAATACTCGAGGTTAAACTTGCGAGCCTAGCATATGCGAGATATGGCCTCGGGCATGGAGACCGAAAGGTGGCGTGAATCATATAGTAGATATGATCAACATAGTGATGTTCACCATTGAAAACTACTCCATCTCACGTGATGATCGGTCATGGTTTAGTTGATTTGGATCACGTGATCACTTAGATGACTAGAGAGATGTACATCTAAGTGGGAGTTCTTAAATAATATGATTAATTGAACTTTAATTTATCATGAACTTAGTCCTAGTAGTATTTTGCAAATTATATTTGTAGATCGATAGCTCGCGTTGTTGCTTTCATATGTTTATTTTGTTATGTTCCTAGAAAAGCGTGTTGAAAAATGTTAGTAGCAATGTTGCGGATTTGATCCATGATCGAGGTTAATCCTCATTGCTGCATAGAAGAATTATGTCCTTGATGCACGCTAGGTAGCAGACCTATTGCAAGAGCGGATGTAGGCGTTATGAGCGTTTGGCTAGCTCAATATGATGACTACTTGATAGTTTAGTGCACCATGCTTAAGCGGCTTAGAATCGGGACTTCAAAGGCGTTTTGAGCGTCATGGACCATATGAGATGTTCGAGGAGTTGAAGTTAATATTTCAAGCAAATACCGAGTTGAGATATGAAGTCTCCAACAAGTTCTAAAGCTAAAATATGGAGGAGAATCGCTCAACCCGTGAGCATGTGCTCAGATTATGCAGGTACTTCAATCGCTTGAATCAAGTGGGAGTTAATCTTCGAGATAAGATAGTGATTGACAGAATTCTCTAGTCACCATCACTAAGTTACTAGAACTTCGTGATGAACTATAGTATGCAAGGGATGGCGAAAGCGATTCGAGCTCTTCGTGATGTTGAAATCGTGAAGGTAGAAATCAAGAAAAGACCATCAAGTGTTGATGATTGACAAAACCACTAGTTTCAAGAGAAGGGCAAAGGGAAGAAAGGGAACTTCAAGTGGAAAGAAAAGCAAGTTGTCACTCCATGAAGAAGCCCAAAAGCTGGACCATAACTGGCGAGTGTTTACCTTGCAGAAATAGTCCTTTGAGCGGAAATGCCACGAATATTTGGTGGATAAGAAGGATGGCAAAGTGAACAAGGGTATATTTGATATACAAATTATTGATGTGTGCCTTACTAGTATTTATAGTAGCCCTAAGTATTTGATACTTGTTAGGTTGCTAAGATTAGTAACTTCGAAGCAGGAGTTCTGAGAATAAGCAGAGACTAGTTGAAGGAAAGTGGCGATGAGTGTTGGAAGTAGTTACAAGATTGATATGATTATCATCGCACTCCTTATACTTTTGGGACTAGTGTTGAACCTAAATAAGTGTTATTTAGTGTTTGCGTTGAGCATGAATATAATTTGATCATGTTTATTGCAATCGATTATTCATTTAAATTAGAGAACAATTGTTGTTTTGTTTACATGAATAAAACCTTCTATGGTCATACACACTGCAACGAAAATGGTTTGTTGGATCTCGATCGTAGTAATACACATATTCATAATATTGAGGCCAAAAGATGCAAAGTTAATAATGATAGTGCAACTTATTTGTGCTTTGCCGTTTAGAGTCATATTGGTGTAAAGCGCTGCGAAGAAACTCCATCTTGATGGGATTTTGGAATCACTTGATTATGAATCACTTGATGCTTCGAACCATGCCTCATGGGCAAGATGACTAAGACTCCGTTCTCGGAACAATGGGCGAACAATGACTTATTGGAAATAATACATCTTGATGTATGCGATCCGATGAGTGTTGAGGCTCATGGCCGAGTATCGTTATTTTCGACCTTCACGAGATGATTTGAGCAGATATTGGTATATCTACTTGATGAAACATATATACGAATTAGTTGAAAGGTTCAAGAATTTCAGAGTGAAGTGGAAAAACATCGTAACAAGAAAATAAAGTTTACTGCGATCTGATCATGGAGATGAATATTTGAGTTCTGAGTTTGGTCTTCAATTAAAACAATGTGGAATAGTTTCACAGCTCCGCCACGGAACACCACAACATTATGGTGTGTCGAACATCGTAACCGCACTTTATTGGATATGGTGCGATCTATGATGTCTCTTCTTGATTTACCAATATTGTTTTGGGGTTATGCATTAGAGGCAGCTGCATTCACATTAAAGGGCACCATCTAAATCCGTTGAGGCGACAACATATGAACTATGGTTTAGCAAGAAACCCAAGTTATCGTTTCTTAAAGTTTGAGGATCACGATGCTTATGTGAAAAAGTTTCATCTGATAAGCTCGAACCCAAATCGGAATGCGTCTTCATAGAATACCCAAAGGAAATAGTTGGGTACACCTTCCATCACAGATCCGAAGGCAAGATATTTGTTGCTAAAATGGATCCTTTCTAGAGAGGAGTTTCTCTCGAAAGAAGTGAGTGGGAGGAAAGTAGAACTTGATGAGTATAATGTACTGTTCCTTATTGGAAAGTAGTTCATCACGAAATCAGTTCTGTGACAAATACACCAATTAGTGAGGAAGCTAATGATATTGATCATGAAACTTGAGATCAAGTTACTATAGAACCTCATAGGTCTTCTAGAGTAAGATCCGCGCAGTGGTGTAGTAATCATGTTCTAGAAGTTATGTTACTAGACCATGATGAACCTACAAACTATGAGGAAGCGATGATGAGCCCGATTCAGCGAAATGGCTTGAGGCCATAAAATCGAGATATGATCCATGTATGAGAACAAAGTATGGACTTTGATTGACTTGCTCGATGATCGACAAGCCATGTTAAATGAATGGATCTTCAAGAGGAAAGCGGACAACGATAGTAGTGTTACTATCTACCAAGCTCGACTTGTTGTGAAAGGTTTTCAAAAGTTCAAGGTGTTGAATACGATGAGATTTTCTCCTCGTATCAATGTAAATCTATCTGAATCATGTTAGCAATTGCCACATTTTATGAAATCGGCAAATGGATGTCAAAACTGCATTCCTTAATGGATTTATTAAAGAAGAGTTGTATATGATGCAACGGAAGGTTTTGTCAATCCTAAAGGTGCTAACAAAATGTGCAAGCCCAATGATCCATCTATGGACTGGTGCAAGCATCTCGAGTTGGAATATCACGATTTGATAAGTTGATCAAAGCATATAGTTTTATATGGACTTACGATGAAGCTGTATTTACAATAAAGTGAGTGGGAGCACTCTGACCTTCGATTAGTATATCCCTCGGGTTCTCGACATTGGCTGGTTACGGCCAAGCTGTCATGCCCTCTACCTTGTTTGTATCGGTAGATACCCCAATTTCATAAATAATGTATTTCCTTTATGAAATTTGGCTCACCCTAAAAAGTTTGTTACTGCGGAACACTTCCTCTAACAACTTGAGATGCTCCACCATGGTAGAGCCTACACTAGAATGTCATCGAAAAGACCAATACCCTTTCAACATATCTCTTTAAAAACACTATTCATGAGTTGTTGAAAGGTTGCGGGGCATCACCTTGAATTCAAAAAGCGGTCCTTGAGGCTGTTTTGTAGATATCCTCTTCCTTTCATTCTTATTTGGTGATAACCAGCCCTCAAATCTATCTTAGTTCACACCTCATCCAAAAGTGCGGTCTTCTATGATAGGAATGGGGTATTTGGAAAACATAGTTGCTGCATTTAGTTTTGATGGTGAAACACATTCTCGAGGTTCCATCTTTCTTCAACACGAGCTGCTTTGGGGCTTGTCTTTGGGCCTGATTCAGCATTTGCAACAGCTCCTCTACTATCCTTTCAATCTCATTTTACGGGTGATAGCATTTCGTCGGAATACAAATGGTGGCCCGTTTAGAAAACTTTTTAGGGTATTCTATTTCAGCAGAATAGATCAAACTTTTTATATATTCTATTTCATCTATATAAACTAAGCGGCCCTCAACTTTCTTAATTCATCCGGAAGTCCTTCGGGTTTTGGAGGTTACGGTTTAAGGCCGGATCGCATAGTTGACTTGATCGCGCCTTTTCCCATATAAAATAAGATCTGCTTTGCCGGAGATGTCTTCATCATCATCGAGGCTAATTCCCGACTATTTAGAAGCTCCACGGCTTTAGATTCCAATATATTGTCCCTTTCTTTGCTGTCTCTATTCTATTGGTGGGCCATTCGTAACTCTAATATAGGGCTTTTAAGCATAAAAATCAGCTGCAATCTAGTTTTTTCACAAAGGCTGGTTGAGGCTCAGACTCAACCATCGTAGCTTCTGAGATGATCTTTTTTTCAGCGGTGGTGATCTGAATTCTATCCAGAGCTTACTAGTATCATGACTCATTTTATGAGTGTTTGGGCTTTGATTAATGCCAAAAAGTAAGATCTTCTTGATGGTATTTCCTTTTCTTTGAAACAAACTATTTTGAGTGTGTCTTTAATGAAGGATTTTACCGGTGAAATACTTATACCCTCCATTCATTTCCTTTTCTTTCGGGCTAGCTCCTCTGTGGCGGTTGGTTGATGTAGATGAGTATGGGAAGACAATGGTAGTTTCATTCTAGGTCCCACTAATTGTTGAATAGTTGGTTTGAGTTTTTTTGGATCCATGCAAGCCATTTCGGTTGAAGTCATAAGGTACCATCTGTTCGGCCAGGAAGACAGCTCTATCTCACAAGTTAGCTGGATCTTTTATTTAAGCCAAAGGCTAGAAAACCTATTTCAAATGAGTTTGGGCTCCGTTAAGTTATCCTCATTTCCTGAGATAAGCGCAGTTCAACAAAACTAAAAGCTAGATATATCGTTGTAAAGTAGAGCTAGACTGCATGATTGGATTGTATAGAAGGATAAGAAGGATTTTAAAATTCCTTCTTTTTTCTTAAAGCGAAAGAAGAAAGAGAGTGGGATGGGATGAAAGTAAGCATAAAGAGCTGATTCGATCAAAGAACCTACGCAGCTTTAGTGCAACAAGCGATCGAAAGCACTCATCTTTATCGACGAAATGCTTTTGTCTCTTCCTCACTAAGCGCCGCTTCTGGCTCCTCCCTCTTTGCCTAGCGGTTAAGTAGATAGTAGGTCCCCGGCCCCGCAACCAAAGTCACTTTCGTCGAAGTGACCGGAAGACAATAAGCGCTATTTCAAGAAAGCATGGTTGGAGTTCTTCTATTGGTGAAGGAAGAGGGCGGTCTTACTTTTGAGAGATACGACTTATTAGTGGACTGGTCATGTCATAGCGGAAGGTCGAGGTGGGAAACAAGGAAGCAGAGGAAATGCTTCTTGGGACATAGCCTTGATGCGAGTTGAAGGAAGAGGTTTGATTGCTAATAAAATGAGTGGAAGAGCTGCTCGGTCAAAGGCATTCTCTCAAGTAGCAAAGGCAAGGCGGAAAAGCAGGAATGAAGGTTGCTAGGTACCGCTCCGTGGTAACATCTATCGATTCCGCTCTCGGAGAAAATGCAGCAAGAAATATCTGGTGAGGAATTAGAGGAACTTTGGTAGCACTGGGGGCGGAATCAATCAAGAACTTAAGAAATTGCCCATACTGACAGCTCCGCTTTAGAAAAACCCTATCTCATCGGTAGGTATACGACCCTTTTAACTAGTTTGGAAGCGGTAAGTTAAGTAAGTCAAGCCCTTCTAGCGAAGAATAGCGGAGAGAAATGGGCAATTGAAGCGTCTTCTTGTCTATCGGCGGCGAGTCTATTGATCCTCCACAATCCGGTAATGCTTTTCTCAATTCAATGCGGGCGATATCAATGTACTACCTTTCCTTTATCTCAATTCAAGTCAAAGCGGGCTATCTTTGTTATCAAGAAACAAAGCTGTCTCTAGTGATTGATCCGTTTGCTCTCGCCCTTGACTTTGTGGTCACTCAAGGTCCTTGGATTTACGTGCTCAATCTAGTTGGAGCAAAAGTCCACATGGATAGAATAAAAACCGTTTTATCACGGGAAGGCGCCTTTGAAACCCCTTCTTTGAAGCGAATAGTCGATTAAAATTTGGAATGATGGGGGCAATCCTGCGATGTATGGCTTTAGTCGTAGATTCTCGAGCGGGCTCATCATTTGGTGGAGGAGGGACACTTTACTTATTATCGAGAATAGAAAAGAGCTGTATGTATACTTTAGGAAGGGGATCAAACTAGTTATGTTGTGAGACATGAACTCCTATAGAAGCGAGATGTTAGAGTCGGTCCAAAGATACCATGCTTGCTTAAGCCAATCCATAGGTTCAAGCGAAAGAACACTTATTCACAGCAATATCTAGACGATGAAGATGACGCTAGTCAAATACCTAAATCCTTTGGAATTCATTAGTAAACTCTTTTAAGAGTCATTAAAAGCGAGCAACACCACGTGGGCAGCGTCGTCCTTGAACTAGCCTCTTCCTTAGCAAGTCGGTGGGAGAAGCATCATCGGTCAGAGAAATGGAATCCGTTGTTAAGTGGGTGCAGGACCGGTAGAATTGGCATCACTTCCTTCACTCCACGGAGGACTCGGGATAAGATCGTTCCCAGCGGAAGGAAAAGCTTTGAACTAGGAGTCGAGCAGACTCATGAAGCTATCCTTCTTCTATTGCTACTTCGAGAGAGAGAGAATTGGAATGCGAGTCTGAGGGACCCACCTTGAGAAGGGTGTCCCATTGCGGAGTAGTTAAGCGAGTATTTTGGTATACCACTTGTGCACCTAAACCTATGCTTAAGCTTACTAGAACTTCAACCTCAAGTTCATTAACATCAATCGTCTCATCTTCTTGAACCTATTCTATGGAGAAATGGGCACCATCTGTCTCCTAAGGGCAACTATCCATCCTTTTTCTTTCAAGAATGCGGGTACCGTAGTAGCAAAGCAAGTGAAATATGCCAAAGGAACGCTCGGATATAGGCGGCAAGGAAAAGCGTCGGCTAAAGAACAGAACTATTCTATTGTATTGATGGCCCGAAAGAAAGTGGATCTGTGAGTGGAGGCCATCCATCCCTTCTGATGAAACCTTTGTTGCCCTAGCTTGAATTGAAGGTTTGGCTAAGGATGGGGATCCGGTGTCTTCATCTATACCATCGGAGAAGAAGGCTTGCCAGAATGGGCGAAGGTATGATTCTAGAAATCTAGATTTGAAAGAAGGAAGCACCGAGGAGCAATCAAGCGGACATTCTCTGAGTGAACTTCGCTAAAGTGAAGATCCACCATCCAATTTAGGCATTAGGCAGAACTCTCTCAATCGGAACTAGCTCCTATCTCGATGATTCCATTTCTCTTTTGAGTTAGCTTCTTTCCTATGGTAAAGTACTCTTGTTTCCTAGTCGAGGATAATCAAGTCATTTGAAAGAGTTTATCCGTTCCCCTAGCCATCGAGCAGCTGCGAGACAACAGCCTTGATGCCCGTCGCTTGCCCGAACGGCCGTGCGTGGCGTACCAATTTTTATCTGGTGGATCTTATGCATTCTTTGAAAGTGTTTCTACAAGCAGTGAGGGTAAACCCATCTCGGTCGAATAATTTGTATCTTTAGACCATTGAGCCGTTTGCATTAAGTGTTGGGATTTAGTTTGTTGTCATTACCCTCAACTTCATTGCCGTCCACCTCTTGCCGTGTTATTGGCTAGAAAGACAACCGATTGTACTACTACGGTGTTGAGTACCCCGGTTGCTCCTGGTGATTATGCCCTAAATTCTCGGGGGGTGGTGGAGCGGATTGCTCCTATCTAGGGTTTCCTAGCTTGCTTTCCTAGATTGCTTTATCTATCTTTCGAGATGACCAACTGCTCTTTCTTGCCAATCTACTTTAGATTTATTAATACTTTCATTCGGGACCTATCCCGAACAACCATTGCTTTTCTTCGCGGTTTCTTTAGTTTCTTCTTGATTTGATTGAAGTTTAGGGAATTGGATGGATGGTGTCTTTGGATATTATCCGTCCTACTTATGATCTTCAATTGAACACACTAGTATTTTATGGATTCTTTCCCGGTAGTGTAGTCATCTCCAAAGGGATGATACATATTTATCTGTCCTAGGATCGCCGTTCGTGATAAGCTTATCCGCTTCCTTTACTTGATAGTGTGAATCTTCTCGGCGCTGACATAGTCCGGTCGGTGTAGCGAGGGCATCATGAGCGGATTCCTCAAGAGGAAGGTAGGGCCATATCTATCAAGAAGAAAGACACAGTAAACAATTATGCTACTTGACCAATGGATAAAGTATAGATCTCATGGCTGGCAACTATTCAACCTGGCATTGGGGATCGAGGAGCGGGGTAAAATCACGGACTTTGGCTAAGGATGGGGATCCGGTTGTGCGTCGGCCCGGGAATCGGCGAACTTCGCTACGATCGGATACCTAAGCGAGCGGATAAGGAAAGCCAGCTATATTATATATAGTAATCACACTGCCAAAGAAGCTGACCGATAATAATAATAGGTCTATCGCCCGAACAAACCCACAGTATATTAGAGATAGTAAGGAGTTGTATACGGGGTATGCATTCATGTCACGCTTTACGTGTGATAAGAGGTTGCTAGCTAGCAAGTATAGAAGCAGGAGATATCGTAGTTAACGAAGCAAGGGAATATCGTGAGTTGATTTGAGAGTTTTTTTAGTTGCCACCGAAAAAGCAATTTCATCTCAAGGAAAATGCATTGCATTTTCAAGGATTATAAGCTAGGCTAGGGATCGTCATGGTGTCAGAATATCGTATTTATCTCTTCTAATCTAGATCCACTTCCCTCCACTTCTTGCCTCCGCCCGTCGACTCCACATTACTTGTTGTCCTTCCACCCAATTCCCGCACCCTTGCATCACATCTCAACCCCTGCCTCCGCGATCTTCCACAATCGTACCCCCACCTCTGAAGCTTGCCCCGCGAACTATGCACTGCGGGCCAGCGCTTACATCATTGGCATCGCATGATTAAACATCGGCCGCGCACTTCCCTCCGTTTTCGATGCCGGCGAGGGGCTGCTAGGGGTGTAAAGTTCGTTTGATTAAGTGTCGGGGCGACATGCGAGGGCAATGGCTGTATGGAATCTATAATAATTGATACTAGGTCAAGCTGTACCATCGGACTTGTAAGAACATGTAAAATGTACCACACGAGGTTGTACCAGGTGTATGGATCCTCAAACGCAGGTTAAGTGTCCTGCATAGATCTTCCCTCTCTCCCAAAGAAGAGATGTTAAGCTTCATAGCCTTCTCTTAGAGATAAACCCTACAAAGGATCCTAATCGTGCTAGCCTTTCATGGACTCTTCTTGGATTTCCTTTCATTTACTTGACACCTCTCTAGTTTCTCTCTGAGATGGAGATGGCTCATTCTCTAGTTTTCCTCTGAGATATAAGTAAGTTTCTATCGTACTTTGAAGTTCGGGAAGGAGTTATTAATTAAGGCGAAGAAGAAGCTGGGTGGGGATATACCTTTCCCATAACAATAGAAAGAATCCAAGCCAATATACACTAAACTATCACTATAGAGTTTTCGCCTACCTATGAAAAGTGAGATGAGAGCTTTGTGCTAATAATTTATTATAAAGGTGTACCTATCGACCCCGGTAATTAATGCCCTATCCTTCTACTTAAAAAGCGTTACGTTAGACTTGACCAAGCTGTTAATACCAATCCGGCGTAATAACTACTACTAATGCATATTCATATCCCACTAGTAGACTTAGCGGTGTGACCTAGCAGTCTATTTGTTGACAACAGACGATACTATCCATCAATGCCACAAAGACCATAGGCGACCTCTATTTAGGTGGAAGAACTCCTTCTCATATGATGCGAGAGCATGATAAGACCAACTGCCGCCCTACCTAGTGAGAAGAAAGCTTATAAATATAAGCATAAGCAATTCCTAGCAGGCCCTATACTTACACTTATGCGGTCAATGCCTAGTAGACATCAACTTGTTCATAAACTCCAGCCTTATCTCTGCTGCTTTACCCGACCGGTGACCTACTTTCTCGAGATGAGAGATTAGGCGGAGTAGTAGGAAGTCCTGTGGAGAACTAGAAGACAAAACTAATATAAGCGGACCAAGCAATGAATGACCTAGCCTAGGTAGTCCTATGTTTGACCAATGCTGCCTTGTATGTCTTGATCCAAGATTTCTCGACAAAAAAAAGACATGGGATTATTGATCAATTCACCATCCTCTTCATCGAGTGTGCTTCCACTTTATCGTTTGTGGCATGTGCATTATGCAACAAGTAGATTCTGATAAATGAACCTTCTCCACCTTTCCTATCAGCAGCGGAAGAGAACTACTAAATGCGCAAAGTGGAAGCTCCTCCCTCCTACCTAGGTGTACCTCTTCATTGGAGCAAACCATCCAGCAACTTCTTACATTTAGAATTCCCTTCTAAGCTGGCTATAACCATCCTTATTGACGAGAAAGGAATTGAAAGGGATGCTATAACGGACCATAGACAGCGTTTCCACATTCACTTTTGAACTTAGGGAAGCAGTGAAAAAGCCCTCGTTCGCTCTTCTTTCCCCGACTTACCCTTAGAAGGAAAGTAGGGGCCTCGGTTCTGAGAGAAACCTACACGATGAATTTCTTTTTAAGTAGGTGATCCTGCTCCCAATCATGATTTGAATAATCAAGTCGGTATGGGGCTGCTCCTTTTGTTACTCGAAAATCTTGGCTTGGCTTGGACATATCTTGAGGACACAGGCGATTTTGATCCGTTTCTCCGCTTCGCCGTTTCAAGGTGAAGATCCGAGTAAGTAGGCGTAATAAGCGATCCGCGGGTACCTATTCGGCGGGACTTAAGAACCGTTTAATCGTTTCCTTAAGAAATCAATAGATGGTGCTTGAGGAAAAGGGTTGACGGGGTGTGGCTTGTGGATGGCTCGACCTCAACTCCTCTTTTCCATCGGCGTCTCTCAGTCCCACTTTGTTTTTCTTGGATCATCATCTCTGGCGTAGCGGAAGCACTCGGCGAGGCCTCTCTGAGAAGAGATTCTTGCCCGTTCTGCCGGACGATTCCATAAATGAAATACAAAGAAAAGTCACGGAGGAAAGCATAACGGAAGAAAAAGATATCGTGATGTAAAATGATCATGGGGACACATTGTTTTGAGGACCACAATTTCACCTTGTGCATGTAGTGATTTGAATTGACAACAGCCTACTAAAGATCAGTTACAAGAGCACAATGCTTTTTGTGGCTTCTGCTCAGCGAGAGACGCAGCTGCTGAAAGCGACCACATCACCGGAGAAGATTTCTTTTCTTTGCTGATTCCTCTCAATGAAATTTGCCATGTTGCACTAAGTTACTTACGGATGTATGCATGCGGTCAGGGAACACTTTGGGGTGAACACCCATCCGAACAAGTAGGGTCAATAGTTCAGCATTTAGGCGTAACATTTAGCAAAAGCGAATCTGAAACCCAACAAGTGCTCTCGAGAACCAAGCTAGATAGTCTCCTATCACTAGGCTCACCAACCAACCTGGACTTTGATTCTTTCTTATTATTCTAACGGATATAAAAACCATAAGTTGTTTCAGCCGAGAGTTCCCATATGACATAAGCGCTCTTGGGTGGGGTGGGCCCTCATTACGCGGTCTTTGAGTGCCGTCGTACCCGTGGTTGGTACACTAGGCTGATAGATACTTTACTTTAAGGATCGCACCTTAAGCTGGGCGAATGGCGACTTCTATTATGCACGGACCGTCGAGTCGAATTTCTCGTGTCATGTGCAGCGTCCATCAATGGTGGTTCATTAATGTCCATAGATTTAGACTCCTTCCCCCTTCCTTATCATAAAAGATCGAGAGGGGCGAACCCAAACCGAGCGTAAGCAGAATTCGACTCACTCTCGTATGGCTCGCCCTCGAGCCACAGGCGAAATCGGCGGGTCTTTCCCTCTTGTTACATTTCCGCCACGATAAAACGCCGCGGAAGAACTATGGTATGCCCGGTAGCGTGGAGGATCCGTTGAGAGTGTCCCTTGTCTCGGTGAGAGCAGTACCTATTGTCTTGAAAAAAAGGTCGATGCTCGGTCCCTATTGTTTGATCAATATTGACCGGTGCGGATCACGTTCTACTACCTCCGGTCCGTGGTTCGACCTCCGTAGTGGTCCTTGCTTTTCTTTTGAAAGCTCATGAGCAATTTTGCGTACTTGCTCGGCGTGCCCCCTTTAAATCGAGTGCCCGCTTGGTTCACGGGGCTGTTGGCCTACAAGCAAGCACTTGCCGCTTCTACACTTACGCTTTGCCAAGTGGGCTCCAGCTCGTTATCTGTTATTCTCTCTGCTTGGGCCCTTTCCTATTGCTCTAACCATAAGCTATGGCAATTCCAGCTCGCACCCTCAGCCCGCCAGTGGCAGCTGAGTGGCTTCGATGGTCAGCCACGGCGTTAGGGTCTTCGCTTTGCGGATCTATAGAGATATTCTGAGTCCTCCGTCCCGATTCCCTACGCCCGCCATCTGGTTCACGGTACTACCAAAAGTCTCATGCTTACGTTCTTGTGGCTGATATATAAGTATGATCTCGGACTCGAAGACCGGTCGTTATACGGTTTCCATTCTCATCATCATATTGAAGGAAACTCCTCGTGCTCTGCCATAAGAACTTGGAGTCCGTATCATGGTGAAGGTAAAATAGCAGCTGTGATTCTTGCTCAAAAACTGACCGAACACGTTGAGTTATTGGCTCGTCCCGACCAGCGGCATTCATGAGTGGCTCGTTCATTTGTCCCTCGGGAACACGGTCGAGAAGTGCCATGCATAGTCGCCCCGTCCTTTCTTTCTCTCGGTCCCACCGGTGGGCCCCTGGGGTAATAAAGAAATGGATAAAAAGGGACTTACGCTCGGGCTATGCCACCCATTACTTATGAGGAAATCGCATCCGTCCCGCCATAAGCACCTACAATGTCATGATCACATTGGTTTACCCTTTTTGGTAGTTCAGCGGACGGTCGCCCTCAACAAGAAAAGGTAGAAATATGGAAACTTCTCGCCATTTAGATCGGAGAATTTATAGAAAATCGGGTTTTAAATTTCCGAAACCACACGATTATATAGCCACAGGGAATCATGCGCCTAAAATCATCCCAAGCGCAGCTAATGTGGCTACTAAGCTATTTCTTTGAAACTCCTACTAAGATTAGAAATTCCCGATAAAGCTGCTAGTGCGGGTAAACTCATATTGGCTAAAGTGAAAAAGAAGAAAATGGTAGAGAATTAGGCATGGTGCTCACTAAACCTCCATAATATCTAACAAGTGAGTCTTATATGGGTCATATAGAACACCAACACATAGAAAAGGGCTGAAGAAACCAGTCCATGACTTAACATAAGTAAAATGCTACCTCCAATTCCTGTATGTTCGATAGAGCCTAATATTCCCCAGTCGCCGCTTACCCCGAACCGTACAAGATAGTTACCACCTATCATCGGCTTTCTAACTCCACTTCTTTTTGGTCGTTCCGCTCTGTCCGGATCGATGGTGATCTCGAGAGATCTGGTAACCTCCGACATTTTGACAACCGCTTCTGCTTCCGTTTGAGTTAGCATCTTTCTCCCGGGGCATACTATAGTATCACGCCGTGAACCCCCACCCCAACTCTATCTTCCTTATCGGTGAACGGAACATAGTGCATAGGTACTCTTGATGCTGCGAGGGCGAGGCGAGGTGACATACTACGATCACGCCTTGAAGTTACGCCCTTGGCTCGGCATATGGAACCTCTCGGCTGCTCCCTCGGGATAGGTAGGCCCACCCCTTTCGAGGCGGCAGAGCTGTGTTTCCCTCGGCCACCAGGTGGCGGCGAAAACAAAAAAGGTGGGCTCCTTGCGGTTCGCGTTTTATTGTAAAAGAGCTTTTCATTCTCTTATAGAAGCCGGCATACCATGGAAAAGCCAAGCCAAGCTGCGAGACAACGAGCAATGGGGATGAGGCGACTCCATGCAGGTTGGACCACACACGGCAAAAGTCCTTCCACGGCAAGAGAAGGGTGGCCGGAACAAGGCCCTAGAGGCAATAATAAAGTTATTATTTATTTCCTTATTTCATGATAAATGTTTATTATTCATGCTAGAATTGTATTAACAGGAAACATAATACATGTGTGAATACATAGACAAACATAGTGTCACTAGTATGCCTCTACTTGACTAGCTTGTTGATCAAAAGATGGTTATGTTTCCTAACCATAGACATGTGTTGTCATTTGATTAATGGGATCACATCATTAGGAGAATGATGTGATTGACATGACCCATTCCGTTAGCCTAGCACTTGATCGTTTAGTATGTTGATATTGCTTTCTTCATCACTTATACATGTTCACGAAACTATGAGATTATGCAACTCCCATTTACGGAGGAACACTTTGGGTACTACCAAGCGTCTGGCGTAGCTGGGTGATTATAAAGGAGTACTACAGGTGTCTCCCAAGGTACATGTTGAGTTGGCGTATTTGAGATTAGGTTTTGTCACTCCGATTGTCGGAGAGGTATCTCTGGCCCTCTCGGTAATACACATCACTTAAGCCTTGCAAGCATTGTAACTAATGAGTTAGTTATGGGATGATGTATTACGAGCGAGTAAAGACTTGCGGTAGCGAGATTGAACTAGGTATTGGATACCGAGCGATCGAATCTCGGGCAAATAACATACCCATGACAAAGGGAACAACATATGTTGTTATGCGGTTTGACCGATAAAGATCTTCGTAGAATATGTAGGAACCAATATGGGCATCAGGTCCCGCTATTGGTTATTGACCGAGAATAGTTCTAGGTCATGTCTACATAGTTCTCGAACCCGTAAGAATCCTTGCGCCTAACGTTACGATGACATTTATATTATGAGTTTATGAGTTTTGATGTACCGAAGGAGTTGAGTCCCGGATGAGATCGGGGACATGACGAGTCTCGAAATGGTCGAGGCGTAAAGATCGATATATTGGACGACTATATTCGGAGTTGAAAAGGTTCGAGTAATTCGGGTATTTTGAATCTGGGAGAGTTCTGAAATTCGCCGGGAGAAGTATTGGGCCTTATTGGGCCATACGGGAAAGAGAGAGAGGGCAGGGCGCCCCCCAAGGCCTAGTCCGGGTGGACTAGGGGAGGGCCGCCCTCCTTCCTTCCTTCTTTCTTCCCCTTCCTTGTCTCCTACTCCTACTACTTGGAAGGTCTCCTAGTTGGACTAGGAAGGGGAATCCTACTCCGGTGGGAGTAGGACTCCCCTAAGGCGCCATAGAGAGGGCGGCCCTCCCTCCTTCACTCCTTTATATCACGGCGGGGGCACCCATAGACACACAAGTTGATCTACGGATGGTTCCTTAGCCGTGTGCGGTGCCCCTTCCACCATATTCCACCTCGGTCATATCGTCGCGGAGTTTAGGCGAAGCCTGCGATAGAACATCATCATCGTCCTGCGCCATCGTCTTGTGGAACTCATCTCGAGCTCGGCTGGATCGGATGCGGAGATCGTCATCGAGCTGAGCGTGTGCTGAACTCGGAGGCTCCGTGCGTTCGGTGCTTATATCGGTCGGATCGTGAAGGCGTCGACTACACCAACAGCGTTGTGATAATGCTTCGCTTACGGTTTACGAGTGCGTGGACAAACACTCTCCCCTCGTTGCTATACCATCACCATAATCTTGCGTGTGCGTAGGAATATTTTTGAAATTACTCGTTCCCCAGCAGTGGCATCCGAGCCTAAGTTTTATCGTTGATGTTATATGCGAGTAGAACACTAAGTGAGTTGTGGGCGATACAAGTCATCTTGCTTACCAGCATGTCTTACTTTGGTTGGCGGTATTGTTGGATGAAGCGGCCGGACCGACATTAGCGTGCGCTTCTGCGAGACTGGTTTTACCGCCGTGCTTTGCACACAGGTGACTAGCGGGTGTCGGTTTCTCTAACTTTAGTTGAACCGAGTGTGGCTCGCCCGGTCCTTGCGAAGGTTAAAACAGCACCAACAGCGAACTATCGTTGTGGTTTTGATGCGTGGTAAAGCGGTTCTTGCTCAGCCCGTAGCAGCCACGTAAAACTTGCAACAACAAAGTAGAGGGCGTCTAACTTGTTTTTGCAGGGCATGTTGTGATGTGATATGGTCAAGGCGTGATGAGATATAAGTTGTTGTATGAGATGATCATGTTTTGTTGAAGTTATCGACAATGGCTGGGAAGCCCTATGGATGTCTCTTTGTTGCATAAGATGCAAGTGCCAAATAATTGCTTTACTTCATCGCTATCGATAGCAATAGTTGCAAGAGCAATAGTTGGTGAGACAACCATGTGATGACACATTGATATAGATCAAGATGATGAAGATCATGGTGTCGTGCGGTAACGATAGAGATCATGTGATACTTTGGAGATGGAGATCAAAGGCGCAAGATGATCATGGCCATATCATATCACATATTTTGATTGCATATGATGTTTATCTATTATACATCTTATTCTTGCTTTCATAGGCGGTAGCATTTTAAGATGATCTCTCACTAATTATCAAGAAGTGTTCTCCACGAGTATGCACCGTTGCCAAAGTTCGTCATGCCCGGACACCGCGTGATGATCGGGTGTGATAAGCTCTCGTCCATCTACAGCGGGTGCAAGCCAGTTTTGCACAGCGGAATAATCAGGTTAAACTTGCGAGCCTAGTATATGCGAGATATGGCCTCGAACACGGAGACCGAAGGTCGGCGTGAATCATATAGTAGATATGATCAACATAGTGATGTTCACCATTGAAAACTACTCCATCTCACGTGATGATCGGTTATGGTTTAGTTGATTTGGATCACGTGATCACTTAGATGACTAGAGAGATGTACATCTAAGTGGGAGTTCTTAAGTAATATGATTAATTGAACTTAAATTTATCATGAACTTAGTCTGGTAGTATTTTGCAAATTATGTTGTAAGATCAATAGCTTGCGTTGTTGCTTTCATATGTTTATTTTGATATGTTCCTAGAAAATTGTGTTGAAAAATGTTAGTAGCAATGATGCGGATTTGATCCACGATCGAGGTTTATCCTCATTGTTCCCTGAAGAATTATGTCCTTAATGCACCGCTAAGTGACGGACCTATTGCAGGAAGCGGAATCTGAGGCGTTATGAGCGTTTGGCTAGCTCAATATGATGACTACTTGATAGTTTAGTGCACCATGCTTAGCGGCTTAGAATCGGGACTTCAAAGGCGTTTTGAGCGTCATGGACCATATGAGATGTTCGAGGAATTGAAGTTAATATTTCAAGCAAATACCGAGTTGAGAGATATGAAGTCTCCAACAAGTTCTATAGCTAAAAGATGGAGGAGAATCGCTCAACTAGTGAGCAAGCGCTCAGATTATGCAGGTACTACAATCACTTGAATCAAGTGGGAGTTAATCTTCGAGATAAGATAGTGATTGAAAGAATTCTCTAGTCACCATCACTAAGTTACTAGAACTTCGTGATGAACTATAGTATGCAAGGGATGGCGAAAACGATTCCCGAGCTCTTCGTGATGTTGAAATCGGCGAAGGTAGAATCAAGAAAAGAGCATCAAGTGTTGATATTGACAAGACCACTAGTTTCAAGAGAAGGGCAAAGGGAAAGAAAGGGGAACTTCAAGTAGAATGACAAGAAAGCTGTCACTCCCATGAAGAAGACCAAAGCTGGACCAAAGCACTGGCCCGAGTGTTTACTGCAAAGGAAATGGTCCTTTGGAAGCGGAAATGCCTGAATATTTGGTGGATAAGAAGGATGGCGAAGTGAACAAGGGTATATTTGATATCTGAGTTATTGATATGTGCCTTACTAGTGTTTATAGTAGCCCTAAGTATTTGATACTTGTTAGGTTGCTAAGATTAGTGTGAAAGCAGGAGTTCTGAGAATAAGCGAAACTAGTTGAAGGGAAGTGACGATGAGTGTTGGAAGTGATTCCAAGATTGATATGATCATCATCGCACCTCCTATACTTTCGGATTTGTGTTGAACCTAAATAAGTGTTATTTGGTGTTTGCGTTGAGCATGAATATGATTTGATCATGTTTATTGCAATACGGTTATTCATTTAAGTTAGAGAACAAATGTTGTTACATTTACATGAATAAAACCTTCTATGGTCATACACACCAATGAAAATGGTTTGTTGGATCTCGATCGTAGTAACACACATATTCATAATATTGAAGCCAAAAGATACAAAGTTAATAATGATAGTGCAACTTATTTGTGGCTTTGTCGTTTAGAGTCATATTGGTGTAAAGCGCGCGAAGAAACTCCATCTTGATGGGATTTTGGAATCACTTGGTTATGAATCACTTGATGCTTGCGAACCATGCCTCATTGGCAAGATGACTAAGACTCCGTTCTCGGAACAATGGAGCGAGCAACTGACTTATTGGAAATAATACATCTTGATGTATGCGATCCGATGAGTGTTGAGGCTCATGGCGAGTATCGTTATTTTCGACCTTCACAGATGATTTGAGCAGATATGGGTATATCTACTTGATGAAACATAAGTCTGAAATAATTGAAAGGTTCAAAGAATTTCAGAGTGAAGTGGAAAAATCATCATAACAAGAAAATAAAGTTTCTACGATCTGATCGCGGAGAGCGAATATTTGAGTTCTGAGTTTGGTCTTCAATTAAAACAATGTGGAATAGTTTCACAGCTCCGCACGGAACACCACAGCGTTATGGTGTGTCGAGCGTCGTAACCGCACTTTATTGGATATGTTGCGATCTATGATGTCTCCTACTGATTTACCACTATCGTTTTGGGGTTATGCATTAGAAACAGCTGCATTCACGTTTAATAGGGCACCATCGAAATCCGTTGAGACGACACCGTATGAACTATAGTTTAGCAATAAACATAAGCTGTCATTTCTTAAAGTTTGGAGTTGCGATGCTTATATGAAAAAGGTTTTCAACTTGATAAGCTTGAACCCAAATCGGAGAAGTGCGTCTTCATAGAATACCCAAAAAACTATTGGGTACACCTTCTATCACAGATCCGAAGTCAAAACATTCGTTGCTAAAATGGATCCTTTCTAGAAGAGTTTCTCTCGAAAGAAGTGAGTGGGAGGAAAGTAGAACTTGATGAGGTAACTGTACCTTCTCCCGAATTGGAAAATAGTTCATCACTGAAATCAGTTCGATGATTCCTACACCAATTAGTGAGGAAGCTAATGATGATGATCATGAAACTTGAGATCAAGTTACTACGAGAACCTTGTAGGTCTTCGAGTGCAGGTCCGCACCACGGTGATGCGGTAATCCTGTTCGAAAGTCATGTTACTAGACCATGATAAACCTACGAACTATGAGGAAGCGATGATGAGCCAGATTCCATAAAATGGCTGGAGGCCATGAAATCTGAGATAGGATCCATGTATGAGAACAAAGTGTGGACTTTGGTGGACTTTCCGATGATCGGCAAGCCATAGAAAATAAATGGATCTTCAAGAGGAAGGCGGACGTTGATAGTAGTGTTACTATCTACAAAGCTTGACTTATGCAAAAAGGTTTTTCGACAAGTTCAAGGTGTTGAATACAATGAGATTTTCTCACCGTATCGATGCTTAAGTCTGTCCGAATCATGTTAGCAATTGCCACATTTTATGAAATATGGCAAATGGATATCAAAACTGCATTCCTTAATGAATTTATTAAAGAAGAGTTGTATATGATGCAACGAGAAGGTTTTGTCAATCCTAAAGATGCTAACAAAGTGTGCAAGCTCAGCAATCCATCAATGGACTGGTGCAAGCATCTCGGAGTTGGAATATCGCTTTGATGAGTTGATCAAAGCATATGGTTTATCTGAGACTTTTGGAAGGCCTATATTTACAAGAAAGTGAGTGGGAGCACTCTGACATTTCGATAAGTATATCACATTCTCAGGTTCCATCTTTCTTCAACACGAGCTGCTTTGGGGCTATCTTTGGGCCTGATTACAGCATTTGCAACAGCTCCTCTACTATCCTTTCAATCTCTGTTTTACGGGTGATAGCATTCGTCGGAATACAAATGGTATTACGTTTAGAAAACTTTTTAGGGTATTCTATTTCAGCAGAATAGATCAAACTTTTATATATTCTATTTCATCTATATAAACTAAGCGGCCCTCAACTTTCTTAATTCATCCGGAAGTCCTTCGAGGTTTTGGAGGTTACGGTTTAAGGCCGGATCGCATAGTTGACTTGATCGCGCCTTTTCCCATATAAAAAAGATCTGCTTTGCGGAGATGTCTTCATCATCATCGAGCTAATTCGGCTATTTAGAAGCTCTGGCTTTAGATTCCAATATATTGTCCCTTTCGCTGTCTCTATTCTATTGGTGGGCGGTCGTAACTCTAATATAGGGCTTTTAAGCATAAAAATCAGCTGCAATCTAGTTTTTTCACAAAAGGCTGGTTGAGGCTCGAGACTCAACCATCATGCTTCTGAGATGATCTTTTTTTTCAGCGGTGGTGATCTGAATTCTATCCAGAGCTTACTAGTATCATGACTCATTTAACGAGTGTTTGGGCTTTAGATTAATGCCAAAAAGTAAGATCTTCTTGATGGTATTTCCTTTTCTTTGAAACAAACTATTTTAGTGTGTCTTTAATGAAGGATTTTACCCGTGAAATACTTATACCCTCCATTCATTTCCTTTTCTTTCCGAGCTAGCTCCCTCTGTGTGGTGGTTGATGTAGATGAGTATGGGAAGACAATGGTAGTTTCATTCTAGGTCCCACTAATTGTTGAATAGTTGGTTTGAGTTTTTTTGGATCCATGCAAGCCATTTCGATTGAAGTCATAAGGTACCATCTGTTCGCCGGAAGACAGCTCTATCTCACAAGTTAGCTGGATCTTTTATTTAAGCCAAAGGCTAGAAAACCTATTTCAAATGAGTTTGGGCTCCGTTAAGTTATCCTCATTTCCTGAGATAAGCAGTTCAACAAAACTAAAAGCTAGATATATCGTTGTAAAGTAGAGCTAGGCTGCATGATTGGATTGTATAGAAGGATAAGAAGGATTTTAAAATTCCTTCTTTTTTCTTAAAGCGAAAGAAGAAAGAGAGTGGGATGGGATGAAAGTAAGCATAAAGAGCTGATTCGATCAAAGAACCGCGACTTTAGTGCAACAAGCCGATCGAAAGCACTCATCTTTATCGGAAATGCTTTTGTCTCTTCCTCACTAAGCGCCGCTTCTGGCTCCTCCCTCTTTGCCTAGCGGTTAAGTAGATAGTAGGTCCCCCTGGCCCGCAACCAAAGTCACTCGTGGTGACCGGAAGACAATAACTGCTATTTCAAGCATGGTTGGAGTTCTTCTATTGGCGAAGGAAGAGGCGGTCTTACTTTTGAGAGATACGACTTATTAGTGGATTGGTCATGTGCGGAAGGTCGGGTGGGAAACAAGGAAGCGGAGAAATGCTTCTGGGACATAGCCTTGATGCGAGTTGAAGGAAGAGGTTTGATTGCTAATAAAATGAGTGGAAGAGCTGCTCGGTGGCATTCTCTCAAGTAGCAAGGCAAGCGGAAAAGCAGGAATGAAGGTTGCTAGGTACCGCTCCGTGGTAACATCTATCGATTCGCTATCTCGGGAAGAAATGCAGCAAAATATCTGGTGAGGAATTAGAGGAACTTTGGTAGCACTTCGGGACGGAATCAATCAAGAACTTAAGAAATTGCCCATACCGACAGCTCCGCTTTAGAAAAACCCTATCTCATCGAGCGGGTATACGACCCTTTTTACTAGTTTGGGAAGCGGTAAGTTAAGTAAGTCAAGCCCTTCTAGCGAAGAATAAGCGAAATGGGCAATTGAGGCGTCTTCGCATCTGTCGTGGCGAGTCTATTGATCCTCCACAATCCGGTAATGCTTTTCTCAATTCAATGCGGGCGATATCAATGTACTACCTTTCCTTTATCTCAATTCAAGTCAAAGCCTATCTTTGTTATCAAAAACAAAAGCTCTCTAGTGATTGATCCGTTTGCTCTCGCCCTTGACTTTGTGGTCACTCAAGGTCCTTGGATTTAGTGCTCAATCTAGTTGGAGCAAAAGTCCACTGTGGATAGAATAAAAACCGTTTTATCACGGGAAGGCGCCTTTGAAACCCCTTTGCTGAAGCGAATAGTCGATTAAAATTTGGAATGATGGGGGCAATCCTGCGGTATGGCTTTAGTCGCGTAGATTCTCGAGCGAGGCTCATCGGTGGAGGAGGGACACTTTACTTATTATCGAGAATAGAAAAGAGTGTATGTATACTTTAGGAAGGGGATCAAACTAGTTATGTTGTGAACATGAACTCCTATAGAAGCGGATGTTAGAGTGCGGTCCAAAGATACCATGCTTAAGCCAATCCATAGGTTCAAGCGAAAGAACACTTATTCACAGCAATATCTAGAACTGATGAAGATGACGCTAGTCAAATACCTAAATCCTTTGGAATTCATTAGTAAACTCTTTTAAGAGTCATTAAAAGCAAGACAACACCACGTGAGAAGCGTCCACGCGAACTAGCCTCTTCCTTAGCAAGTCGGTGGGAGAAGCCATCGGTCGAGAGAAATGGAATCCGTTGTTAAGTGGGTACGGACCGGTAGAATTGGCATCACTTCCTTCACTCCAGAGAGGACTCGGGATAAGATCGTTCCCAAGCGAAGGAAAAGCTTTCGAACTAGGAGTCGAGCAGACTCATGAAGCTATCCTTCTTCTATTGCTACTTCGAGAGAGAGAGAATAGAGTCAAATGCGAGGACCCACCTTGAGAAGGGTGTCCCATTCGAGAGTAGTTAAGCGAGTATTTTGGTATACCACTTGTGCACCTAAACCTATGCTTAAGCTTACTAGAACTTCAACCTCAAGTTCATTAACATCAATCGTCTCATCTTCTTGAACCTATTCTATGGAGAAATGGGCATCTGTCTCCTAAGGCGACTATCCATCCTTTTTCTTTCAAGAATCTTGGGTACGTAGTAGCAAAGCAAGTGAAATATGCGGAACGGCACCGGATATAGGCAAGGAAAAGCGTCGGCTAAAGAGCAGAACTATTCTATTGTATTGATGGCCCGAAAGAAAGTGGATGCGTGGTGGAGCCATCCATCCCTTCGATGAAACCTTTGTTGCCCTAGCTTGAATTGAAGGTTTGGCTAAGGATGGGGATCCGGTGTCTTCATCTATACCATCGAGAAGAAGGCTTGCCAGAATGGGCGAAGGTATGATTCTAGAAATCTAGATTTGAAAGAAGGAAGCACCGAGGAGCAATCAAGCGGACATTTCTGAGTGAACTCGCTAAAGTGAAGATCCACCATCCAATTTAGGCATTAGGCGAACTCTCTCAATCCAGGAACTAGCTCCTATCTCGATGATTCCATTTCTCTTTTTGAGTTAGCTTCTTTCCTATGGTAAAGTACTCTTGTTTCCTAGTCGAGGATAATCAAGTCATTTGAAGAAGTTTATCCGTTCCCCTAGCCATCGAGCAGCTGCGAAACACCGCTTGATGCCCGTCATTTCGCCGGAACGGCCGTCGTGGCGTACCAATTTTTATCTGGTGGATCTTATGCATTCTTTGAAAGTGTTTCTACAAGCGAGTGAGGTAAACCCATCTCGGTCGAATAATTTGTATCTTTAGACCATTGAGCCGTTTGCATTAAGTGTTGGGATTTAGTTTGTTGTCATTACCCTCAACTTCATTGCCGTCCACCTCTTGCCGTGTTATTGGCTGAAAAGACAACCGATTGTACTACTACGGTGTTGAGTACGGTTGCTCCTGGTGATTATGCCCTAAATTCTCGGGGGTGGTGGAGCGGATTGCTCTATCTAGGGTTTCCTAGCTTGCTTTCCTAGATTTAGCTTTATCTATCTTTCGAGATGACCAACTGCTCTTTCTTGCCAATCTACTTTAGATTTATTAATACTTTCATTGCGGGACCTATCCCGAACAACCATTGCTTTTCTTCGCGGTTTCTTTAGTTTCTTCTTGATTTGATTGAAGTTTAGGGAATTGGATGGACTGGTGTCTTTGGATATTATCCGTCCTACTTATGATCTTCAATTGAACACACTAGTATTTATGGATTCTTTCCCGGTAGTGTAGTCATCTCCAAAGGGATGATACATATTTATCTGTCCTAGGATCGCCGTTCGTGATAAGCTTATCGCTTCCTTTACTTGGTAGTGAATCTTCTCGGCGCATAGTCGATCCGGTGTAGCAGGGCATCATGAGCGGATTCCTCAAAGAGGAAGGTGGGCCATATCTATCAAGAAAGACACAGTAAACAATTATGCTACTTGACCAATGGATAAAGTATAGATCTCATGGCTGGCAACTATTCAACCTGGCATTGGGGATCGAGGAGCGGGGTAAAATCGGACTTTAGCTAAGGATGGGGATCGGTTGTGCCGTCTGCCGGCCAGAATCGGCGAACACGCTACGGTCGGATACCTAAGCGAGCGGATAAGGAAAGCCAGCTATATTATATAGTAATCACACGCAAAAGAAGCTGACGATAATAATAATAGGTCTATCGCCCGAACAAACCCACGGTATATTAGAGATAGTAAGGAGTTGTATACGGGGTATGCATTCATATCACGCTTTACGTGTGATAAGAGGTTGCTAGCTAGCAAGTATAGAAGCAGGAGATATCGTAGTTAACGAAGCAAGGGAATATCGTGAGTTGATTTGAGAGTTTTTTAGTTGCCACCGAAAAGCAATTTCATCTCAAGGAAAATGCATTGCATTTTCAAGGGATTATAAGCTAGGCTAGGGATCGTCCGTGGTATCAGAATATCGTATTTATCTCTTCTAATCTAGATCCACTTCCTCCACTTCTTGCCTCCCGTCCATCGACTCCACATTATGTCCTTCCACCCAATTCCCTTTGCCATCACATCTCAACCCCTGCCTCCACGATCTTCCACAATCGTACCCCCCACCTCTGAAGCTTGCCCAAGCGAACTGCTGCCCTGCGGGCCAGCATCATTGGCATCATGATTAAACATCATGCGCGCACTTCCCTCCGTTTTCGATGCGGCGAGGCTGCTAGGGGTGTAAAGTTCGTTTGATTAAGTGTCGTGACATGAGAAGCGATGGCTGCTGGAATCTATAATAATTGATACTAGGTCAAGCTGTACCATCGGACTTGTAAGAACATGTAAAATGTACCACGAGGTTGTACCAGCTGTGTATGATCCTCAAACAGGTTAAGTGTCCTGCATAGATCTTCCCTCTCTCCCAAAGAAGAGATGTTAAGCTTCATAGCCTTCTCTTCGAGATAAACCCTACAAAGGATCCTAATCGTGCTAGCCTTTCATGGACTCTTCTTGGATTTCCTTTCATTCGCCCGGCACCTCTCTAGTTTCTCTACGAGATGGAGATGGCTCATTCTCTAGTTTTCCTCTGAGATATAAGTAAGTTTCTATCGTACTTTGAAGTTCGGGGAAGGAGTTATTAATTAAGGCGAAGAAGAAGCGTGGGGATATGCCTTTCCCATAACAATAGAAAGAATCCAAGCCAATATACACTAAACTATCACTATAGAGTTTCGCCTACCTATGAAAAGTGAGATGAGAGAGCTTTGTGCTAATAATTTATTATAAAGGTGTACCTATCGACCCCGAATTAATGCCCTATCCTTCTACTTAAAAAGCGTTACGTTAGACTTGACCACTGTTAATACCAATCCGGCATAATAACTACTACTAATGCATATTCATATCCCACTAGTAGACTTAGCGGTATGACCTAGCAGATCTATTTGTTGACAACAGACAGTACTATCCATCAATGCCACAAAGACCATAGGCGACCTCTATTTAGGAAGAACTCCTTCTCATATGATGCGAGGCAATAAGACCAACTGCCGCCCTACCTAGTGAGAGAAAACATAAATATAAGCATAAGCGAATTCCTAGCAGGCTATACTTACACAGCATGCGGTCAATGCCTAGTAGACATCAACTTGTTCATAAACTCCAGCCTTATCTCGCTGCTTTACCCGACCAGGTGACCTACTTTCTCGATGAGAGATTGGCGGAGTAGTAGGAAGTCCACTGGAGAACTAGAAGACAAAACTAATATAAGCGGACCAAGCAATGAATGACCTAGCCTAGGTAGTCCTATGTTTGACCAATGCTGCCTTGTATGTCTTGATCCAAGATTTCTCGCAAAAAAAACATGGGATTATTGATCAATTCACCATCCTCTTCATCCAGTGTGCTTCCACTTTATCGTTTGTGGCATGTGCATTATGCAACAAGTAGATTCTGATAAATGAACCTTCTCCACCTTTCCTATCAGCAGCGGGCCTTGAGAACTACTAAATGCGCAAGTGGGAAAGCTCCTCCCTCCTACCTAGGTGTACCTCTTCATTGGAGCAAACCATCCAGCAACTTCTTACATTTAGAATTCCCTTCTAAGCTGGCTATAACCATCCTTATTGACGAAAGGAATTGAGAAGGGATGCTATAAGACCATAGACAGCGTTTCCACATTCACTTTTGAACTTAGAAAGCAGTGAAAAAGCCCTCGTTCGCTCTTCTTTCCCCGACTTACCCTTAGAAGGAAAGTAGGGGCCTCGGTTCTGAGAGAAACCTACACCGATAATTTCTTTTCGTGGTGATCCTGCTCCCAATCATGATTTGAATAATCAAGTCGGTATGGGGCTGCTCCTTTTGTTACTCGAAAATCTTGGCTTCGCTTGGACATATCTTGAGGACACAGGCGATTTTGATCCGTTTCTCCTTTCGCCGTTTCAAGGTGAAGATCCAGAGTAAGTAGGCGTAATAAGCGATCCGCGGTACCTATTCGACGGGACTTAAGAACCGTTTAATCGTTTCCTTAAGAAATCAATAGATGGTGCTTCGGAAAAGGGTTCGTGAGGTGTGGCTTGTGGATGGCTCGACCTCAACTCCTCTTTTCCATCGATCTCTCAAGTCCCTGTTTTTCTTGGATCATCATCTCTGGCGTAGCGGAAGCACTCGGCGAGGCCTCTCGGCGAAGAGATTCTTGCCGTTTCTGCGGACGATTCCATAAATGAAATACGAAAAGTGGAGGAAAAGCATAACGGAAGAAAAGATATCGTGATGTAAAATGATCATGGGGACACATTGTTTTGAGGACCACAATTTCACCTTGTGCTGTAGTGATTTGAGAATTGACAACTACTAAAGATCGATTACAAGAGCACAATGCTTTTTGTGGCTTCTGCTCGGCGGAGAAGCCGCGCTACTGGCGACATCACCGGAGAAGATTTCTTTTCTTTGCTGATTCCTCTCAATGAAATTTGCCATGTTGCACTAAGTTACTTACGGATGTATGCATGCGGTCAGAACACTGGGGTGAACACCCATCCGAACAAGTAGGGATAGTTCAGCATTTAGGCGTAACATTTAGCAAAAGCAGAAAAACCCAAGTGCTCTCCAGAACCAAGCTAGATAGTCTCCTATCACTAGGCTCACCAACCAACCTGGACTTTGATTCTTTCTTATTATTCTAACGGATATAAAAACCATAAGTTGTTTCCAGCCGAGAGTTCCCATATGACATAAGCTCTTGGGTGGGGTGGGCCTCATTCGCGGTCTTTGAGTGCCGTCGTACCCGTGGTTGGTACACTAGGCTGATAGATACTTTACTTTAAGGATCGGCACCTTCGCTGGAAGCAGTGGCGACTTCTATTATGCACGGACGTCGGTCGAATTTCTCGTGTCATGTGCAGCGTCCATCAATGGTGGTTCATTAATGTCCATAGATTTAGACTCCTTCCCCTTCCCTTATCAAAAGATCGAGAGGGGCCCGAACCCAAACCGAAACGTGGCAATTGACTCACTCTCGTGGCTCGCCCTCGAGCCTGGGCGGCCGGGTCTTTCCTCTTGTTACATTTCCGCCACGATAAAACGCACGGAAGAACTATGGTATGCCCGTAGCGTGGAGGATCCGTTGAGAGTGTCCCTTGTCTCGGTAGGAACAGTACCTATTGTCTTGAAAAAAAGGTCGAGTCTACGGTCCCTATTGTTTGATCAATATTGACGGTCGCGGATCACGTTCTACTACCTCGGTCCGTGGTTCGACCTCCGTAGTGGTCCTTGCTTTTCTTTTGAAAGCTCCGCAGGAAACAATTTTCGCGTACTTTAGCGTGCCCCCTTTAGTCGAGTGCCCGCCGGTTCACGGGGCTGTTGGCCTACAAGCAAGCACTTGCCGCTGCTACGCCGCTTTGCCAAGTGGGCTCCGCTCGTTATCTTGTTCTCTGCTGGGCCCTTTCCTATTGCTCTAACCATAAGCTATGGCAATTCAGCTCGCACCCTCGGCCCGCCAGGTAGCTTAGTGAACTTCGATGGTCAGACCCGGCGTTAGGGGTCTTCGCTTTTGCGGATCTATAGAGATATTCTGAGTCCTCCGTCCAGATTCCCTCGCGGCCATCGGTTCACGGTACTACCAAAAGTCTCATGCTTACGTTCACGTGGTGATATATAAGTATGATCTCGGACTACGAAGACCGATCGTGCTTGGTTTCCATTCTCATCATCATATTGAAGAAACTCGTGCTGCCATAAGAACTTGGAGTCCGTATCATGGTGAAGGTAAAATAGCAGCTGTGATTCTTGCTCAAAAACTGACCGAAACGTTGAGTTATTGGCTCGTCCGACCGGCGGCATTCATGAGTGGCTCGTTCATTGTCCCTCGGAACCGCGGTCGAGAAGTGCCATGCATAGTCGCCCCCGTCCTTTCTTTCTCTCGGTCCCACGAAACAGGCCCCTCTGGGGTAATAAAGAAATGGATAAAAGGGGACTTACTCGGGCTATGCCATTACTTATGAGGAATCGCATCCGTCCATCATGAAAGCACCTACAATGTCATGATCACATTGGTTTACCCTTTTTGGTAGTTCAGCAGACGGTCGCCCTCAACAAGAAAAGGTAGAAATATGGAAACTTCTCGCCATTTAGATCGGAGAATTTATAGAAAATCGGGTTTTAAATTTCCGAAACCACGATTATATAGCCACGGGGAATCGCCGCGCCTAAAATCATCCCAACGCAGCTAATGTGGCTACTAAGCTTTTTTGAAGCTCCTACTAAGATTAGAAATTCCCGATAAAAGCTGCTAGTGCGGGTAAACTCATATTGGCTAAAGTGAAAAGAAGAAAATGGTAGAAATTAGGCATGGTGCTCACTAAACCTCCATAATATCTAACAAGTGAGTCTTATATGGGTCATATAGAACACCAACACATAGAAAAAGGGCTGAAGAAACCAGTCCATGACTTAACATAAGTAAAATGCTACCTCCAATTCCTGTATGTTCGATAGAGCCTAATATTCCCCAGTCGCGCTTACCCCGAACCGTACAAGATAATTACCACCTATCATCGGCTTTCTAACTCCACTTCTTTTTGGTCGTTCCGCTCTGTCGGATCGATGGTATCTCGAGATCTGGTAACCTCCATTTTTGACAACACGCTTCTGCTTCCGTTTTGAGTTGCGCATCTTTCTCCCGGGGCATACTATAGTATCACCGTGAGCCCCACCCCAACTCTATCTTCCTTATCGGTGAACGGAACATAGTGCAGGTACTCTTGATGCTGCGAGGGCGAGGCGAGGTGACATACTACGATCCGCCTTGAAGTTCGCCCTTGGCTCGGCATATGGAACCTCTCGGCTGCTCCCTCGGGATAGTGGGCCCACCCCTTTCAGGGGCGGCTGTGTTTCCCTGGCCACCAGTGGCGAAAACAAAAAGGTGGGCTCACTTGCAGTTTCGCGTTTGTAAAAGGCTTTTCATTCTCTTATAGAAGCCCGGTAAAGCCAGCCGAAGCTGCGAACAACGAGCAATGGGGGATGAGGCGACTCCATGCAGGTTGGACCACACCAGGCAAAAAGTCCTTCCACGGCAAGAGAAGGTGGCCGGAACAAGAAAGGGAGCTAGTCGTTGGAGGGAAGACAAGGCTCGTTCGATGCGACTCCACGGAAAATGCTGCGCTAGAAAAGGCAACCAACTGGCGCTAGCTAGCTACTTTTGTAGCATTTGGGGGTTTTTTAAAAAAGGGAAAAAAAAAACCCTTTTTTGGGGGTTTTTTAAAGGTTTGTTTTAAAAAAAGGGGAAAAGGGGCCCCAAATTTGGCCCTTTTTTGGGGTGGGAAAATTTTTTAAAAAAAAAAAATTTTTTTAAAGGGGGGGAAAAAAAATTTTTCCTTTTTTTTTAAAAAACAAAGGGGGCCCATAAAAAGGGGTTTTTGGGAAAACAATTTTAAAAAAAAAAGGGGGGTTTTTTTTTTTTTAAAAAAGGGTTTTTTTTAAATTTTTTTTTGGTGGTGGGGGGGTTTTTAAAATTTTAAAAACCCTTTTTTTTTTTTTGGGGGGTTTTTTTTTTGGGTTTAAACCCCCAAAAAAAGGGGTTTTTGGGGGGGGGGTTTTTTTTAAAACCCCCTTTTTTCCCCCCCGGGGTAATTTTTTTTTTTGGGAAGGAGGGGTTTCTTTTTTTAAAAAAGGGGGGGAAAAATTTCCGGTTTTTTTTCCCCCCGGGGGTTAAAAAAAAAGGGTTTAAAAAAAAAAATTTTTTTTTTTAAAAGAAAAAAACCCCCCTTCCCCCCCCCTTTTTTTTTAAAAATTTTTTTTTTGAAAAATTTTTTTTCCCCCCGGACGGCCCGGGTTTTTTTTTTTTTTAAAAAAATCCCCCTTTTTTTTGGGGGTTTTTTTCTTTTTTGGGGGGTTGAAAAACCCTTTTGGGCTTTGGTTCCGGGAAATTTTTTTGGGGTTTTGGCCCAACCCCAAAAAAGCAAAAAAAATTTTTAAAAAGGGAAAAAAAAAAAAATGGCCCTTGGCCCTTTCCCTTTCCAAATTTTTTAAAATTTTGGGAAAAAAAATTTGGAAAAATTTTTTTCCCCCCAAAAAAAAAAGGGGGTTTTTTTTTTTTTATAATTGGGTTTTTTTTTTTTTTAAAAATTTTGGTTTTTTTTTAAAAATTTTTTCCCCCCAAAAAAAATTTTTTTTCCCCCTTTTTTTTTTCAAGGTTAAAAAAAGGGGGGGTTAATTTTTTTAAAAAAATTGGGGAAATTTTAAAATTTTTTTTTTAAAAAAAAAAAAAAGGGGGGTTAAAAGGGGGGGGTTTAAATTTTTGGGGGGGGTTTTTAAAACCCCCGGGGGTTTCCCCTTTTTTTTTGGGTTTAAAAACCCTTTGGCCTTTTTTTAACCCAAAACAAGGATTTTGGGGTTTTTCCGGGGGGGGGGCGGGGGGGGGCCCCCAAAAAATTTTGGGTTTAAAAATTTAAAAATTTTTAATTAAGGAAAAAAATTTTCCCCTTCCTCGGGGCCCCCCCTTTTATTTTTTAAAAAAAATTTTTTTTAAATTAAGGCTTTTTTTTTTTAAAAAATTGCCTTAAATTTTTTTTTTTTTTTTTTGGGGGGAAAAAAAAAGGGGGGGGGAAAAAAAAAACCCCCCCCCCTTTTCCAAAAATTTAAAAAGGAAAAAAATTTTAAAATAAAATTAAAAATTTTTTTTCCTTTTTTTTCCCTTTTTTAAAAAATTTTTTTTGGGCCCCCCAAAAAAAAGGGGGGAAAAAAGGTTTTTTTAAAGGGGGGCCCTTTTTTAAAATCCAAATTAATTTTAAAGAAAAACCCCCCCTTTAAATTTTTCCCCCCCTTTCCCAATTTTTTTCCCCCTTTTTTTTTTTGGGGGTTTTTAAAAGGCCCCCCTTTTTTTCCCAATTTAAAAATTTTTTTTTTTTTTTTGGGGGAAAGGGGGCCCCCCGGTTTTTTTTTTTTTTATTTTTTTTTTTTCCCGGGGGGGGAAAAAAAAATTTTAAGGGGGGGGGGCAAAAAGGGAAGGCCTTTGGGTTTTTAAAAAAAACCCCGGGAAGGGAAAAAATTTCCCCTTTTTGGGGTTCCCCCTTTTTTTTTTTGGGGGAAAAAAAAAGGGGGAAAATTTTTTTTTAAAACCCTTTTCCCCCCAAAAAAAAAAAAAAGGGGGGGGGCCCCCGGAAATTTCCCCCCCAAATTTTTTTTTTTAAAAAACCGGGGGAAAAAAAAAAAAGGGGAAAAAAAGGGGTTTTGGCCCTTTTTTTCCCTTTTGTTAGGGGAAACCCAAAAAAATTAAAAATTTTTTTTAAAGGGGCCCCGGGGGTTTAAACAAATTTTAAAACGGGGCCCCCCAAGGGGGGTTTGGCCCCAACCCCAGGGAAACCCCCCCCAAAAAAATCCCCCCAAAAGGGGTTTTTTTTGGGTTTTTTAAAAAATTTTTAAAATTTTTTTTTTAAATTTAAATTTTTAAAAAAAAAAAAAAAAGGGGGGGGGAAAAAATTTGGGTTAAAAATTTTCCCCCAAAAAAAAATTTTTTTTTCCCCCCCAACCCCCCCCCCCTTCCCTTTTCCTTTTTAAAAAGGAAAGGGCTCTCCCCGGGGAAAAAAATTTTTTTCCCCCCCCCCCAAAAAGGGGGAAAAAAACCCCCCAAAACCCCAAAAAAAAAATTTTTAAAAAATTTTGGGTTTCCCAAAAAAAATTTTTCCCCCCTTTTTTCCCGAAAGGGGGAAAAAAAAAAAAAAAACCCCCCGGGGGGCCCCCAAAAAGGGGGTTTTTTTTCCCCCCAAAATTTTAAAACCCCCGGGGGGGGTTTTTTTAAAAATTTTTTTAAAAAAAAAAAAAATTTTTTTTTTTATTTCCCGGGTTTTATCCCCTTTTTTGGGGGGGTTAAAAAGTCCCTTTTCCCTTTTTTTCCCAAATTTCCCCTTTGGAAAACCCTTTTCTTTTAAAATTGGATTTAGGAAAACCCCCCCCAAAAAAAAAAGGGTTTTTCCCGGGGGGCCCCCCAAACTTCCCCTTTGGGTTTAAAAATTTTCCCCCCTTTAAAAAAAATTTAAAAAAACCCCCCCCCAAAAAAAAAGGGGCTAAGAAAAGGGTTTTTTCCCCAAAACCTTTCCCTTTTTTTTTTATTCCGGGACCCCTTTTTTTTCCCGTTTTTGGGGGGTTTCCCTTTTTGGGGGGGGGGGAAAAAAAGGGGTTTTTTTTTAAAACCCCCCTTTTTTTTTTTTTTTTGGGGAAGGGCCTCCCAATTTTGGGGCCTTAAACTTTTTGGGGGTTTTTTGGGGGTTTTGGGGGGCCCCAAAAAAAAGGGGGAAAAAAAAAAGGGGGGCCCAAAAAAAGGCCCCTTTTTAACCAAAAAATTCCCCTTTTGGGTTTTTTCCCCCCCTTTTTTTCCGGGCCCGGGGGGGAAAACCCGGGGGAAATTTTAAGGGACTTTTTTGGGGCCCTTTTTAAAAAAACCCCCTTTTTTTCCCCAAAAAAAAATTTTTAAATTAAAAACCCCCCCCCTTTTTTCAAAAAACCCTGGCCGGAAAAAAAAGGGGGGCCCCCAACCTTAAAAAAACCCCCTTTTGGGGAATTTTTTCCCCAAAAAAAAAAGGGTTTCCCCGGAATTCCG